>CM055097.1:57386428-57591497 GCA_029204225.1 Diphasiastrum complanatum
ATTGGCTACTCGGATTCGGACTTTGCAAGTGACAAGATGGATCGAAAGTCTATTAGTGCATACACTATCTTTCTTGGAGGCAATCTAATATCTTGGCTTTCCAAAAAGCAAGATACTATATCTCTCTCTTCATGTGAGGCCGAGTACAAAGCACTCACTACAACTACCAAAGAAGTGCTTTGGATCAAGAGGTTATTAATGGAACTAAAGTGCATCAAGGAGGATGATCTACCAATGATCAAGTGTGATAACATCTTGGCCCAAGCTCTTGCCAATAGTCCCATATTTCATGCAAGAAGCAAGCACATAGAAGTGGCACACCATTTTGTGAGAGAAAAGCTTATTGGAGGAGAAATCTATTTGTGAACTCGTCCTCTTGTATTGCCGATCTACTCACCAAGCCTTTGAGCAAAAGTGCTTTCATCAAGCATAGATCTAATCTTGGAGTTATATCAAGATCAATGCTCAAATCTTCATAGATAATTTTTTAGGAGGAGTGTGAAGAATTGAAAAAGATTATCTATGTTAGATATAGGGGTCTTATGTTTTTTACATCAAGCATCTAGGTGTAGGATGTTGATAGGAATAAATTTGGCATAGATGGCTGAGGGTACTCTCATGATCTCATCCGAAGAACGATGACTAACATGCCAATTCACAAGTTCTGTAAGAGACTTGCAACAAAACAATCGTTGCAATTATGAGATTATAGAAAGTGTCGTAACACCTTGCATGGGATAGTGGTCCCTTGTAAGTCATCTCGATATTGAGGAGTATCGCATATAGGACAAGCTTTTAGCCCTTGATACTCACCACTATATAAGATGCAATCTTTTGGACAACCATGATGCAATGTATAGTCCATTCCCATTGCAACTCAACATTTTTTGCGCCTCACCTCTTGTCTCTAACATAGTGTCTAACATAGAGTAGTTTGCGCAATAAACCTGTACATAATGAAATGAGTTTTCATAATATAAAATAAGAGATCATTTAGCCAACTAAAACATTTGACTTGAACAACACATCTATTAAATTTTTAAAAAAAATTTCTCAATCTTATTTACCCAAATAAGGATGTAACACTTGTATCACTCCATTTATATTTTGCTTGGAGGTTTAATATAAACAACGAAGCGGCCAAATGAGATGTCTTTGCCCAGGATATAATGGTGTGTTTGATTCTGCTCTCGATTTTTTTTCCTCGGCACTAATAAATGACTCGCTATCATGTTCAGTGCGTTCTTCCACATCATGATGCTTATAGACGTTATTTATCAAGTTGTTCATGATTTCAACTTGATCTTGAATGCAAAAATCATTTTCAGCACTTGATCTTGATTTTGAAGAAGAAGAAGAAGGTCGAGGCTGATTTGTTTTGGCACGTTGTTGTTCATCTATTTTGATCATGGCTCTCAATCCAATACGCTCATGACGTGATAGTTGATTTATGTGCGGCCCATCATATGCCAATCTTGTTTTGGATATGGAGTGACTGTTGTCATCGTCACTAGAGCTAGATGACAATTCATAGTCCTTCAAACATGGGAAACAAATTAACATATTCATCAATTAACATATAAGATTGTCATTCATGAAAATTAAAACTAAAATTAAGACATGCAAATCAAACACCATATCTTAAATTAAGGCATGCAATATGAAATATAATTCACATTCAATATAATTTGCTCTCACTAAATAGATAAAATGTATTTTGGTATTCACAAGGTACATGCTTGAGTTTGGGTCAAAGCCTTTTGTACACATCTTGGAAGATGGCGATTGAAGCTATATTTGATGAACAGCTCTTCACCACATTTAATGGGCCTTATTGCACATACCATTATGTATGTACTTTTTGAGTTCCTAGAACAGTATTCTTCCTTTCCATTGGTGTGTTCCTCAAAATTACAATTAGTTAATGAAGGGTGCCCAATGGAACTATTTATATATGAAGCAATATTGCCATATTTTTCAGGACGCCCATCAATGTACATACGATGTGATTTCAAAACATTCTCTCCTTGCACACATCGCTCTTCCAAAGAACAAGCATTGGCATTCAAGCCATAAACCTGCATTCTCCATTGGTGATGACATAGAGCATGCCAATCACCCCAATTGTATTGAGGTCCTGCATAAGGCATTAATGTGACAACACTATTCAAGGGGACATCAATGCTAGTCAAAGAAAATAAACCCAATCTCGCATTAGGAAAGTGCTCACTTGGCTTGATCATGTACATATGACCCCAATATCAAAATGATGGTCCACATAATGGTAGTGGTACTCTATCAGGCCAACATGAATATTTCTTTCTATCAAAGGGCTTAACCAATGCTTCTAGGTAGGGAGGAAGGGGAGACTCAGTCAATGAATTTAAAACATTCTTGGATAAGTCAACAGTACGTAAATTTGGTTCTTCATTTTCAAATCTTGTCAAAATGCGTCCAAGTCGTGTTCTTTTTTTTAATGGAGTAAATTTAGATGGGATAAGAAGAAGAGGAGATTCTACACAAGGTATAAGAGGTGATGTGGGATGGATAGAATCGATGTGAGGTGTCGTGGGATGGATAGAATCGATGTGAGGTGTCATGAGATAGATAGAATCGATGTGTGGTGACATCGTGGAATGAATAGAATCCAAATATCGTGAGATGAATAGATTCCATGGAAAGATCTATGTGAGGTGTGGTGGAGTGAGTGACGTGCGAAATGGAAAGATGCATAACTTCCACATCATGAGGTGTGTAGTGACTAGTGACCTCATTATGATCATCAACAAGATCTTCGTCTAATGCCAATGATGATCCAAAATCGATATTTCTTATCTTGTTGATAAGATTGTCAATCGACGTGTTATTAGACATTGATACCAATGTATTATTCTGCAAGAGTGAAACATTACACAAGCATTAGTTTTAGTTTTTTCAAAAGAATTATAAATATGTGTATGATAAGAACAACACAATAGTCAAAACGTACCTCCAAATCCACATCGGGCTCCTCAATGTGCTTTCCAAACTTCCACAGATGTTGCGCCACTATTCGTCTTTCTCAAATTTTCAATCCTTTGCATTGTTTGCACTCACAATATATCTTTTCATTGTACCTCTGTACTAATTTCAATTTACAATTACAAAAATGATTAGCTTTATGTTACAAGCTAATTTATATGTGTATAAATACATCTTAAGTTTTAAACAAATAATTATATAGTACTTGCAATTTAGGTCGAGGCTGGGCACCAGAACTTGATGACGATGTTGTTCCACTAAGTCTTTGCTCAAGCATTTGTGCTCTTTTTTGTGATTTCATTTTGTAACAATATTGCATCTTCTTTAACTTTTTGCTATCTTGTGGAGGCATCGTGCTTTAGACAGTCGTAGAAAAAAAACAAAAAAGTTATATTCAACACACAATGCTGCAAATCCAAATGTTAAGTACATAATATCTAATGTACATTTAATAAATATACCTGTTTCGAGACATTTCCTCAGTAGAAGACATATTCGATAATGAACGATTAAATTTTATCTGTAATTTTTAATGATATTGACAAAATACACTTGTCAAAATATACAGTTAAAATTGATATGTACACACAAATTTAATAAGATCCACAAATATCTTTATCACTAAAACATTTAGATACCTTACCAATGTCAAGTTGCTTGAACGAATATGACATTGTCTAATTCATGAAGAAAAGAAGCAGATTCAAGCAAACTATGAAATAGAAGTGTGATTTCTTTTAACTATTCAGAAAACTAAGCAGTAATTAATACATATTTGTCATTTTTAAAAAATCATCAAAATCTTCAAAATCCCGAGTTTGAGAAAATCAATTAACTTGAATTTGATACTTGCATGTGAAACAACTCTATTTTGGTCCCTATCGCTTGACATAGCTCATTGAATAATCATAATTAACCAGCATCACATGAGATAGCTCAAACAACTTGATGTCTATCAATGTAAAAAGTCTCATTTTGGCACTTCTCACCTAAGGCTCCTCATAGAGTGATCAACTTTGAGGGATTTCATCCAAATGGATTAAATTTGTTGCCTATCGTTTGGTCCACTCTTCTCTCTCTCTCTCTCTCTCTCTCTCTCTCTCTCTCTCTCTCTCTCTCTCTCTCTCTCTCTCTCTCTCTCTCTCTCTCTCTCTCTCTCTCTCTCTCTCTCTCTCTCTCTCTCTCTCTCTCACACACACACACACACACACACACACACACACACACATCTTTCACTCTCCGATCTCTCTTTCTCTCTCTCTCTCACACACACACACACATCTTTCACTCTCCAATTTCCAATCTCTCTTTCTCTTTCACACACTCTTTCATACCTCCTTTTCATTTTTCACACATTTAAAAGTTTGCTTTTTTTTTTTTCACTCTCTCACACATCTCTCTCTCACTCACACACACACACACACACACATTTTCATTTTTCACATTTGATATCTTTCCAAGTTCTTTTCACAACTTCATAACTTTCTCTCAATAGTCATGTCTACTAGCAGTAGCGGAGCATCAAGGAGGAGGCCAAGATCCTCTTCCGGTGGAAGAGGACAAGCCTCGGGATCGGATTTCGATCGAGTGCAAGATTTTTATACTGTGCTATCTCCCGAGGAAAGGCAAAGAATGAAAGCCCTTTGTCTTTCCGAAGGAGAATCCGATCAACAAGATCGTGGATTCGTTTCGAGGGACATGCCGTCGGAAGAATCCACTACTTTGGTCATGATTTGTTTAACCCTTGGGAGCAACAAGACCAAGGGGACAAAGACAAGATACTTGATATATTGTACCATGAGTTTCCACAACCAAATCGATTTAATGACAAATGGGCAAAGACGAGTATGTGTACGCATATTTGTCATAAGCGCCAATCATTAAGACGATTATGTAGTAAAGTCAAGAAGAGGCCGGGATGGGCATCTAAAAAAGATTGGAAAAAGTTGTTTATGAATCCAAGCATCCTAATCCCGAGCGCTTTAATCAACAAAGAGAGGCAACAAAATCAAGGCTTAATCTTTTAGGCCAATCTCATCTTGGATCGGGAGGCAAGGCCAATATGCATGCCCAATTTGTAAGCAATTCTCTTTTAGCTAATTGCATTTCATATGTTTATTGTTTGTCAATAATTTTTTGCCTTTTTCTAATCATCGATTTGTGTTGATGTAGGTTGAAGATTATGGGCGTAAGTATGCAAATGCCGAGTACAATATTGGATATTGCCATGGCTATAGTTCCTTGGTTGATCATCTTGCGGCACAAGGCGTACATTCAAGGGTAAATTTTTGTTGCACAATTTGTATTTCTCTTATTTTTGATACACAATTTGTATTTCATTTCAATTTTATGACATGTGTTTGGCTAATAATTATTGATTTGTTTTGTGAATATGTATGTAGAGGGCATCCGCTTCCTTTGTGGAAGAAAGTACGGGAGGAAACCAAGGAGAAGAAGGGAATGAAGATGAAGGGGACGAAGGCGAAGACGAAGGACAAGATTCGGCTTCGGACAACGATGAGGGAGAAGATCGTGAAGACTAAGAAGCCTACTATTGCTTCTTAGATTCGATGTATTTTTTATATTTGCAAAAGTAGAAAAAAAGAGTATTAGTATCAATGCTCTTTTCATGAATTAGATGCAAATATGTACACTTTTTTGAATTATGAATATAAACTTTTGTATTTGATCATCTCTATCTCATTATGTATGGAATGATTGTATATTTCATCTTGTATAAATTTGTTGTAAATATATACAAACAATAAAAAACAAACAAAACATCAATTTAAGATGATAAAAACATACCTCATCTATTGTTTGGATGATTTTTAATTCCTTCTAAGATGCATCTCTTTTTTTGTCTATAAAAGCAAACAATGAAAACCAAATCATTGTTAGATTACAAATCAATCAACAAAGTGATAATTGTTAGAATACAAATCAAAGAATCATTATTAAATTAAAAATCATTAATCATTGTTACATCAATCTCACCATGTTGAAGATACTATGAAAATGCACTTTATGACTCAAATGTAATCTACCAAAATTTAGAATGCATAATATACCTGATGAATAAACAATGAAAAACTAACAAACAAAACTTACCTCTCTCTCTCTCTCTCTCTCTCTCTCTCTCTCTCTCTCTCTCTCTCTCTCTCTCTCTCTCTCTCTCTCTCTCTCTCTCTCTCTCTCTCTCTCTCTCTCTCTCTCTCTCTCTCTCTCTCTCTCTCTCTCTCTCTCTCTCTCTCTCTCTCTCTCTCTCTCTCAAAGTTGGATTGCTCCGAGCCCCCTCCCCCCAAATCTGTTCAGAGGAAGAGCCGGTGACAGAAAACTTTGACGGCGTGGCAGTGCCACGCGTTCATTGCCACGAGATTGCCATGGACATTGCCACACAAGGGCCGTCGAGTCAAATCAAGTCCCCGTCTTATGTGCGTGGCAATGGGCGCTATATTTGTAGTTGTGTTTTTAAATGCTTCCAATGCCTCAATTGTCTAAATTGGTACAATAGTCAGCTTGTATACAGGCCTTGCTAAATTCGCAAAGAATATTCGGTAGTAATTTGCATGACCCATAAAAACGTAAAGTCCTCAAATTGTTCTTGGCGATGGTAACTCGACTATGACTTTGATTTTGAAATAATCCATAGCAATGCCATGTCTTGATATCACATGTCCAAGGAAAACTCCATGAGTAGCCCAAGTTTCACACTTTTTTGGATTTAAGGAGATTCAATATTTGCCACAATGTTCAAACACTTTTGCTAAATGATCCTAGTGGTTTGTATCGGCACTATGGACTCCGAGATCATCCAAGTAGATTTCTAAGAATTTCTACAAGTAGTTTTTGAAGGCGAAGCACATCACTCTTTGAAATGAACTAGGTATATTACAAAGTCCAAACGACATAATTTTATAAGCATAAGTTCTCCATTGCAGGCTCCACTCCAGCAAGGCGGTCCATTATGCTTTCAGTAAAGGGTAACGAAAAGTGATCCTTTCATATCACTTTGTTCAAAGCTTTGGGATTCACACAAATTCTCATCTTCCCACTCTTCTTAGGAATGATGACAATTGGAAAAATCCATTCCGTATGTTTGATTTTGTAAATAAAGTGGGCTTCAAACAACCTCTATAGTTCTTTCTTAATAAGATCTATAATGTTTGGATTACAGTGATAAAATCTTGTGACCTCAGGAACTGCATCAGGCATCAAGGGTATTGTATGCTCAATAACCGATGTAGGAATCCCCTTTAGATCCTTGTATGTCCAAGCAAAACAATCTTGATACTTGACCAATAACTTTCTTAACACTTGAAATTGTTCGGGAGTAAGTTGTGTTCCAACTTGCACAATTTTAAAAATGTAAGTTTAAAACAAATCCCTTAAACTATGTCAGTCTAAATTTGTAGTTTACAAACTACGAACGTAAGTCGAACCTAATCTTGTATCATATCTTTGATTTTATTATAGGATGTTGGAGGTAATAATGTTCATTTTTGTAAAATCAATTTTTACATTATCTGTATTACTTTTTTTCCAATGTATATATATTCTTCTACAATTGAATATTTGAAATTTCTTTTTGGGAACCCAAAAAATCCCGTTTTACAATACATGCTCGTTACAAAGATATAATAAATGCAAGGTTTTTTGAAACTTTGGTTTACCCTAATAGCTGTTTCATTTGATATCCTTAACTTATCGAGTGAAAAAATTTGATTGCACAAAAAGTTTCAAGTTCTTCTGATAAAATTCTTACCAATTGTGCCAACTGCTTTCTCTACAGATCTTGATTTGACATATTCTTGTCCATCTTTCAACAAATACGTTACAAAGTCACTTCCATTTTTGCATAGTTGGTTCGTGGCTGTATTATTGCTTTCGGAATGCAAGTTTTTCAAGTAAACTACATCTTTGGCAATTTCCAATGTGTGCGTATATGATCTATGTTTTGACAATTTGGTTTACATGGTTTGGAAATTTAATTTTAAAGCAAATCTCTTAAACTATATAAAGTGTAAATTTCTAGTACATTAAAATCCCCAAATGTAAGTTCCTGTATCATATCTTTGATTCTATTATAGTGCGTTCAAAGTAGTTATCTTCTGTTCAAAACAATATTGCACTCTGTAAAGTCAGCTTGTACGATATTTGTATTGGTTTTTTTTTCCAATGTATATGTTTTTCAATAAGGGAATATTTAAAACTTGTTTTCGAAAAGCCAAAAAAATTTCCATTTCCCAATACATGTTTGTCAAACAGATACAAAAATGGTTACCGCAAACAACTTTTTTGAGAGTTTGGCAATGTCGCTAAACCACAAAAGTAGGCCACAAGAAATCAGCTTTCAAGCAATTATACGATATTTTGAAACATGTTTAGATAGAAGAGACCCAATTGTGATTTATTGGCAACAAAAATATTTTGATACAGATCGATTTCAAAATATGCACAAAATATCACTATCTATGACAGAATATCTTATCAAAGATCAAACACAAATAAAGTACACTACTGTATATCTCGACAAATTTCTGCTCACTTGGACTTGTTTGGCTTTAAACATCAATCTGATCATTGTCTTGTCAAGAAATCTCAAACAAATACGGGATAGTATAAAAACATGTCCTGTTTGTATTTCAAAAATAGTAACATTATTGTATGATGCGCAAAACAAACAATACTTGCCTTCAATACCAAGTTCTCAAATGATTGTTTGCAATGCTCAACAGGTAGTTGCTAATATTGCTACTGAGAAGCCAACTTTCGAATACAGCACAAAAAGCATGCAAATCAGTAAAACAATAAACCGGAAAAGAAAACGACATACAAAGTTCTATTGGCATGCTCATATGAATCATGAATTACTCAAAATAATGGCTGACAATACTTTGAAAATTGAGCAAATTGCAAATTCTTTTTAGAAACTATGAAAATCCCAAGCGAATGTTTGACTACAAAACAAGTCACGAGACACATCAAATACTTGAAAAACCAAAACACACAACATTGTCATGGCATAATGCCAAGAACATGTATTCAACCGTATGTTGAAAATAGAACTTGTTTAGAATGGGCAACTTCATACCGTAAACGAATTTTGCAACTAATTCATGATAACAAATACCTCTTTAGTATTGAAATCACAAAACAATTTTGCTCAACTACTGATCTACATGCACATATTGAAATAACTGCAATTGCCCGATATATACGATACTTAAAAAGACAAAATAACGAACTCCCAAATAATCCATCTGCACATTATTTTCTCAAGATACAAATCATAATGTTGCTCAAAATAAGCAACAACAAAGGCATATTCGACAAATAAAAGACACACCTATACATGTATGTCTCAGTTGTGGAAAACTCAATTTCAAGCATCAAACAAAGCAATTACCAGTAGAAAGAAGCCTATATTTAGAACAATTAGAACAAAACCATTTCGATTATGCAAATGGACATACCATGCGAACTTGCAGAAATTGTTATAAATATTTGAAGGCCAAAAGAATGCCGCCATTTCTATTCCCAATAAATGTATCAATGAACAAAAAAATACCGACCGTCGAAAAACTGAACCAATTAGAAGAACACTTAGTATCACCTAGACTTGCATTTGCACAGATTCGACAACTGCACCCAGTTTCTGGTCAATTCAATTTGCATGGAAGCATTGTTAACGTACCTAGTAACTTGGATAGGATTCAAACTACATTGCCTCGATTCCCTGATGAGAATTCCACTATAGCTATACAAATAAAGCGAAAGCTTGAATATAAATCAGTTTTTGCTTCGGGCTTAGTTAGACCCGATATCGTAATGACTACATTGCAAGACCTTTGCAAAACAAACTTGTATACTGAATTGGGCATACAAATTCTTCCTAATTGGAAAGAACAATTACAAGCCAATGAATTTGCATATCGATTACATAATACTAATAGCGATATTATATCACCTACTAGTCCTACAACAATTAGCTTTTCGAATGAAGAAACCATGAACTTTGTTAAAATTGCAGATGAGACGTTTTCAGATACCCTTATACATAAATTTTTAACATCACAACAAATACAAGATTTTGAAGACAAAATCATTTCAATAGCACCAGCCGAAGGTTATCAACCACTGGGATTATTTCAAGACACAAATAGTGAGGAATTGAATTTCCCAACTTTGTTTTATGGATATTTTACATGTGACAAAACAAGCCTGTCTAAAAACATGTGAGATATACCAACACACAAACATCGTAGTACTTGCAAAAAAAAGGGTCATTCTATTTGTCGATTCCACTTTCCGAAGCCTCCCATGAGAAGAACAATTATATTGATGCCTTTACAAGAACAATTTGCAAAAGAATTTAAAGCGTTACAAGACATATCACATTCGATAAACAAACACTTGCAACACATGGGACTAGGAATGGATATGTCATTTGACGAATTTCTAACAATGCTTCAATTGAACAAACAAATCTATTTACATGCAATTCGATCAACAATTCAACAACCAACAATGTTTTTAAAATGCGAACCTCGAGACATTAGAACAAACAATTTCAATCAAACACTTACACGTCTCTGGCAGGCCAACACTGATATACAATATATCTTAGAACCATACGCTGCTGCAAGTTATTGTACATCGTATTTGACAAAAATTGATAATACAATAACTGCGGATCTACATGAAATTATAAGAAACAATATACAAAATCCTACCAATGATTGTGACCGAATAAGGAAACTAGGAAACGCATTTTTGAATGCACAACAAATGCCAGCTCAATGTGAAAAATTGCCTACATTGGCAAATCTAGCCATGTAGAATATTGTACATTTTGTCAATATTGTTTGTTGGTTACTTGAATGGCCAAAGTGCCACTTGTGCATACACACCTAAAGTAGGTTACCACGAGTCAAGAGGAGTGGTTGTGTCCATTTGGTAGTGATTCCTACTTTATAAGATCTAGACCATAATTTATGATGAGATTTGTACCTACCATGCATCTACCAAGCATGACTCTTGGATCTAGGCTAGGGTTTTCACATTAGGGCAAGAAAGTGGAGTCTACTTCCTTATTACATGCTGGATTTTCACCTAACTTAGCAAAGGAAGTGTGTTTTACTATGTATTCCCATTCTCCATAGTGAGAAGATAGAAACTTTTTGGAGCCTCAAGGAGAAACTCGAGTTTCTTCTCATTGTATGGTGATTATTCTTGATTTCCAATGAAACCCAGCTTTGGCACTTTGTAAACACTGTCTACAGGCCATACTATAGCCTTATTTCCACACGTGTGGAGTTGGATTACACTAATTAATCAATGCTTTGATTGTCTCTACTTGTTTCCTATCAAGCTGCTAAACTAGATCTTGTTTTCTGATGACTAGTTTCTAATAGATTGTTTAACAAGCATACAATCACCTTGTGGATCATTCAAAGGTCCATTTATGGTCCTTAGTACTATACTTTTCACATGGTATCAGAGCCAAGTACAAGGCCATTGATCTGTGTTTGAATCTAATCCAGTTTTAGTAGGTTTTGGTGCAAAAAGCTAGTGTTGGAAGGGCGAGCTGGTATCCAAGTTTTGGTGAGGGGATTTGATCCCAAACTTTTTCTAAATTAAAATCTGTACTATTCACATGTGTGGGCATCTCTGAACCAGCATTTAATAAACCATATTCATTGGATCATAGAAAATTCATCTGGTGTCAGTTTGATGTAATTTTTGGTGCAAATCCTAGGATAAGCTACAAGATCACTTGCCATTGATTAGTTTTGAATTTGTTTCATGAAAACTAATCAATCTAGGCTGATTTTAGACCTTCTTAAAGTGGAAACCAGGTCTTGAAAGTACATCAAAGTGAATGAGAGAGATAGAGTCAGTTTTTGTCCAAGTGATAGATTGTTTAACAAGCATACAATCACCTTGTGGATCATTCAAAGATCCATTTATGGTCCTTAGTACTGTACTTTTCACACTCAATTGGCAGCTTTCATTACACTATCGATTCCATTGCAACACCTCTCTAGAAAAGTTATATTTAGGATCAAATAGAACTAAATACTATACCCAATAAAGATACAACCCAACACAACTTCAACACTATAGAAAGAACTGAGATATCAATTGAACAATATGATCTACAAAAAGATATGTACCTACCATCTACACAAAAAATGCCTTCACGTGCAAAATTAAACCTTACAATACAACCAAACCTTGAAATGCTTCCAAATGAAACCTATTATGCACAACTCCAAAAAATGAACCAAGAATAGAAACACATCTTCTATGAATGCATGCATAGAAAAAGATTGAATCCAACAAAACCTTTGTATCTCTTCCTAACAGGAGGGGCTGGAACTGGCAAGACCTTCACAACACAAATAATTGTCCAAGGACTGATACGACATTACAATCGTCTTATAGGTATCATCCCAGGGAAACCAAAAGTCCTTCTAACTGTCTTCATAGGGAAAGCTACATTTAACATAGATGGGACTACTTACATTTTGCATTGAATATACCAATAAACACAAAACATATGGCATCATTGCCTTGTGATAGATTTGACACATTGACAAAAGCATATGAACATCTACAGCTGCTTGTCAGTGATGAGATATCCTTGGATGGAAACCGATTGTTTTGCCAAGCTGAACAATGCTTACGGCAAATAAAACATAGACATGATTCATTCTTTGGAAACCTAGACGCTATCATTATTGGTGACCTTTACCAAGTAGGTCCAGTGCGTGACTCATGGGACATGAAAACCATAGTATCGAATCACTTGCACCCAACTTTTGGCGAGATAAAATCCAATGCTATGAACTAAAACAAGTAATGCGACAAAAAGACCACCTATTTGTTGCGATCCTTAATCGTTTCAGGAATGGAACACGCACAAGCAATGACATAGAACAAATTAATTATCAATGTTTTCATCACAATCCAATTCCACTAAATATACTGTGAAAATTGTCAACATTTCCTAGCTAGTTTGAGACCTAAATTGGCTAAAATTGTAAATAGTTTTGGTTCTGGAGTTTTGCACGTGTGAACCAGGCCACAATGTTTTTATTTACTGTATTTTTTCAGTATGATGAAGTGTCAAACTTCATACCCTTCAAAATGAGACCATTTTGATGTATTTTGGTCATATAAGCCATTTTTAGCTATTTTTCCTATATAGGGAATATCTAGGGTCAAGTACCTTCTAGAGAGAGGAGAGAGAGTCATCTTCCTCATCCATAAATAGTAGGGAAGTCGTGGAGAACAGGTTGGAGAAACCTTTTGTATGCTTCATTGAGATCAATAGATCATTGTCATTGTTTCTTCCTCCATTGAGAGCATTGTTGTGTGTATTGTCTTCAAGCTATTGTGTATGATCTTAGGTGCTTTCCAAAAGTGGTAGGCTGATGTATTATGGACTGTATAATGCTATTTTGGGCCGCACTTGATGTTTATGGAAGTTTCCATTTGTGATAAATGCTTTTTGATCAAGTTCTTTGCATTCTAGGTAGCATAGAATGTGTTGCCAATTCCTAGCTTATGTAGTTTGGAGTGCAAGCATTCAAGCCAATGATCTTGGAGTTTAGATCCACTTAGGATCTGTATTTTTCACATGGTATCAGAGCTGGTTGGCTTCTATTTACAGTAAGTATTCCATTTTTGGTGATATTTGGATGTTTGATCAAGTTCTAGCATGATTTTGCATTGCTTTGTTGATCAAATCTTACTAACCTTTGTTTTGTGAGTTGAACTTGTGGATCAAAAGCATATTTCAGGTCTATTGAAGATCAGAGGCTGAAAAGAAACTATTTTGGATCAGATCATAACACCTAATCATTTGTGATTGTGAGGCTTGTGCATATTCAATACTAACAATGTTCTTTTCAATCCTATTGTTGACAATCTCCATTCTTGGCTCTCCTTAAGTGGATGAAACTTCTCCTTAAGTGGATGACAAATGCTCTTTTGAGTGAGTTGTAATTCTCCTAAAGGCTGAGCAAAGCTCCCATTTGGATGAAAGATCCCCTTTTTTGGGTGAACATATTGTAAGCTCCATTGTGAAGAGCATATTGTAAAGATTGTCATCAATTTTGGCATAAATTTTGGTGTACTTTGTTGAGCATGTAAGTAACTCTCCTTATGTAATTTGATTGGAGCATTTGCTGGAAGGTGTTAACCATTATGCAAGTGTGTTTTCAGGTTCTTAACAGGTTGAGGAACATTCTCATGTGAAGTGATCTTAGATCTACATCTAAACACCAAGATTTGACAAGATAGTGAAGCTAGTCTTGTGATTCACTAAGTGTGCTCATTCATTCACCTCTAAATCTTGTATTTATCACTTGCTGGAGTTTATAAACTTTTAGAAGTGTGGTTTACATGTGGTTTTACAGGTTGAATCAATATCTTAGTGTGTTGATCATATGTTGATCAAGTTTGTTCATTACTAGGTAATCTTGGCATCCTAGTTTTGGGTATTTTCTAAGAATGCAAGTAACTCTTCACACCATAACTTGATTTGGTCACTTGCTGGAAAGTTTGAGAGCTTAAGCAAGAGTGTGTTCAGGTTGGTTTGATTTTGTAATCCATTCTTAGTGTGTGCAAAGTGTTGCATGTGTTTCAATCTTCCTTTCTATGCTTGGAAACCATCTAGGTTCAAGATAGAAGTGTTTTAGGGTCCTAAATCTTCATAGATCTCTTTATCTATCATTTGTTGAGAGAAAAGTGAGTGCTAAGTGCTTTAGGACAGAACCTAAAAGTTGAAGAAACATTAGAATCATGGCTTCCAATGGTGGGATCATGCTAGAGTCTAGTGAAAGGTTGAGTTCATCAAACTACTCTACTTGGAAAGTGAGGATGGAGTCCTTACTTGAGTTGAATGAACTCATGGACATAGTTGCAGAAATTCAAGAGAGACCTCTCACACTTCAAGAGCAACAAAGGTTTGATAAGAAGGCCAAAAGGGCTCTTCATATCATTAAAATGAATGTTACAAATGAACTTCTCAAGGAAGTTGGAAAGTGTCAAAGTGCAAGTGAGGCATGGAATGCCTTAAAGAAGCTCTTTGAATCAAAGTCCACATCTAGGGTATTGACCCTAAGGAGACAAATATTTTGGTGAAAGTGCTCATGCATTTATCTTGAGAGTTAAGTCCCTAAGTGATGATTTAGCATGCATTGATGAGAACATAAAAGATGGTGAAATAGTCCAAGTTATGTTGAATGGTTTGCTAAATGAACATGCTAACCTTGTGCAAAGTTTTGCCATTCAAAGAGTCTTGCCAAGTGTGGTTGACTTGCAAGAAATCTTATTGGCTGAAGAACATAGGTTGCAATCAAAGCTTGATGGTGCATCCTTGCAAGGTGGAGGTGAAGAGGCTTTCTTCACAAAAGGCAAATTCAAGGGCAAAGTTAAAGGCAAAGGGAAATGGTCCAAAGGTGGTAACTTTGATCATGATGATCACTCTTCCTCTTCCTCTTCTACTAAGAACAATAAGTCAAAGTTCAAGTGCTTTTATTGTGGGATAAAAGGTCATTTTGCAAATGAATGTTATAAGAAGAAAAGAGAGCAAGGAGAGAGGCAAGGAAATCTTACAATAGATGAGGAAGAACATAACACATGTGAATCACTTGTTATGACTTCAAGTTTGTTAGCCAACATAGATGATAATGATCCTTGGTGGATTGATAGTGGAGCCTCATCTCACATGACAAGACATAAGGAATACTTTACATCCTTATTGTCTTATGAGGGAGAAGGTAACATCATCTACACTGCAAATGATGGTCAATGTGACATCAAAGGCATAGGCACTATTCCTATTTCCCTTTCAACAAATAGGAAAGCAAATCTTGAAAATGTTTTGTACATTCCTTCAATCACTAAGAATTTGCTTAGTGTAAGTCAAATGATTGACAAAGGACTTGATGTGGAGTTCATTGGAGATGCATGTTTGATAAGTAAATGTGGATCCTTGATTGCTCAAGGTAGGAGGCATGGTAAACTTTTCAAGCTTGATGCATGTGTGATCTCTAATCATGAAGGATGTATGGCTAGGGAGCAATTGACAAACCAAGAAGTTTGGCACAAGAGGTTGGGCCATCCCAACTTCAAATCTTTGGAGGTAATGGCAAAGAAAGAGCTTGTTCTTGGTCTCCCTAAAAGTCTTGTTGCAAACAATAGTGTTTGTGAACATTGTGCCTTGTCCAAATCTCATAGACTTGCTTATTCTAGATCTACTTCTAGATCTAAAGAAGCTTTTCAACTTGTGCATTCTGATATTCATTCTTCTAGTACAACTAGCAATGGTGGGGCAAAGATGTATGCAACTTTCATTGATGACTTTAGTAGGTATACTTGGATCTATCTTCTTAAAAGTAAGGATGAAGTGTTTGCTGCATTTGTCAAGTTCAAGAATGAAATGGAAAACCAATTCAATACAAAGATCAAATGCTTAAGATCTGATAATGGAGGGGAATACACCTCAAATAGGTTCAAAGACTTTTGTATAGCACATGGGATTAAGAGGGAGATGTCTAGTCCTAGGACTCCACAACAGAATGGAGTGGCCGAGAGGAAGAATAGAATCCTTTGTGAATGTGCCAAGGCAATGAGACTACATGCTAATCTTGCTAAGTCTTTTTGGGGGGAAGCTTTAGCATGTGCTAACTATCTATGTAATAGATGGACAAGTGCTTCCTTGGATGGTAAAACTCCTCATGAGGTTCTTTATGGTAGAAGGCCGAGTGTCAAGCATTGTAGGATCTTTGGATGTACATGTTTTGTCAATATCACACTTGATGATAGAACTAAAGAAGATCCTTCATCAAAGAAGGGTGTGTTTGTTGGCTATAGTGAAGTAAGCAAGGCTTACAAAGTGTACATTCCTTCTACAAAGAAAGTTGTCATAAGTAGGGATGTCATCTTTCATGAAGAGAATGTTTCCAATGTTGTTAATGTTGATGTTGATGTGCCTACTAATCATCATGATGTGCAAGATGTCTTGGATGAAGATGGAGATGCCACTCCAAAGCAAACTTCAAGGAAGACTCAAAGGCAAAGGGCTAAGCCATCAAGGCTAACCTATGATGAAAAAGGAAAGCAAGTGGTGGACAACTCTAACTTTGCTTTTCTTACCTCTTTTGATGAACCAACTTGTGTAGGTGAAGCAATTCAAAAGAAGGAATGGATCCAAGCCATGGATCATGAGCATCAAGCACTCATCAAAAGCAACACATGGAGGTTGGTAAAGCTTCCAAAGGACAAGAAGGCAATTGGTTGTAAGTGGATCTTCAAGATCAAGACAAATCAAGATGGATCAATCAACAAGTACAAGGCAAGGTTGGTGGCAAAGGGGTATGCTCAAGAATATGGTATTGACTATGATGAGACCTTTGCACCCGTGGCAAAGATGATATTTACATGGAGCAACCCGAGGGCTATGTTTCACATGATGAGCCTAATCATGTGTGCTATCTCCAAAAGAGTTTGTATGGGCTAAAGCAAGCACCAAGGAGTTGGTATGCTAAGCTCAATTCCTTCTTACTTTCTCAAAACTTTGTTATGAGTGAGTATGATCATTCTCTCTACTTTAGATTGAATGAAATTGATATCACTTTACTTTTGATCTATGTTGATGACATTATCTTAAGTGGTGGTAACAATCTAGATATAGATGAAATCAAGATGGCACTCAAAAGAGAGTTTGAAATTCAAGATCTTGGTAAACTTCATTATATCTTAGGAATAGAGATTATTAGAACTTCTAAATCTACATTCATATGTCCAGAAAAGTATGTTAACTCTATTCTAAAAAGGTTTCATATGGAAGATTGTAAAGTTGTTTCTA
Source organism: Diphasiastrum complanatum (assembly GCA_029204225.1). NCBI lineage: Eukaryota > Viridiplantae > Streptophyta > Lycopodiopsida > Lycopodiales > Lycopodiaceae > Diphasiastrum > Diphasiastrum complanatum. The sequence continues at coordinate 57,404,334 of CM055097.1, forward strand.
CTCCTATGGAATCAAATGTAAAGCTAACTACAAGAAGTAATGAAAGATCCTTCAAGGACATTACTCTCTATAGAAAGCTAATAGGATCTCTTATATGGTTAACCATCACAAGACCTGATCTAAGCTTTGTGGTTGGTAAACTAAGTCAATTTATGCAAGATCCTAGTGAGGCTCATTGGAAGCTAGGAAAGAGAGTACTTAGATACATCTCGGGATCTAGAGATTTTGGCATCTTGTATGGAGGTACTACACCTAACCTTTGTGGATTTTCAGATTCAGATTTTGCAGGTGATCAAATGGATAGGAAGTCAACAAGTGCCTTTGCAATCTATCTTGGAGATGGAGTGGTCTCATGGCTATCAAAGAAGCAACCAACTATCTCTCTATCTTCCACCGAAGCCGAGTACAAGGCATTAACAACATGCACCAAGGAGATTCTTTGGATCAAGAGGATGTTATTGGATCTTCACTTGCTGGAACCAGAGAAGACTCCAATCATACTTTGTGATAACCTTTCAGCCCAAAGCTTGGCAAGCAATCCTGTTTTTCATGCAAGGAGCAAGCACATTGAGATTGCTCACCATTTTGTGAGAGATCAAGTCATTGCCAAAGAGGTGGAGCTTCAACATGTCTCTTCAAAGGAGTGTGTGGCTGATATCTTCACCAAACCATTGGGAAAGGACCTATATTTAATGCATAGATCTAATCTTGGAATGTGCTCAAAGACTATGTTGAAACTAGCATCCAATGTTGAAGAGGGAGTGTGAAAATTGTCAACATTTCCTAGCTAGTTTGAGACCTAAATTGGCTAAAATTGTAAATAGTTTTGGTTCTGGAGTTTTGCACGTGTGAACCAGGCCACAATGTTTTTATTTACTGTATTTTTTCAGTATGATGAAGTGTCAAACTTCATACCCTTCAAAATGAGACCATTTTGATGTATTTTGGTCATATAAGCCATTTTTAGCTATTTTTCCTATATAGGGAATATCTAGGGTCAAGTACCTTCTAGAGAGAGGAGAGAGAGTCATCTTCCTCATCCATAAATAGTAGGGAAGTCGTGGAGAACAGGTTGGAGAAACCTTTTGTATGCTTCATTGAGATCAATAGATCATTGTCATTGTTTCTTCCTCCATTGAGAGCATTGTTGTGTGTATTGTCTTCAAGCTATTGTGTATGATCTTAGGTGCTTTCCAAAAGTGGTAGGCTGATGTATTATGGACTGTATAATGCTATTTTGGGCCGCACTTGATGTTTATGGAAGTTTCCATTTGTGATAAATGCTTTTTGATCAAGTTCTTTGCATTCTAGGTAGCATAGAATGTGTTGCCAATTCCTAGCTTATGTAGTTTGGAGTGCAAGCATTCAAGCCAATGATCTTGGAGTTTAGATCCACTTAGGATCTGTATTTTTCACATATACCACATCTATTTTTCAAGAATGAATTCACAAATAGACATAATAATCATGTTTTCGAACAAACCGAAAGAATGGAATACATCCTTCTTGCAAAAGACTTCACAGCTAATGCATTATGATCAAGACACTCATTGCAAAACAATCTTGCTTTCATGAGTGGTTTGCATGAGCAAATTAAAATAAAAAAAGGAATCGTAGTTGAATTATGTGCTGGAAATTATGACATTGAAGATGGTCTTGTGAACGGCGCAGAAGGCATATTCAAAAATGCAATGCTACAATGTAACGAACCTGTGATATGGGTACAATTTACAAACATGAAAATCGGAAGACACACAAGACACAAGCTCGGACATTTGTACGCAGAAAATATTGAGCATACATGGACACCAATATATCAAATTGTGAAAGAAATTCAAATCGGACCAAACATCAACAATAAATTCACTAGAAAACAATTCCCAATCCAAGCAACTACAACACGTACAATACACCGAGCACAAGGACTCACTCTTGACAAGATGGCATTTGATCCCACTGGAATTACACAACATGTGCTAACATATACTACACTGTCTAGAATCAAAGAAAAACAGAACCTTTATTTGTTACAACCGCTAAGAAATAAACATTTTCACATTCATCGTGACATACATGCATAAATGCACCGTTTAATGATGACTGCAAATTTGTGTAATGCTATTCCAAACTTACAAAAGAAAGCAAAAACAGATCCAATAATACAATCACTCAACACTAGATCATTACATGCACATCACAAAAACATCATAGCAGATTACAATCTTATGGCATCTCACATACTATGCTTACAAGAAACATATGAAAGAAATCCTGAAAAGTACTTCGAACAAAACGTTCATTCCATACCTTGCCCTGGCAAACACGGTTCGTCATTGTTATACAAAACCTCTTTGACATTGAATGCACACAAAGAAATCATTGTAAACAATTCTAAATTCATAATAGCCACTTTCAACAATTACACAAGGCTGCATACACATCATAGCTCTCTACAGATCACCATACACAAACCTTTCAACTTTTTTCGAAACGTTACAACAATTGCTACAAAACTTGCCAACAAATATTCCATCTGTAATACTGGGCGACTTTAATATAAATTCGTTAGGTAACACCACCTCTTTCCAAACATTCAACAAATTATTGTCATCTTATAGATTCCGAATTGCATGCACTGAACCAACAACCAACTATGGAACTCAAATAGACCAAATATGGACAAACACTTCATTGTGTCCTTGCGAATGTCAAACCACAGAAACATATTGGTCCGACCATCATCCCTCATATTTTGCTTTCAAATTACCAAACAATCTTGCACAATTCAAGAACCCTTGTTCTATGGCTAATTTCAATAGATTAATTTTGCCTTTGCTATAAACAACAAAAATCAAACTACAATAAACTCTCTATATATGTTGCCTCTACATTGTTGTGTGTTTGATTCCCTCCAAAATTAATTTTTGCATTCTTTATCCTACTCCGCAGGCCTAACATTTATCCAGGATGCACTGTACTACAAAATCATAACAACATGCAGGGCCTTTTGTAATCGCATCCGATCATCTTGTTTTTTAGACTCAAAAGTTTTTCAAGAAGATTGGGCATTATACAGGTATTATACAGGTGATTTGACTGAAAACATCTGATGAGGTTTTTGATTCTATCCAAAATCTTGAAGAGAAGATTGAGAGAGACTGAGAGAGATCGATCGATGTCTACTTTTAAGTGAAGCAACACATCACTCTCACTTTGTTGATCCTTTGCTTTTCACTATTTGTTCTACACCTGATGCAATTAGTATCTATCATTTCATGGTTTCTTCCAATTCTTACTAAATAGTTTACTTTGTTGATGCAAACTGGAATTATAAATGTTGTAAGAGCAAACATGTTGGAGCTCAGAAAAAGCGGAAGGGTGTTACCACAATAGAAAATTCTCTGTCAAGATAGACGTAGTTGGACCTCCTCGCAACACGATCTCTTCAACGTAGCTGGACCTCCTCACAACACGATCTCTTCAATGGTTCTCTGTAGCGATACGTCCTTGCAACACGATCTCTTCAGCAGATGCAAGCGTCTGTCTCAACAGGAAATACAGGTTGTGCTCTGTATGAGCAGCAATACAGAGGTTGTGCTTTTGATCGTTATCAATTTATCACCTGCATCATGCTTCATGATGGGGTCACAATGATGACATAGTGATTCACGTGGCCTTCATGTGCACGTCCAATATGACTGGGAAATAGCTTTTGTCCCCAGATGAACGTGAAAGAGATAGCAATTAGTACTCTGCTCTTATCCTAGATGAACGTGAAAGAGATAGCAATTAGTACTCTGCTCTTATCCTTATCACATGCATCGTGATGGAGTCATGATGACGTTATCACGTGCATCATGATGGAGTCGCATACTGATTCACGTGGCCTTCATGTGCACGGGGTTTAATAAAAAATGTTTTGAAAAAGTGAGAAATGGCTTTTGTCCCAAGATGAACGTGATGCGAACACGTCATCAGGTGATGAAATTGTCACACTATCCCTGCCCAACAAGGGCAGGGCCAACAAGCTCTCTTGTGGGTGAAAGGATCAACGCTCGTGGTGCATGCGCATCTTCAGTTTTTCCAAAATAGGAATGAGAAAAGCGTCTGTTTTAAAGAGCCTATTTGAGCCATAGCCACAACATCATAATCCGCCAGTATCCTTGGAAGCGTTTTCCTCTGAATTGGTGTAGGAACCTTGTAGCCTTTTCTTTTGATGCCTATGAAGACATGAGTACTTAATTTCATAGACTTAAACCCTCCTGACTTGGCTTTTTTCTTTAACATCTTCCAGAGCTTCATTTGCGAGGCTCTCAGAGCCTGCAAATTCTTGCATGCCAACCACAAGAAAGCCTCTTGTAGCAGGAAGTCAATCCTTTTTGTCATCAGTCGATCCTTCTTCCACAGGCGCAGGCGCCATATATATATATATATATATATATATATATATATATATATATATATATATATATATATATACTAGCATAGTGTGCCCGCCGCTGGCGGGCGGTTGATGGTACGTGTGTGTGAACGTATATGTATGTGTATGTGTGTGTATGTATATGTATATGTATGTGTATGTGTATGTATATGTTTATATATATATATATATATATATATATATATATATATATATATATATATATATGTATATATGTATGTATGTATATGTATATGTATATATGTGTGCATGTATGTGTATATCTATACATATATGTGTATGTATGTGTGTGTATTTGTATGTATATGTGTGTATATGTGCATGTGTATCTGTGTATGCGTGTGTACGTATATGTATGTGTATGTGTATGTCTATGTATGTGTATATGTGTGTATATGTCTATGTATGTGTATGTGTATGTGTATGTGTATGTGTATGTACATGTTTATGTATATGTCTATGTGTGTGTATGTGTATGTGTATGTGTATATATATATGCGTATATCTATACATATATGTGTATGTGTGTATGTGTGTATGTATGCATGTGTATTTGTATGTATATGTTAAGTTAATGAAAGTATTCCTCATTAATGAAAGTTAAGCATCACATACACATACACATACACTATCATATTAACATACACATACACTATCATTGTTAACATTAAGAGTGGTGTATGAAGTCTGATCAAAAGAACTTGAGAAAGTTCGTTCATTGAACCGGCAGAGTGCCGAGGGACCAGCACTACTTCAGGCCGTGGGTCCTGTTGGGGATATTCCCAACAAAGTGTAAATAAATAAATTCGACTAATGAAATGTGTTGCGAGGGCATGGCATCCTGCATGTAACTCGAGCATTGTTCAAGTTAGCTGCACAATTTTGTCCATCGATGAGGATTGCCAAACGAGATTCATATTTGAGGATATATGTTTGCTAAACCTTAACAAATGGCTATTCTTTGATGGGAATTATTCAAGCACATATCTCATTCTGAAAGAAAGGTAATAAAATGTGTCTGACTCGAGCATTGCTCGAGTTGGCTACACAATTCCTGAAATGTATGTGGATGAGAAGATGATACTAATTTTTGATTATGTATGTGGATAAGCCTTTAGCAGATTTTATTCCTTGTTGAAAGAACTTTAAACCGCAAGGGTATTCCAAATAGTTGCACATAGAGAAGACCTTTAAAACACAATGCAAAATTGGCATAGAGTCCATGTGGGACACCCTTAGCATATTTTATTCCTTGTTGAGAATAGAGAAGACCTTTAAAAGACGGGTATTCCAAATAATTGCACATAGAGAAGACCTTTAAAACACAAGACAAAATTATGCAAGTCTAACTCGAACATTGTTTGAGTTAGCTGCACAATTTTGTCCAGCCATAAGGATTGCCAGAATAGATTAAGCTTTGATGACATATGTTCAAAAACCCTTAATACATGGGTATTTTTTGAATTGTGCACATGGAATGAGAGGTGTTCTAGCACATATCTCATCTTGAAGGAAAGGTAAGAAAATGTCTCTAACTCGAGCACTGCTCGAGTTAGCTTCCACATTATTGATTAACAATTGCTCTTAGCAGTTGCTCATTGAAATGACATTAGACTTAGCACATACCTTATCATGAAATCGTAATAAAATTTGTCTAACTCGAACACTGCTCGAGTTGGCTCCACAGTCCCTCAAATGTATATGGATGAGAAGATGGTTAGCTATCATGATATTTAACACATATCCCATTATTCAAGATAGTTGAGGAAATGCCTCTAACTCGAGCACTGTTCGAGTTGGGTATTCTTGAATTGTGCACATGGAAATGAGAGTTGTTCTAGCACATATCTCATCCTGAAGGAAAGGTAAGAAAATTTGTCTGACTCGAGCAATGCTCAAGTTAGCTTGCACATTATTGATTAGCAGTTCCTCATTGAAATGACATGTGACTTAGCACATACCTTATCATGAAATGGTAACAAAATGTGTCTAACTCGAACACTACTCGAGTTGGCTCCACAATTTCTCAAATGTATATGGATGAGAAGATGGGGAGCTGTGATGATATTTAGCACATATCTCATCATTTATGATAGTTGAGGAAATGCCTAAACACAAAAAGGGCCTTTTGTCAAGATTCCTTTTTCATTTTTTATTCACTTGTTTTGTACATGTGGCCCAATAGTTTCTTGACATAGTGGCTTTAACGTAACGTTACTTCTTTAAGTCAAATTTTGAGTCTACACTAAAAATGACATAACTTTTGATTGTCATATCAGAATGCGATGAAAATTGGTGCATTGGAAAGCACTTGATGAGCGCTTTCAATGATATATTACATATTATACTTCTGACATACTACTAAAAAGTTATAGCGATTCAAAGATATTGGTTGAAAATAGTGACAAAATGCAAAAGAAATCTTGGCACGATTTCATATGCGGCCCTTTTTGAACTCAAACTTTCTCTAATGCTTAGTGTTTGAGTTAGCTGTGTAGTTCTGTCCATACATGAGAATTGATAAAACTTATTAATCTTTGATGTGATATATGTTCCCAAAGCCTTAACACATGGGTATTCTTGAATTGTGCAGAAGGAAATGAGAGGTGTTCTGGCACATATCTCATCCTTAAGGAAATGTAAGAAAATCTGTCTAACTCGAGCACTCTCCGAGTTGGTTTCCAATGATTATTGAGTAATTGTTGCTCATTGAAATGCCATGTGACCGAGCACATTTCTCAACGTTCATCAAATGTATATGGATGAGAATATGGTTAGTTGTATTGATATATAGCACATATCTCATTATTCGAGACAGGTGAGAACATGCCTCTACTCGGGCACTATTCGAGTTAGCTGCACTATTTTGGCCATCCATAAGAATGGCCACAACAGATTTATATATGTTCTCAAACCATTAATACATGGGTATACTTGCACACGAAAATGAGAGGTCCTCTGGCACATATCTCATCTTGAACTGAAGGTAGCAAAATGTGTCTAACTAGAGTACTACTCGAGTTAGCTTCCGCATTATTGAGTAACAGTTGCTCATTGAAATGACATGTCACTAAGCACATATCTTATCATGAAATGTTAACAAAATATGTCTAACTCAAACATTGTTCGAGTTGGCTGCACAATGTCTCAAATGTATGTGGATAAGATAATGATATTAATTTTTGAAGATATATGTGGGTACGCCCTTGACAGATGGTTAGCTGTGATGATATATGAACTAATAAATCTCAGCATTCAAGATAGTTGAGGAAATGCCTCTAACTAGAGGACTGTTCGAGTTAGCTGCATAATTTTGACCATACATGAGAATTGATAAAACATATTAATGTTTGATGATATAGGTTTCCAAACCCTTTGGGTATTCTTGAATTGTGCACATGGAAATGAGAGTTGTTCTGGCACATATCTCATCCTGAAGGAAAGGTAAGAAAATGTATCTAACTTGAGCACTGCTCGAGTTAGCCTCCACATTATTGATTAACAGTTCCTCATTGAAATGACATGTGACTTAGCACATACCTTATCATGAAATGGTAAAAAAATGTGTCTAACTCGAACACTGCTCGAGTTGGCTCCACAGTTCCTCAGATGTATATGGATGAGAAGATGGTGAGTTGTGATGATATTTAGCACATATCTCATCATTCATGATAGTTGAGGAAATGCCTCTAACTCGAACAATGTTCGAGTTAGCTGCATAGTTCTGTCCATACATGAGAATTGATAAAACATATTCATGTTTGATGTGATATATGTTCCCAAAGCCTTAACACCTGGGTATTCTTGAATTGTGCAGAAGGAAATGAGAGGTGCTCTGGCACATATCTCATCCTTAAGAAAATGTAAGATAATGTGTCTAACTCGAGCACTGCTCGAGTTGGCTTCCACATTATTGAGTAAAGGCCTTTGAGGAGTTGAAAACAACCCTCACCACGATTCCCATACTCCGCTTGCCAGATTACACGAAAGAGTTCCATGTGCATACTGATGCAAGTAAGTATGCCATTGGAGGTCTTCTTGCGCAACCGGGCGAGTATGGCAAAGACTTCTCAATATGTTTCTTGAGCAGGCAACTGGATCAAAGTGGATGGACAGAATTGTGCAGCTAACTCGAACAGTGCTCGAGTTAGAGAAATTTTCTTACTCTTCTTTCAAGATGAGGTAGTCTTTCTAGGGAATTCTCAATGTTGGGTTTTGAATTGGCTGTGCTTGAGTTAAGAGTTTTCTTGGTAACATTATTCGAGTATTAATTCTTTTCTTGGAGAGGATCATGATATCTTGTGATTTAAATAGATGGATAGTATTGTGCAGCTAACTCGAGCAGTGCTCAAGTTGGAGACATTTTTTTGCTTTTCTTTCAGGATGAAATATGTGTTGAAACCCCATTGAATCTCCAGTTGCAAATATTTGTGAAGAAATATATGTAGATTATTAATATAATTGTGCACCTAACTTAATGTGCAACTATTCGAATACACATGTCATTTCAATGTACAACTATTTCGAATAAACACGTCTCTAGGCTGTAATCCAAACCTTGTCCAAAGGTTTGAAGTCTGCACGTACATCCTTTTTATCTGGTCTCTTTAAGTCACTTCGGTAGCAATTTTTTTGAGACCATAGCATAAACAACGACAACTTGCCACCAAGTTTTTGTTCGATATAGCTATATGTTTTCAAGACATTTCTAAATACCATAGTTGACCAGATATTGAGACCAAAAACTCCAAGCATCCAGGTCGAAGTTGCAACCATTTTCCCTCATAATACTCAATGTTCGGAAGACTTGATTTATCCCAACATTTGATCAGTACTCCATTCAAATCCAATATAACATACAAAGGATCATTCGATGGATCTCCACGGAAGAAAACCTATGGTGAATGATCTTGAATGCTCGGAATGTCATGAACGCTCAAATTGGAGTCTTTATTTTGTGTTATCTCTAAATCTTGATCGTGACTTGATCTCAAATTATTGATAGAAGAAAATTCATCCATCACCAAGTGATGTTTTTTTTCATTATCCACAGATGAATCAGTTCAGAACATCTTGTTTGAAAATTCTACTCAAACACACAAATTGAGTTTGACAAATCATTTGGCATAATTTGCATGTACTTTTCGGTAGAAAATATTTGAAAAAATATACACTTCCAGCAGTGCTTGACTGGACCAAAGTCTGTGGCTACAATATATTCCTATCCGATTTAGGCAAAGTATTCACTTGAAAGGCAAGGATTTGATCAAACTCAAGCATTGCTCGAGTATGCCAACAATAAACTCTCAAATGATAATCCACATTTGATAAACTCGAGCAATGCTCTAGTTGACCAAAGCTATGCGGCTACAATATGTTGTTATCTGATAAGCTAGAAAAAGTATTCCATTGAAAGGTAAGAATTTGATCACACTTGAGCACTGCTAGACTAGGCCAACAATATACATCCTTAACAAAAAAAACTTATCCACGTATACATCCAGAACAAAAAAAAACTTTTAAAAATATGTATTGGGTAAAAGTGTTTCCATATAAAAAGTGTTCAAACTACATTGTATCAAAATCGAGCATTGCTCGAGTTATTAACACAATATGATCCCACACGAGTTGAGTATTGCCATGTGGCCACAATTTGTTGTTATTCTATTTTTAAAAAGTGTTTAATTGAAAGACACATATTTGATTAAACTCAAGCAATTCTCAAGTAGGCCTACCCTAAACTCAAAAATAATACTTCACAACTATATTCAGTATTGAAAAGTTCTTAAAAATATGATTTTAGTGCAGGTCTCTCTCTCTCTCTCTCTCTCTCTCTCTCTCTCTCTCTCTCTCTCTCTCTCTCTCTCTCTCTCTCTCTCTCTCTCTCTCTCTCTCTCTCTCTCTCAATATGTAACTCAGTTGTTGTTGTTTTTTATTGTTGCAAAGTGTGGAATGAGATATTACAAAGTGCAAAAACAATGTTTTGCTTGTGATGTGGTAAAGAAAACTAAATAACAAAATAGATAACATCAAGTACTTCACTGTTACCACAAATTCTTATTGTATCTTATTAGCTTCAAATACCTTGATTGACATCTCGCAATTGCCCTTCCATGTCAAGGCATTGCTCTCTCGTGGGCCTTGTCTCGACAGATTCAAGTAGTCCATGTTGATTAATAGAAACCTCTTCATTACTAGTAGGAATCTCTTGCATATCTATAGCAGCAGGGATCACATCATCATTATCAGAATCGATTGAGAATGGATCCTTTGGCTGAGGAATTGAGGACAATAATGTTTCTAGATTGGGAATCATGTCTGCTGACGATGGCCCCAAGGAAGACAAATCTACACACCATTTCTGCACCACACGACTATGATTCTTGACTTCACTATAAAACGATCTCAGAAATCCTATGTGTGGGGACGAATCCACCAAAGAGATGACATGTCTTCGCTTTGTGATGCTAGCTTGTCCCAATCCTCCACTGTTGTAAGCATCACCAACAATCTCAGAATCACCTACAAAGAGAGACAAAACATTTTGCTTATTATTGCTCGAAAACAAAATGCAGATATATTAATACAAAAATTATGCACAAGGCAAGGAAAAAAACTAACTCACTTGTCAACCACATTACAAGCTTCTCATACACCATAGAAGATTTGATAGTTCCATAAAGAAGACCACGATGTTCATTCGGAGGATGTTTTGTTCATTCCATCTATTAGCAAAAATTTACTTAGTGTGAGTCAACCGCTAAGTAAAGGCCTCGAAGTTGAGTTTGATGGAGATGCTTGTATGATCAAAAGGAAGGATATCTTGGTTGCAAAAGGTAAACGACAAGGGAAGTTGTTGAAACTAGATGCTTGTGTTATTGCTAACCAAGTTGGATGTGCACAAAGATTAAGTGCTTAAGAAGTGACAGTAGTGGAGTGTACATATCTACCAAGTGCTTAAAGTGATTGGTGGAGAGTACATATGTTACGGCCATATTCGGTTAAGGACCTGGAATAGTCCTAATATGGTAGACCGGCCCTCCAGTGTTCGAGATTATTGGTCACGCCTAGATTTTATTTCACATCGAGGCCTGTTGGTGACTAATGACCTTGAGAGGACCCAGACACTCTAATTGAGACATATGGAGTAGTGCATGTATGTGTGACTGATATAGGTAGGAGGTATGCATGTAGAGTTGCAACCTATTTATTGTTGACCTGCATGGGGATTGTGATAGATTCAACTAGTTTCATCACATTTTGCAATATTTCCATATTTGGCATATTGAGGCCAGAACTTGTTTTAGACTTAGAAGTTGACTTTTCAAAGTTCATTAGTCTAAATTTCATTTGAATAAACACTTTTTGAAAGTATGGGAAAGATAGAATGCGAGTTTGAGTAGATTCAATTCGAATAAGTTGGGTACATTGAATCTAGACCCAAAATTGGTAGGGTTAGCATTTTGGTGGGAAAGCCAAGTGGCCAAATAGGGTTTGGACCTGCTATAAAAGGATGTAACTCGTGGAGAGAGTCATCTTCTCTCTTATCTATCTCATTTTCATGCTTATACATGGTTATCTTGGGTTCTACTATCCATTGGTGCACTATCTTGGTGATTGCTTGCAATTCTATGTGTAGAATGATCTATATTTGCTATTTTTGGATCCACACATGTGAAATACAGTAGCTTGCTGGTTTTGTATGGACAGCAATAGTACATAATCATTTCATTCAAGTTTGATCAAGTTCTATTAGTGTTTGCATCTCAAATTGTGTGTAGATGCTGATTTTTCTACATTGGTGAAATTGATAGTGTATTTCTCTTTCTAGCCAAAGATCATTCAAGTAGATTGGATCTTAAGGATCTGAAATCTTTCACATGGTATCAAAGCTTGTTTTTCAGGTTATGAAGGAGGAAATAAGATCTATCAATGATTTGGTGAAGATATCAAGTCTAGAGCATGCTAGAGAGGATTCTACACCAAAATCGGATTTTTTGCTTTTGTAGACTGGATCTTTTGTAGATCAAAACACTAAATAGGTCAATATACTTGTTCAATTCCATTTTTTTTAATCACATGCTGGATTTGGCCGATTTTTGGATCATTGGTTCAGCCTAAGTGGAGGCTTATAGATTGCATATCAAATTTTCAGCATTTGCATGTAAATTTGGAATAGTCAATTTTTTGTGATTTTGTCAAAACCCTAATTTTGATTGGATCTCTAGATAGTGAGGTTGCTGGACTTCATTTGAGTGTGTTTCAATCTTAGGAAGTGGCAAAAGTCATTAGATTGAGGATAGATCATAGGTTGATCAAGATTCCATGATTCTATGTGTTGATTTGCTTGGATAAGTGCTAGAAGAGAATTTGTGAGATAGTTTCAAATCTTGGTGATTTCTTTTGAAAGCATTTGTTGTTGTTCAAAGGAGTGCTTTGTGCATTGAAGCAGGTTGAAAGAGAAGATCAGGTCATTGCTACATGGCAACCTCAATTGGAGTCATGTTGGAAGCCAATGATAGGCTTACCTCAAGTAACTATTCATTATGGAAAGTGAGGATGGAGTCACTTCTTGAGATGAATGATGTTTTGGATATTGTTGTAGGTTTGGAGGAGAGATCAGCAACACAACAAGATCAATTGAGGTATGACAAGAGGGCCAAGAAGGCTCTACACATGATAAAGATGAATGTTACCAATGAACTTCTCAAGGAAGTTGGTAAGTGCACATCATCTTTGGAAGCTTGGAATTCATTGAAGAAGCTTTATGAATCCAAGTCTACTTCTAGAGTGTTGACTCTAAGAAGGCAAATCTTTTCTTGTTTGCAAAAGAATGAAGAAAGTCCAAGTACTTTTGTTTTAAGAATGAAAGCATTGAATGATGAGTTAGCTTGCATAGATGAAAGCATTAAGGAAGGAGAGCTTATTCAAGTGATTCTTAATGGCTTGTTGGATGCTCATGCTAACATTGTTCAAAGTATTTCTATTCAAAAGACTTTGCCAAGTTTGATGGATCTTCAAGAGATCTTGATCAATGAGGAATATAGGCTTCAAGCAAGAGGTGGATGTACATCAACACTTCAAGAGGATGCTATGTTCACAAAGGGCAAATTCAAGGGCAAAACCAAAAGCAAGTGGTCTAAAGGGCAAGATCAAGTGGATGCTTCTTCAAATGGCAAAAAGAAGGATAGATCAAAGCTCAAGTGCTTCTATTGTGGCATCAAAGGACACTTTGCAAGTGAGTGCTACAAGAAGAAGAGAGATCAAGGAGACTCTTGATGAGGATGGTTTGGATGTGCAAGATGCAAATGATGATGCTTTTGCGATGTCTTCATGTATGCTTGCTAATGATGGAGATCTAGATCCTTGGTGGATTGATAGTGGAGCAAGTTCACACATGACCTTTCACAAAGAGTACTTCACTTCTTTGTTGGCATATGGAGATGACAAGAGGGTGATCTACATGGCCAATGATGGTGAGTGTGCAATCAAAGGGATTGGCACAATTCCTATTTCTCTCTCTACAAATAGGAATGTTCATTTGGAGGATTTATTGTTTATTCCATCTATTACCAAGAATTTGCTTAGTGTGAGTCAAATGCTAAGTAAGGGCCTCAAGGTGGAGTTTGATGGAGATGCTTGTTTGATCAAAAGGAAGGATGTCTTGATTGGAAAAGGTAAAAGGCAAAGGAAGTTGTTCAAACTTGATGCTTGTGTTATTGCTAACCAAGTTGGATGTGTTGCAAGGGAGCAAATTTCTATTCAAGAGGTTTGGCACAAAAGGATGGGACACCTCAACTTCAAGTCATTGGAGGTAATGGCAAGGAAGAAGGTTGTGATTGGTCTTCCAAGTTTCTTAAGTAATGACAAGCATGTTTGTGAGTCTTGTGCTTTGTCTAAGTCACATAGACTACCTTATACTAGATCTATTTCTAGATCTACAAAGCCTTTTCAACTTGTACATTCGAATATTCATGGATCTACTACAATTAGCAATAGTGGAGCTAAGATGTATGTAACATTCATTGATGATTTTAGTAGATTTTGTTGGATCTATCTACTAAAGAACAAGGATGAAGTGTATGATGTCTTTGTCAAGTCCAAGAATGCAAGGGAGAACCAATTCTCCACAAAGATCAAGTGCTTGAGAGGTGACAATGGTGGTGAGTACATATCTAACAAGTTCAAGGCCTTTTGTGATGAGCATGGGATCAAGAGGGAGTATACAACATCAAGGACCCCACAACAAAATGGAGTGGCTGAAAGGAATAATAGAACTTTATGTGAAAGTGATAAAGCTATGAGGTTAAGTGCTAATCTTGACAAACCATTTTGGGATCAAGCTTTGTTGTGTGCCAATTTCTTGTGCAATAGGTGGCCGAGTGCTATTTTGGATGGAAGGACACCTTTTGAGATGCTATTCAAGAGGAGGCCGAGTGTCAACTTTCTAAGAACCTTTGGATGCACATGCTATGTCAACATTACTCTTGATGATAAGACCAAGGAGGATTCATCTTCAAGAAGAGGTATTTTTGTTGGATATAGTGAGGTGAGTAAAGCCTACAAGGTTTACATTCCTTCTACTAACAAAGTGATTGTTGGTAGAGATGTCATTTTTTATGAGGGAAACATTCCAAAGGTGTCTTCAAGCATGATTGATGGTAAAGTAGATGGATCTAACATTCTTGATGTTGATGAGAAGGATTCTACTTTGGATGGTGGTGATGATGGACCTTCATCAAGTCAAAAGCCAAGGAGAACATCAAGAGAAAGACAAGTACCTTCAAGGCTCACATATGATCAAAAGGGTAAGCAAGTAGTTTTTGGAAATTATGTTGCTTTCCTAACCTCTTTGGATGATCCTACAAGTGTAGATCAAGCAAGGAAAGAAGAGGAGTGGATCCAAGCAATGGATCTTGAGTATCGATCTCTTATGAAGAGTGGAACATCTTTTGGAGGATCTTCTTGTGTACATGGAGCTATGCAAGTGGATGGATGTTATCTTGCTGTAAAATCAAGTAATGGATCTGGAAAACAAAGTTTGTTCAATGACTTTGATGGTCAATTTGAAGATCAAGAGGTTGATCTCAAAGCACTTCAACTAGTCAAAAGGGAAGGTGACAATTTGGAGTTAGTCAAGAGCATCAAAGGAGAGTCAATTGGCAAACATGTTTTAAATATGGTTTTGCAGGTTATTGAAGACTCAAGTAAGGTCAAAGGAGCATCAAGAAATTGTTGTTCAAATTTAGTTTACTTGTTATGTCTCATGTTTGAACAATCTTATGTGGACGTGTGCAAATTGTCAAGATATGGTAAAACTAGCTACATTGGTGAGCATTGTTTTGATGTTGGATTTGTACTAGCATTCTTGGCTGATTTTGCTGATGGAAATGAAGCTATTGGAGGTTCATTATGTCACTCATCCATGGCTAAGTTCTCAAGTGTTGAGCTACTTGGTGCCAATACTTGGAGATTGTCAATTTTTGGTGAATTCATGGTCATTTTCTTGTGTCAAGTAGATCTTGAAGGTGGACTAGTGCAAACTACTTGGTTTATGGAGTCATGTGGTGCTGGATTTGCATCATTAATGTACTCACCTACTCATGGATTTCTAAGGTTTGATGGTTTCTTGTGGCAAGATGAAGATGGAGGCTCATTCATGGAGTATCATGGTGGATACAAGGCAACAAAGGACAAAGGAGGAGGAGACATGCAAGCAAAAGTTGATCACTCACATTTATTTTTTGTTTGTTGTATTTTTCCAGAGAGTTCAGAGTTGGAAGCATGGTGGAATCATTTCATTTACATTCTATTTGATTCTTCATGTTCTAGTCACATTTTTACATGTAAAATTGATGTAAGAAATAGTGAAGCATCCCAAGTGGACACTATTCTCTATATCAATTATGGTTGTTTCTATTTTGAGCATTACATGATCATTGAAAGGAGATCTATTCTTAGGAAGAAGATTATTCTTATGATGGATCAGAGTTCTATTGGCAAAAACTATGCTAGGAGCATTGGAAGCTAGGAAAGCGAGTTTTGAGGTACATCATTGGAACTCGAGATTTTGGCATATTGTATGAGGGATCATCACCTAATCTTTTTGGATTTTTAGATTTGGACTATGCTGGAGATGTAATGGATAGGAAATCCATTAGTTCTTATTGTATTTTCATAGGTGATGGAGCTATATCATGGATGTCAAAGAAACAAGCCACTATCTCATTGTCATCTAGTGAGGCCGAGTACAAAGCTCTTACACATTGCACAAAGGAGATGGTATGGATCAAAAGGATGATCAAGGATCTTCACTTGCTGGATTTTTCAGAGAGCCCAATCATCTTTTGCGACAATCAATCAGCCCAAAGAATGGCATCCAATCCTATCTTTCATGCTAGGAGCAAGCATAGTGAGATACAATATCATTTTGTGAGGGAGCGAGTCATTGCAAAGGAGGTGGAGCTTCAACATGTGTCTTCAAGGGAATGTGTAGCTGATATCTTCACCAAAGCATTGGAAAAAGACTTGTTCATGAAGCATAGGACTTCACTTGGAGTATTATCAAAGTCTATGCTAAAACTAGTTGAAGAGGGAGTGTGAAAGATTCAACTAGTTTCATCACGTTTTGCCATATTTTTATATTTGGCATATTGAGGCCAAAACTTGTTTTAGACTTAGAGGTTGACTTTTCAAAGCTCATTAGTCTAAATCTCATTTGAATGAACACTTTTTGAAAGTGTGGGAAAGATAGAATGCGAGTTTGAGTAGATTCAATTTGAATAAGTTGGGTACATTGAATCTAGACCCAAAATTGGTAGGGTTAGCATTTTGGTGGGAAAGCCAAGTGGCCAAATAGGGTTTGGACCTGCTATAAAAGGATGTAACTCGTGGAGAGAGTCATCTTCTCTCTTCTCTATCTCATTTTCATGCTTATACATGGTTCTCTTGGGTTCTACTATCCATTGGTGCACTATCTTGGTGATTGCTTGCAATTCTATGTGTATAATGATCTATATTTGCTATTTTTGGATCCACACGTGTGAAATACAGTAACTTTCTGGTTTTGTACGGACAGTAACAGTACATAATCATTTCATTCAAGTTTGATCAAGTTCTATTAGTGTTTGCATCTCAAATTGTGTGTAGATGCTGATTTTTCTACATTGGTGATATTGATAGTGTATTTCTCTGTCTAACCAAAGATCATTCAAGTAGATTGGATCTTAAGGATCTGAAATCTTTCCTGGATCCTACTCTCTATATATTGAGGTAGAGACTATCTCGTCGACGACTTGGTCTAGGTTACCTTATGAGCTCTTCTCCTCTTGCTGTCACATTGGCATAGCTTGGGGGCTAGATCCATGAGGATTCTCCAGGAGGGATCAAGGTTTGGTTGGGTGGTTTTGCTCCACAGTCTCTCTTGTGTTTTCCAATCCTCATCTTAGGGGTTTATCCCTAGTGGTCTTTACATTGGTATCAGAGCCCGACTAAGATGCAGTTTTTAGATGGGATGGAGAGAAGTTCTACATCAAATCGGAATTGGAACGCACTTGGATTCACATCTTGGATGGAGTGCTATTTTTTCAAGGAAAATTTTGGTTTGGATTCACTAATTCTTGTTCAGGACATGCTTTTCAAACTTGGTGGGGGAGTGCTCTTTGTTTGATTTTATTGAGATGCTGTGAATTAGTGTGGAGTCCATTCTTATTTTCTGAAGCCTTGGAAAATTTTCTGTTTGAAGTAGAATGATCTGCATGTGTAGATCCACTTCCTTGTTCAAATCTGTTTTTTAGATGAATGATTTGCATGAGTCCATAATGTTTTGGACAGTTTTGATTCAGATTAAGTAGCAAGTTATTTTTTGATAGATTGATGAGGAATCGATTTATCTTGGATAATTAAGTTGACTGCTGTTGGAAATTTGAAATTACGATTTGCATGAGAGGATTTAAGGTTCTTAGACTAATCCTCTTGTGAAGCATGTAAACTGTGAACAAAAAAAACTGAAAACTTTGACTGAAAAATGTAAATTGGTGACTCTCTAAGCAGTGACAGATTTAGACATTGGATTGTGGATGCATACTAGATTAATTGTGGATGCGACTGAGTTCTTGGAACTCTTGTGATCCTGTAGCTTGCTGACTTGAGGAGGTTTTGAATGACAAACCTATTTACTCTCAGTATTTGTAAAATCTGATTTGGTGAGGAATGAAACCTTTGTTCAGATAAAAACAAGTGTAGAGATGGTCGCAGCAATGCTTGTTCGCATGGAGTAGAAAAGAAAAAACCCTGCAGAGGAGTTGCATGAAGGGAAACTTGATTGAAACCTCTGTTCAGAAACTTGATTGAAACCTCTATTCAGAAACGAGGTTTGAGAGAGGAGTGTGGTAGGCAAGTAAAAAAGTTGGAATGATGTGTTATTGCCAGCTGTTGGAGCATCTCGTTTGAGCAAATGGATCGTTGTCCTACAAACAAATTAGATGTGTTTGACACCTGCTTTTGAGAGGTCGGAATGTGCCCTCTAATCTGGATTCCTGCTTGCATGTGGATGAAAGAAAGATTAGAAGGCTGATTCGTGCTGTAGAAGGAAGCCGATGGTAGTTATGGTGAATTTGATGTGTGTGTGCATCTTGGATGAACCTGAAAATTCATGACCTACCAGAAAAGCCTCTCTCCCTCAGCACCTACATGATGGTTTCTCTCTCTTGTTTCTCTCTCTCGTGTTGGAGGTCGCGGCTGGGCTGCCTACCTTTCTGCATAGATGGCGGCTGGAGTTGCAATATCTAATTTTTTTTTAGGTTATTATCTTTCAGATTGTAGTCTATAAGTGCTTGTGTACAAAGTTCAGTCTAAATCTCCAGTTTTGTAGGAGATAGATAAATCTATTAAGATACGAATAGATGTTGATTTCTTGCATATGATGCTAGAAATGGAGTTGTTTACTCATTAGAGTAACTGTAGTACTCTGGTTTGAGTTATGATTGTCTGAGACTTGATGGATCTCCTAGAGATTTTAGATGACTGAATTGTGGTATTTTAGAATATTTGGATATTCTAAGAATACTGGTATCAAGAAGCCTTATTTTCTACTTGATATTGACATGGAATTTCTTTAGCTTTTGGATTTGATCTCTAAAATAAAGAAATTAATTCACCCAATGGTTCATGTAATTAGGATTACATGAAGGTGATGAACTTTTGTTTTGGAGTAGATACTGGAGGGCCGGTCTACCATATTAGGACTATTCCAGGTCCTTAACCGAATATGGTCGTAACATTTAGAAGATTTATAGCTTAGTGTATCTTTTGGAATTTGAATTGGTATTCATGAGTAGAGGCAAGCAATCAAAGAATTGTTGCATCTCTGAGTACTTATTTAGATGGAAAGATCAGACTAAGAATAAAGGTTCATGGGTAAATTTTGAAAGCTTAAGGAATAGTTTCATGTTTTCTTTTTCCCGTTCTGAGAACAGAACCTGTTTAAGGGAGGAAGAATGTTACGGCCATATTCAGTTTAAGACCTAGAATAGTCCTAATATGGTAGACCGGCCCTCCAGTGTTGGAGATCATTGGTCATGCCCAGATTTTATTCCACATCGAGGCATGTTGGTGGCTAATGACCTTGAGACACCCAGACACTCTAATTGAGACACATGGAGTAGTGCATGTACATGTGACTGATATAGGCAAGAGGTATGCATGTAGAGCTGTAACCTATTTATTGCTGACTTGCATGGGGATTGCATGTGCTCATGCACTGGATCCTACTCTCTATATATTGAGGTAGAGACTATCCCGTTTGGCATGAACTCGAGCAGGAATCTAAAATGAATTTGTGGAGAGAAAAGTGGATGTCTATATATAGAATTTTTTGGTCAGGAATTCCAACTCCACCCACAAATCGTCCTCAGTGTCCACAATTTTGTATTGATGGTCGCGAATTTTGAGGCAGTGTTCTGAGGGCCGGCGAATTTCTGTAAGTGACTTTGTGTCTCAAAATAGAAAAAATGACTGACAGTACAAACATGTGTCTGATCAGAATTCGCGAAGGTGACAAGGAAATTGTAGGAATTTTTCTAAGCTTCAGCAAATTGTCTGCGAATTCTGGAAGTCAGTATCTGATGCAAAAAACTAATTTTTTCTATTTCTAAAAAGTTTGTCTGTGAGACAGAATTCGTGGAGTCTAAAAATGAATTGTGCATTGTAAAAAAGGGGTCAGGCGAATTCTATCTGAGATGGTGTAAGACAAATCTTCTCAAAATAATGACTTTTTGTGTGGTTTTCTCAAAAAAAAAATATTCGGCAGGCAGTAAAGAAAAACAGTAGGAAAGGAAACAACTAATACATAGATACTTCCATTTTAGGAGGACCTGCAAACTAGAAAGCAGTTGTCCATTGTCCTTTGATCTTAGTTAGATGTTGTCGTGTATTCATGAATTTGATTTGTACTTTTGTTTGTGTGATGCTCTTCGTTTGATCTTCTTCATAACTAACAATTTGTAGAACTATACCTGAATTTTTTTCATAACTAATGATTTGTAGAACCATACTTGGATAAAGTATGAATCTAACGTAAGTTTTG
Organism: Diphasiastrum complanatum; assembly: GCA_029204225.1. Lineage (NCBI taxonomy): Eukaryota > Viridiplantae > Streptophyta > Lycopodiopsida > Lycopodiales > Lycopodiaceae > Diphasiastrum > Diphasiastrum complanatum. The sequence continues at coordinate 57,425,360 of CM055097.1, forward strand.
TCATGAGCAACAATTTTTTGTCTTTACAAGACGAGGCCTTTGATGGGTGTGTTCAACTAGATTCTCAAAGAACCATGAAAGGTGCAAAAAAAGGTTCCTTTGTAGTAACTACATTGTCCTATGGACATGTTTTAGCAATGGTAGGACAACTAGATTTGTACTTGCGCTCTATGTAAATGGCCATCACTCACACATAAGTTAGCTTCCTTGAATCCACACTTTAGTGAGGACATTTTACTATCACAAGCCAAAGCTGGAAGCACTTTATTGGAAGCCAAGGTGTTAACATTCTTTAGATGTTGATAATATGAGGAAAGATTCTTTTGTTCAAATATTCGGGTGCAATGCTTTTTATTTCAATCCAATGAGATGTATCATATATCATTTTCAAATCTCAAACACATTATATAAGATTTTGACCTATTCCAAGTGCTAATTCAAGTGTCAGGTGGTTAGATATATAAATAAGTAGATACAAGAGCATGTAAAAGCAAGAATATCAATCAATTTCCTATAAACAACAAGAGCTACTATTGTTTGTGACAAGATGGTGGTCACTTTTCGAGATGGCAAGCCCATCTTTATGGATGGGATAATAAGGAATGAGATTATATTAACATTGACAAAACCAAAAGGTGGGAGCTTAGTTCTTTAATATAACATCCAATAATAGGGTTCATTGTACTTTCTCAGTCTGCTCCCATTGACCACAGTGTCAAGAATATCGCCTTGAAGGGTTTGGAGTTGTACATATCCAGAGGCAAAGATTTTTTTAATGACGTAAGGACCTTGGCCAAAAAATTTCAGTTTGCCTTTAAAGGCTTTGGCTTGGTATAACAGGACTTTATCTCCAACCTAGAAGTCTCTAAGTTTCAATGATCGATCATGCCATGCTTTTTGTCGACGTTTGTGGACTTGTTGAGCATGGATGCTGATCTGTCGTGTTTCGCATAGTTGTTCCAGATGGAATAACCTGTTTGCTAGAGTCTGTTGATTATCTAGCTCAAGATTATAGGCCACTCGAAGAGAGGGGATATGGAATTCTACAGGCATAATGGCTTCTTAGCCATATGCTAGCTGGAAAGGGGTTAAGCATGTAGCTCTCTTCGGGGTGGTGCAATAAGCCCAAAGAGCAGCATGAAGTTTGAGTTCCCAATCAGATTGGTTGGATTCGACAATTTTGGTGAGAATTCCACATAGGATTTTATTGGTGGATTCCGCCTGGCCATTGCATCGTGGATAGTATGGAAAACTTTTGCGATGTACCACAAAAAATTTTGAAAGGAGATTTGCTATGACAAAGTTAAGGAAATGTGTACCCCTATCACTGATAAGTTCTAGAGGACAGCCGAAACGAACTATAACCTGTTCATAGAAAAATTTTGCGGTAGAACGAGCGTCAGCATTGCGAATAGCTCTTGCTGCAGCCCATTTGGTACAACAGTCCGTAGCTACTATGATGTAACGAGATTGTGTGTGCCGAGCAGCGGGACTAATGGGTTTGACATAATCAATGTCCCATTTTTGGAAAGCTTGATCAGTGGTTACAGGGTGTAAAGGCATGTAGTTGGTCTTTTGAAAGCGTTTTGTGTGTTGGCAGACATCACGGGCCTTTGTATAATTGTGTGTATCCTTGAAGAGTGTTGGCCACCAAAAACCGGCCAAAAGGATTTTTTTTGCAGTCATTTCAAAAAAGAAATGGTCTACACCAATACCTTCATGAGTGAGAAAAATTACAGAAGGTATTTCACCTTTAGTAAGACAACGTCGGATGATTCCATCTAACCCTTGCTTGTAGAGTTGTCCTGCAATTAACGTATAAGGTTTGGTTTTGAGGACCAATGCACGTTGTTCAGGTTTAGACAAGGAATGATCCATCTGTCCTGAAGTTAATTATTCTATGACTTCCTTAGCCCATACGGGTGTAGAGTCAACTTGAAAAAAGATGGCATTTGGTAAATCATCGTTGACGTCTTGATCAGGCATGGGAAGGTTAGAGATTCGGGACAGATGATCTGCTAGAAAATGTTGAACTCCTTTACAAACCACGATCCTAAACTCAAATACTCGTACTAATAGGATCCATCTAGTAATACGGCCTGTGGTGAAAGTCTTGTTAATGAGATACAACAGTGCTTGATGATCAGTGAAGAATGCAAAACTTTTCCTAGAAGATAATGGTGAAACTTTTGAACTGCATATACCATTGCCAAGGCTTCATGTTTGGTAGTGGTATAATTGACTTCAGTAGGTATCAATTGTCTACTAAGAAAACAGATTGGGTAGTCCTTTTTGAATTCTCCTGGTTGGGTGAGCACTGCTCCAATGGCATACTTGGATTCATCGGTATGCACATGGAATTCATTAGGATAATCAGGAGCCCGGAGGATAGGTGCATTGGGAAGGGCTTTTTTGGGTTGATTAAATGTGACGCGTTGTTTATCCGTCCATTTGGGAACTACAACTACTTTGTAGATTAAGCATGCTTTGTTAGCAAAATTGAAAATAAAGCACTGATAGTAGTTGGTGTGGCCAAGGGAAGAGTAAAATTTGCGTATCGTACGTGGTTCCAGTAGATTTTACATGATAAGGATCTTTTCAAGGTCAGTGGGAATGCCATTTCGGAAAATAATATGTCCTACCACAATCCCATGTGTTACACAGATCTGGCATTTTTCAGAATTAAGAGAGATGTCGAAGCGTTGACATTGGATAAAAAAATTTTTGCGCACAAACAGATGGCATGTTTCTTCTGAATGTGCACCTAAATCATCCAAGTAATCCTCTACGGTATCGCCCATATGCTGAGAAAAGGCAGCTTGCATAACACGTTGGAAGGTGCTAGGGGCATTGCAGAGACCAAAAGGCATGAATTTCCAGCAGAAGGTTCCCATTCTGTGGCAAAAGCGGTTTTATGTTGATCTTCTTCAGCAGTTTCGATCATATTGTATCCGCTAAAGCCATCTAAGGAGGGGTAAGCCTCCTCTCCTGCTAGATTTTCTAAGATGGATTCTCCGAAAGGTAATGGAAAATGATCACGTTTGGTGACGACATCAAGTTTCTTAAAGTTGACACAGATTCGAAGTTTTCCACTTTTCTTGGGAACAATGACAATTGGGGAGACCCACTCAGTATGTTCGATCTCATATATTGAAGTAAACATTTGATTCTGAAGAGCTAGGTGTGTAGCCGTGATCAATAAGGAAAGTATGGATCCTTTGAAACCATGCTCGAACAGATTGCTTCAAGCCAAAAAGTGCCTTATGGAGTTTCCACACATGATTGTGTTTACCCTCGATAATATAACTTTTGGGTTACACCATGTAAATGTCTTCTTTGATAACTCCATTGAGATATGATGTCTGTACATCCATTTGATGTATTTCCAAATTTGCTGCAGCGACAAATGATAGCAAAAGTCTAATAGAAGAATGCTTGACTACTGGACTAAAAGTCTCAATATAATCGACGTTGTATACCTAAGAAAATCCTCTGACGACAAGTCGTGCCTTTCTCCTGTTGATGCTTCCATCTGCATTGTTCTTGACTTTGAAAATCCATTTGCAATCAACTATATTTCTGTTGGTAGGTAATTCAACAATTGTACATGTCTGGTTCTTGATAAGAGATGAATACTCTTTATCCATAGCTTCTTTCCATATATCTGAATTGATTGAGTGCCTCTTGGAAAGACAATAGTTCCTAAACAAGATAGGCTGCAGACACTCAATATATCTTTCAGGTGGTCTGCTAGTCCTTGATGATCTTCTGGGTAATACAGGAAGTTGATCATTTGTTAGTTGCTAATCTGCAACATCATCATCTTCTGATCCGCTGTTGATTTGTTGTTCATCAAAAGTAGAAGAGCTTGGACCTTCAATGGGAATAGTCAGCTTAGAAATTGGAAAGTTCAATGTGTCAGGAGAATCTGAAAGGTCGGCTACATGGGGATTGCCCTTTCCTTTGAGGTCTTGAAACTGATCTTTGATAAAGATGACATCTCGATTAGTGAATATCTTCAACTCGATGGGATCAAACAACTTGTAGGCTTGATCTAAAGTAATGTAGTTGATGAAAACATATTTGATACTCTGGAAGTCGAGCTTCTTCTTGAGATCATGAGGAATCTGCACAAAAGCAGTACATCCAAAAACTCGTAAGTTTGATGCAGAAGGTTTGGTACCTGGCCAAACTTCGAATGGTGTTTTGTCTGAGAGGCCTTTAGTAGGACATATGTTCTGAATATAGGTTGTTGTTGAAACAGCTTCAGCCCAGAAGCACTTTGGAAGTGTAGCATGTGATAACAGGCACTTTGCCGATTCAACTAAGGTTCTGTTCTTTCTCTCAGCAAGACCATTTGACAAAGGCAAATAGGAGGTGATGTATTGTTGCTCAATGCCGTTGTTAAGGCAGTACTCCTTGAATTCATTGGAGATGTATTCTCCCCCGTTACTGCCCTAAGTGCTTTGATTCGTTTGTCAGTTTGATTTTTAGCATGCTCTTTGAATTGTCTGAATTTGATGAAAGCCTCTGATATCTATTTAATGAAATAAACAGCTGTTCTTCTGGAGAATTCGTCAATAAAGGTAATGAAATACTTTGCATCTAGCAATGAAGAAATTTGCATAGGTCCACATATATCTGTATGAACAACATCTAACAAATCTTTTGCTGCATGCCTATGGTTTGATCTAAAAGAAATCCTAGCCTTCTTTCCAAAGATGCAGCTATGACAGACGGGGAGATCGACCTTACCAGAAGGATAGTCGAGATCAAGAACCATGGATTGTCTGGACATGTTCAATACATATGCATAATTCAAGTGTCCTAAGCGATGATGCCAGAGTAATGCTTTATTGACTAGAACAGAGGTTTTCAAGGCTTGACTAGACTCAGAATAACAATGTGCCAATCTATATAAGTAACTCTGCCTCTTGCCGAGTGCAAGGATCTTATTACTCCTATTAATAATTTTGCATTGATCAGATTCAAATTCTACCTTATGACCTAAATCTATAATTCTACTTACTGATAACAGATTTGTAGAGAGTTTAGGAACATATAAGACCTTTGATAGTAGTTTGAGCTGATCATGCTGGAATCGCAATCTTACAGTACCTTCACTTTCAATAGTGTGAGTACTATTGTCACCAAGATGAACAAATTACTTCGTGGTGTAAGATGTGTAGGAGTTGAAGATCTCACGTTGATTGGTCATATGTTGTGTAGCTCCAGAATCCAGAAACCATGAATCATCCAAAAATGCACTTTGATCTTTGACCATGAATGTGCCTTCGTCCACTGCGACCTGGGGAGATGATGAAACTGTGTTTGCTTGTTGATTAGGTTGCTTGGCTGCGTTCTTCGCTTGGAGAATTCGGCAATCCTTGATCTCATGATTATTGCGCTTGCAATACCTGCAAAACATCTTCTTTGATTGTGGATCTGATGATTGTGCTTGACTTTGAGTCTATTTCTGATTCGTTGCAGCCTTCTTGGAGCTTTTCTGCTTCTGTCACTTAGAGCCTTTGTTGACATATAGATCTTGAGAGGAGGAAGTAGACGAAGTGTCTTGACTTCTCCTATTGTCTTCTTGCAGCAACATAGTGATAACTCTAGTAACAGTTAAATCTGAGTGTGTCGATATGATCATCACCCAGTTCTCATATGTAGAGGGCAAGCTTGAAAGCAATGTCATACTTGCATCTTGATTGTCTATGACTGATCTGACAACGGCCATCTGTTGCAAGAGATTCTTAAACTGGCTAATGTGACTCTGAAGATAATCACCAGTAGACATCTTGAAAGTGAAGAATTTCCTTCATAGATGTAACTTAGTAGTTACATCCCTTACGTCATATAGTGAGTTCAGGATGTCCCAAACGTCTCTTGACGTTTTAGCTTCAGCTATGTGTCCAATCTGTGTATATGATATATTGAGGATATTAAGCGCGAAAGCTTTACCGTCCTTCCATTTCCACTTTGAGTATTTTTGGTCAAATGGAGGCCAAACTTGTACATATGGTACATCACACTTTCACACGTGTGTAGGTAACTAAAATAGTATTACTGATTGTTTTTAGATTGGTCTTAAGTCCCACATAATGACCTTTATTTGATGTAATTTGACCATGTGGATCAAAACTGGTAGTCTAAAGCTAATATTTTTATTTTAGGACTATGACTCTAGAGAGGAAAGAGATGCATCATCTCTCATGCCTATAAATAACAAAGAAAATGCATGAAAAAATAAATTAAGTGATTGAACATGATATTGGAGATCATTCTAATGGATCTTATCTCTACATTTGTTTTGGAGATAGATGTAGTGGCTAGTTTTGGATCTATCGATGAACGCATTAATGATTTTATAGTTGTTGTAAGGGTTGTCTACAGAGAGTTTCATATCTGATACAAATGTGCATAAACTTTGGTTTTTGTCATTTCAATCATGCATGACATTTATTTGATCTTAGAAGCAGATTTATGAGTGTTTTGTCTAGCTCTTGAGTAGTGGAGGCTTGTGCATTCACTCTTGGCCTAGATCTAATGCTTAGATCTGATTTAAATCTTTGTTTTTTATAGATAGTTTTTGAATGAAATTATTGCTTGCAAGAGAAATATGTTGTTAGTTACATTTATGGTACTCAAGACCTATTATAAGAATGAAATTAATTATCATTTTTGCAAACAGCTTCTCATCATTGTTAACACCTCTTATAATGCTTTGCCTGCTAAATTGGACTTTGAAATTGTGAGTGACAGTAAGCAGTCAGCAGGCTCTACAATATATGTCATTTTTGAAAGTCAATAAGAAACATGGCTAGTATCAATCTTTTCTTTTTATGTGATGATCTTCTACTTGCTCATATAAGCAGTCATGATAACAATGTAAAGTGAGTTATTAGCAGCAATAAATAGTTTACAAAGCTGGAGACTCTGGCCACGTGAAACCACCCTTATTCGTGGGATTCGGAATCACCAACAAAGGTTAAACCATATACCCATTAATCTTAAGGAGTCTCCAAAAACCAGCTCTTATTTGTGGGATGGTGAATCACCAACAAAGGTTAAACCATATACCCATTAATCTTAGGTGGGGTTGCAGATTATGAAAAGAATGTCATCTGAATATTTTGAGTGGATGAATGGCGTATGTGTAGCAATCTTTTACTGGCATTTGGTTTGGATGTCACCCATGAAGGATCGTCATATCTTAGAGCGTAGAAGCTGAATCAGCTCCTTGCGAAGAATTTTGCCAGATGCAGACTTTGGGATAGCATTCGTAAAAACCACTTGACGAACCTTTTTGTATGGTGATACCTGGCACAATATTCACATCAATCGTGAATCAAGAATCTAATAACACATCTACTTGCTACGCGTGGATGAACAAAGTAGCAAGTTTATCATAAGCATAAACAGGAAAAGGACTAAGCTAAACTCATAAATATATTCCCAATAGAGAGAAAGAGCTTTCAGGGTTTCCGATTCTGCGATTTTAAGTGATCATACCTGAGCTGCAACAAAACTTTTCACTTTTTCTTCATTTAAGGTGCTTCCTGGTGACCGAACTACAAATGCCATTGGAACCTCCCCGGCTTCTTCGTCTGGGCATCTGCAGCAGGACAGAATATGCACTGAGCTAGCAGATCTGAAAAATGACACTGTTTTCCTCCAATGCAACGTCAGAGAATAGAATTACCAGTCCATTGATCTTCCATCCTGAGCAGCTTTTAGAGTCTACAATACTGGAAATACGATGTACATCCTAAATGGTCCCTAAAATAATACTTTGTGCAATAAAGAGCTCCAGCAGGTTGATGGATTGAAAGCTCACGGTATAACCGCAGCATCTGTTATTTCCGGGTGCGAGGCCAGGACTGCTTCCAGCTCAGCGGGTGCAACCTGACCAAACATTTTAAAGTTTATGTAGACAAACAAAAACAAGCCATACATTACTACATTAAGCCATTTGACAGAAATATCGAGCATTGCAAACATAAAAAGATAATTCCTTTCAGCTTCTTACACTCATGGAATGGAACTAGTGTACAACATACATCAGGTCATTGACATTTCAACATCGATGGTAGTTTTAGGCTGAAACAGAGTTAATCAGAAACAAAAAGTATTGTCGTCTTCTAGCTACAAGGGATATCGAAGGACAAGATGAAGCTCTTTAGACTCATTGAGCATCAATATGTGTAACTCATTAATTGTGTTTGAATAAACAAAGATGACTAGAAAATGTATCTAATTGGTATTTTATGAAATACAAGCACATTCATATAATCAAAACTCAAAAATCCCAATCTATAGTAACTTAACAACACAAATTGGTGCATTTTAAAGCTAAATAATCCCACACCTGAAAAGATTTGTACTTAATCATCTCCTTTAGGCGATCAACCACAAACAATTGCCCTTCATTGTTGAAAAATCCAATGTCCCCAGTATGAAGCCAACCCTCGCTATCTATGGTTGCCATTGTTGCCTCATTCTTTTTGAAATAACCTACACAAATGATAGTCCATCAAAGTCACAGCCTTAGAATAAGCATCTCACAAAGATCATCACTAAGCTGATTTTCTATCACATACAAAGACTCCTCATTTGTGAAAGAAAATTTCAATCTCTATAAGCAACATATACATCTTAGAAGAGGCATCAACCATGAGGAGAGAGTTTGCAATTGACTTGATAGTCCAATGATCATGGGCATAATAATTCGACAACCTTTGTTGAAATTGAAGTTATTTCACCTCTACTTCTAAAGTAATAGAAAGAACCATGAGAGTGCATGAAAAGTATACCTTTTTTTATTGGTTCAACACTGATGACACTCAACAACAGTATTTGAACTTGTTAGAATAAGTGGAATATAGCACACACTCTTTGAAAATCAAAGCATAGACATGATTGTGTAGCTTTGATTCTTAAGCTCCCATAGAAGATTTCAATTGTTCTTTTGAGAAACAAGAGGGCTCAAAAGTCATATAGCAACAAAAGTTTATGAAGACCCTTCATGCATTTAATTTGATTTTTGAAAGGAAATAAGATCTCTAATAATGCCATAAAGTTATGCTCTTGTCCTAAACAACTACAAAAGTTCTCATCATGATGCAAGCCTGCAGAGGCAAAAAACAAGTACCTGTAGTAATACATGGACCATGTAACCAAATCTCTCCTTTCTCATATGGAGGCAAAAATCTCCCAGAATCGAAATCAACAACTTTTGATTTCACATTTGATACCAGCTTACCAGAAGACCCAATGCACATAACTTCTTGTCGAAATATTAGTGTTGCAAGCCCTGAAGTTTCTGTAAGCCCATAAGCCTAAAACACATACAACAGTTTTTGTTCGTGATGTAATAGATTTGGGACATCAAGTCTTTTATTACAATCAAAGAGCATAAACTTTTTTAGATTTATTATAGTAACTTTCTTTGTCCACATCTATGAGAGTTATCAAGATAGCAATTAAACAATTATCAAGCACTCAAACTCTCAACCATGAAGATGTAAGATGACGAGAAACATCAATGAATAAACCTGAAAGAACCCTTCAGCAAGCAACAATATATTTTTGTGAAAGGCATATAACTATAGATTTTGGTGCTAGAGGATGTAATCCATGTAAGATAAGTTGTCTATATATGCCCATACCAAGGCTTCATAGCTTCAAGCCTCGTGTTGGACAATTGAAGCAAATGAACTTGGTGCGGGGATACATAATTATCTACCAAATGGTAGTAGTACAAAAAACATGTGTACTAGTACAAAAAACAAAAGAAACTTTACTTCACACCTCCACTGTTGTTATTCATGTGGTTAGTTGTTCAGGTAGACCTATATTCATATTTAAGTGGATAAGCTTGGGATGACTATGGTAGGGACAAGTGATAGCATGAATGGGTTACAAAGATGGTTTAGGAGGGGCCCATTACATTAAATAATGTTGAGTTTGTAAAATGAGATCACAGTTGCATAGAAACGGGTTTCTGGGCAAAAACGTTCCTAGAATCGCGTTTCTCAAAAATGAGATTCTGATTCCAGAATTGTGCCAAAAAAAATCTAGAATATATATATTGTCTGCCCTAATATTGCCCTAAATTGGACCTAAACCATGTTGTAACCAACCCAATTGTAACCAAAACACTTGGCAACCTATACTGATGCAATGCCCTTGATTAGAGCTTTTATCTGATACCCATATTGCCCGGAAAAAAAATTGTTTCTCAGAAATGCTCCCCCAAACTAGAAACACATTTCTGAACGCGTTTTTGGATGTTACAATAAAAATAGCTTAACAACAATACAACTTTTCATACAATGCAAAGCTTAGAATGAATCAAATATAGGAGAAGTTTGTGGATTGATTCAATGAACAAATAATTGAAAACCAAAAAAGAAAATCCTAGACCTTTTGTTTGTTCAAATTAAAATTGTGATTTAAAATTGTTCAAATTGGTGAATTGACAAGCATTGAACACAATGCTCTTTGTGGTGGCATTTCCAAAACTACCTACTATGCACTTCTCTGGGTCCTATTCCTCTTTTGCATTCCTAGTTCATATGACTAGTTTCAAATGCATTTGCTCTTATTCATGTTGATGGTGAGCAACATACTTGGTCCTTACGAATCACACTGTGCCTTACTGTTCACACAGATGCCTTTGTCTTGCATTCTTGGTCCATACAACTAGCTTGGTACATGCTTATTTCTAGTATCAATTGTATTCAACTTATTGTCGACGATGATTCTTTTGATGGCCCCCTTTGGCTTTTTTAGGCCATTCATATAACTTGACATAGCTCATGTTTAAACAATAGCAGTTTATGACCTCTAATTCATGTTGCAACTTTTAGTTCAGTTTGGATAATTTTGCAGCAACTACACTTTTAGCATATATGATTTTGAGATAAGCAATATGACAATGACATTTTGCAATTCTATAGTATGCAACATTTATGCTAGTGAAATTTTATATTCCATATTTCATCCCCGACTTTATTTCAGTTATTATGATCTTTCATATGCCCACATTGAGGACAATGTTCTTCGTATTACATCATTTTATATTTGCATTTACTATTTCAAATTACAATATCCTAAATTTAGATATGAATTTTAAGTACAACAAAAAGTCTGAAGTATAATTTTTATTTGTTTATTTGAAATGTATGTTATTTGTTTTAAGAGTCTTGTTCATGAAATGACTAATAAGAATTATAGTCTAACTTTTGTAAGTTATTGAAATTTGAATTCTAAAATCTAATGTGCTTAATATTCAAAAAACATCTATATTTTTGCTGAAATTTTTTAAGAGTGGCAAAATTTGATCCAGTTAACTAGAATCTTTACAAAAAGCTAAATTTTTTGAGGAAATTTTTAAATTGGTAACCTGCAACATTACCTATTCAATGCACAACAATGTTCAAGTTTTAGAGGACATGCTTTGAGCATACGTCAATGAGGCACAAACTAATTGGGTAAAATATTTGTCATTAATTGAGTTTGCAAATAATGACAAGACAAATGTGTCCACGATTATGAGTCCATTTGAATTAACTTATGATTACTGACTAGCATGTCCAGCTACCATAAGCAATCTACAACAGATTTGAATTTGCAAATGATGACAAGAGAATGTGTCCACATTTATTAGTCCATTTAAGTTAACTTATCGTTACTGACCAGCATGTCCAGCTATCATAAGTACTATGCAAAAGGTACCAAGTGTTGTAGAGTATTTGACTCGGTTGCAAGACAAGGCTCGAGGCAAAACCATTCCAAGGCTCAAGCATGAGCAGATAGTTATCCACGTGAACATGGTACCTTTAGGAAACTGGAAGTTGGTGACTTAATGTTTCTGCGAGTGTCTTTCAACTTGAAGGTGATGCACATTGGTAAGTGTACAAGTGTAATAAAATGTCACCAAGGTATTGTGGACTATGGAAGTTCATTAAAACAATTAGTCAAATCCAAGGTTGGATTAGTTGGTTAAGCTTGGCATCCAAAGTTTCTTTGATCCCATGTAGTGTTTAACAAATTTGAATGGGTCTGTGACGCCACAACCCACGACATGTGGGTTGCCAATGGTGGGTCAGGTGAGTGCCATTTGCAAGTGACAACCCATGACATGTGGGTTGCTAATGGTGGGTTTCCACACCCAAATACAACCAGTAAAGTCCTTGGAATAATCACTATAGGTGACTTGGTGATTAGGCTTTTCATGCATTGACCAATAATCAATATGGGCAATGCATCTTGGTTTTTAAGAAGGCCTTGAACCTGAGATCAGAGAAACTTTGGATGCCAAACTAACCAACTCTTGGATTCAGGTGGGCAATGCATCTTGGTTTTTAAGGAGGCCTTGAACCTGAGATCAAAGAAACTTTGGATGCCAAACTAACCAACTCTTGGATTCAGGTGGGCAATGCATCTTGGTTTAGGGGGGGCTTGAACCCGGGACCAAAGAAACTTTGGTGCCAAGCTAACCAACTTAGCCAACCTAGTTGGATTCATGTGGGCAATGACTAAGGTCAAGTCCAAATGGATGTCTAGGGATGGCTTGGGACATGGTGGCTAAACATTCATGGGTTTAAGGTTTAGGGTCTAGGGTCTTGACCACATGGCATGCGATGTGTTTGCTCAACTGTTGTGCCGGCGCCTCAAAGGGCGCTGGGACTTGAGCGGTTTCCCCAACACGCGCTTAAGTCTAACATTCATCCATCATGCACTTACATAAAAGCCTTTTGAGAAACGTAACAAGCTTAACCGTTCAGACTTAAGAAAACTGGAATCCCAACCAACCCGAAAGCCAACTCAGAATCCGTCCCCAAAAGGTAACCAAAGGCAAAGACAAGCCACACATGAAACCCAAGGCATAGTGGTCGCCAAACTGACCAATTGGCATAGCGGCAAGCCCCATGTCGATGACAGGGACCCTTAGGCGCCAGCGACGCAAAAAGGTTGTAGTAAGGGTCCTTCCACTTGGACCAGTCCCGGAGGCGAAACCGAAATGGTAATCATCCCCAAGGATCAACTTTATTAGATTTGGAAGAGGTTACATTCATACATAGACTGACCGGTCTCGGGGCCACCAACACGTGCTGGGCATTGTGCCTGGCTCGTGCTGGTAGAGGGAGCTGAGACCTGGCGACTGGATTCCTGGCGTTGGTTGAGCTGCCCAAGTTTCTGTCTGCCGGACTCCCCCTATATTTCTGCTGTGATTCGGCGCACCCCCTCTGTTCTGAAACATAGTGCTTTCGGGTAAAGCACGCTTTTTGGGACTTAGTTTTTATTTTGCTGATTAAGCCTGGCAAGCCTGGCAGAATCAGTCTGGCTCCCGGACATGGGTCCCGGGAGCCGTTCCGGTGGCAGAATCAACTTGCTTCCTGACTAGGCCATGACTCGAGCTCCAGAGCTAGCTCATGACTTGTGACTACTTGACTGGCTCACCACAGGTCGGAGGCTCAGTCCTTGACGTTCTAACTTGCTCTGGGACCTTAGGGAGTGTCACCCCTTAGAGTCTTACATGGCACGTTGGGTGCACCTGAGTCAGCTTTACAACATCAACCCACACATGGGCACCATGTGCCAAGTCCTTTTTTTTTTTTTTTTTTTGGGGGGGGGGGTTGGGGGAGGGGAGGAGCGGGTGTGTTTTGGGGGGAGGGGCTTGTGTGTTTTGAGAGGTTTCAAGAAGGAGCTTGGAGAGCTCATCTCTTCAGGGAAGACTGACTCAAAATCTAGGAAAAAGATAGACTCTTATGTTATCATTATGTGTTCTAGTAAGAAAGAGATGAAGCAAAATTTCTGCAGGAGGCTGTTTTACCTGTGATAGTTGCACTCCAGGATACATCTTCATGAACGCCTCCATGAGCTCTTTTCCAAGGGGGGCAGCTGCGGATCCGACATCTCTAAGTGAGCTCAGATCGTACTGCCTTCCTGGTTGTCGTTTCACAAGGTGAAGTATGACCGGAGGCACAACAGGCAGAACTGTGACACGGTAACGTCCCACTGCAGCCAACATGCTCTCAAAGTTGTATTGAGGCATGACAACAACGGTCCTGGCCTTGCAGAGATTTGCACAGACTATACAGGAAAATCCATATATATGGAACATGGGCAGAACGCACAGAATGACTTCATCGACTGGTGCAGGTGGTAGTGGTGAGAACACAATTATCGTTGAGGAAATGAGATTTTTGTGTGAGATGATCACACCCTTGCTCATGCCTGTTGTTCCTGAGGAGTATAGCAATGCAGCTGTATCCTCCTGGTGGATTCTCACAGGTGGAGCCTTGCTACTATCGGATCTCAGAAGGTTAGATAAGAAGAAAATAGGAGCATCATCTGGCTGGCTTACATGATCCGAAACTCCATCTTCATCCATGAGTACAAGTGGCAAGCCAGATTTTTTAACTTTCTGCACCAATGAGGAAATTGTCACAACAAGCCTGGCCTCAGAATCCTGGATTTGCCTCTCCAATTCTGGGAAGGTGTTCACGTAATTTGCTGTTGTGATCACTGCTCCAATGGCCATGACAGACAAGAAAACCACCGGATAGAGGATGGAATTTGGAGCTATGAGGATTACAGTGTTGCCTTGGCAGACACCGATGCTGCCAAGGCCTGCTGCCAAGGCCATGACCTGCTGTTCCAGCTCTTCAAAGGAGACAGTCTTTCCAGTAGGAGCATCCACAAGAGCAATTTTGCTGCCATAGCTATGCGCAAACATGTATTGAGTGAAGGAAAGAAAAGGCTCTTCCGGGATTCTGAATGCAGGCCGTGTACTGAAGTACATGCCAGTGGATTTAGCATAGCCGCTCTTCTCATCAAAGTCGTCGATTCTATCTGCTTTCTGTGCTTCTCCTACTTTCCTGATGATGCTGCTGCTTAAGCCCGCCATTTGTGACAGGAAATCTAAATTGCTCTCAATCGAAAAATGCACATTTCCGAAACTCGCAAGGTATGTGGGGGTCTTGATGGAACGGGAAATTTGAAGTCCGCTATCATTGGATTTTATTATAATCGTTCATATCTTGCCCGTCCCTTGCCATTGCTGTTTTTCCATGCCATCCAGCCGAGACGTGGAGAAGTTGGAACTGCGTGAGACACACTTCCCTCCTGAACCGCTGAAGTGCGCATGTCACCCGGAAATCGGCCGTGTGTCACGCACTAAATGCCACCATGTGAGACGTTTGCAAGGCGTCATCTCCTAGCGTTTCACACTCCATATGTCATTCATATGTGAGAGTGTGCATATAGCTGACCTTTGCGGCGCATAATGCTCTGACATGCAAGCTTCCATATAGCTCAACCCTCCTTGGTGAACCACTTAAGTGAGCATGTCACCCGGGAACACAAACTTTCGTGATGAATGTTGACCCATTCTATCCAGTACCTAAAATTCAATTTCTTCTAAATCCATTCACTCGTGGATTGTTGACCTGGCATTCTATCCAGTACTAAAAAATAATTTCTTCTAAACCCATTCACTCATGGTCATGGATCTACTCGTTTTTCTGATTGATCCCTACCACAGAAAATAATTACATACATTTCAGGAAAAAAGTATGTACTTGCTCAAAACGCACGCGTAGTCTCAAAGTCTTTACAAATTACTACTCTATAGGCTGTCTGGGTTTCTGTTTTCGTCTCTCTCTCCACAAGTCAAAGTTAAGCTTGTCCAAAGTCTTTACTACTCCAGAGTCCATAGGATGTCTGTTTTCTTCTCCATGCAAGTCAAAGTTGAGTTTGTCCAAAGTCTTTACTACTCCAGAGTCCATAGGTTGTCTGGGTTTCTGTTTTCTTCTTTATGCAAGTCAAAGTTGAGCTTGTTTAAAGTCTTTACTACTCCAGAGTCCATAGGTTGTGTGGGTTTCTGTTTTCTTCTCTCTCTCCACCTGCAAGTCAAAGTTGAGTTTGTCTAAATGATAAATTTTAAAAGATTAAAATGAGAGTGGCTTCCTTGAATCAAGGTGATCACCGATAAGTAATGGGATAAAATCATAAAAAGCTATACCCATTAATATGTCGTTGACATTTGCGCCTTGTGCTCCTTTGCGTGGATTACTTACAAATATAATATGTCCATAATCACTGCAACGAAAACATGTTCAAACATTTAACTTTATTCAACGGACATGAACTCCCAAATTAAGGTAATGAGCAAGTGTGTACCTATGATCTTGGAGCTCTCTCTCAATGTTCGGAAAGTCGGCATAGTTCAAGAATGGAACAAACATCTTTTTCCAAAAATCGAGATGACAAAAGTTTCCCATTTTTCTTATGTCATAAATCTTAAGTTTTATAAGAAAAAATCGGCAAGTAATAGCATGTCACTCAATAGAGACCGAAGAACTTTTTCACATATCGATTTTTGGAGTGAAACCTCAAAAAGGTTCCCCAACACTGTCCTCTCTCTCTTCTAAGTTCTGATACAGGCTTCCACCTTTAGTTGAATTCAGTCTGCCCTAGTTTCCTTAAATAGCTGTGTCCTCTTTCATGATACTGCATACAAGATTTGCGGCAATAATACGTAGAAGCACTATGTGGCATGTGAGTCAGCTTTAAAGGCAATTGAAAGAGTCTACCATTAAAGATCCATAAAGAAGCAACTAAAAAACCTATTATTGGACTCTAGCAAAGAAGCAACCTCGTCGTAGTAGCCTACTGAAAACAAGGAAACAAGCATTAGCTTAGCATTACAGTCCTATGACTCCCATGTTTATTTTCCATTCCGGGCAGAACATTAGTGTACCCATTAAATTACAGAAAAACCTCTGGTGCAAAACCGAATGCAGGTCTAAATTTGTGCAGCAAGCTCCTTTGACCTGTAACAGTTGAACACAAGGATATATGTTTCATGAAGTTCTCTGGAAGCTCTTTAGCACGTGGAGTAGTTCTGCGTTCTACAGAGTCCAGACTGAAGTAAGCTTGAATCATACTTACTTCTGCGTTTTAGTTGAGCGCCATGACTGAGGTACAATATGCAAAATTGTGACACGATAACGATCCACTGCTACCAACATGCTCTCAAGTTTAAACTATTCCCTAGCAGTATGGCAATGCGGTTGCATTTCTCCAGCTGGTGGATTCTCACCGATAGAACCTAGCTACTGTTTGATCTCAGAAGCTTAGATAAGAAGAAAATAGGAGGTGCCAGCTCCATTCTGAGAAATATTCTAACACGAAGAATCTCATATATTCAATGCACAAAACTTCAATCAGTATGTGTCTTCTAAGCAATATATGTGTAAACAAAGAGTTCTTGGTGAATTATCTTCACACTAATCGTTTAACAAATTAACTTTTTCCAAGAGTAAAACAACCACTCAAGTTGATTGTTAATGAATGATTCAATGAATGATTCAGAAATCTCAAAATGTTTGGGTGTAGTCCTCTACTATAAAACCACATCCGGATCGTTTTCTAAATTATTTCTGAGCTAATAAGTTGACCTTTCATCAAAAAGACTCAGTAACCTGCTAGTAATCGTTCTTGAACAATACTCGTTGATATGTCTATGTTCATTGGATGGTTTAACACTTAAGTGCACCAAATAAATCCACTAATAAGCTCATAGTAGATTCAACAAGATTAACTCTTTGTAGACAAAAGAAATCTCACTATCATCATGTACATAAACATACATCTGTATCTGGCAAATTATTCCCTAATCTGCAATATGTTCCTCATAAATTTAATTGAGAACCTTGTAGCTCAATTATCTCAACAACACTCCTACTTCTCAAGCCTTACATAATACATCTCTAGGACGGAAATATATCCACTTTCACGAATTTTCCAGCCTAACTTACCTCTGATAACATAATTTCTTCCTTTCAAACATTCAACATCACACTAATCCTAGTACTCATACTAAGATTAGCTTGATTCTATACATACATTCAAGATTCAATTTTATGATCAAAACTTACTCCATCCTAAATAAAATTGGGAATACTAATTTTGATATTTTTTTGTACTACTTATACATATAAATGATGATTTTCAAGTTCCAAACCTTCTCTAGTTCTAGATTGTTCCTCACAATCCCTAGAGAATTTCTCTATTACATCCAAATAGTTCCATTTCTGTAGCTTACTCTAGATTTGTCTAAAAATGCTTTTGGATAATTACATTTGCCTACATAATATGGGCTACTTTTTTTTTTTTTTCAAATATAGTGCAACCAGTGGATCCTATGATAGAATTGATTCTATCACGTCACCCTTTTCCTTTTAAAGGAATACCAAAATTTCTATAAAAGTTGAGTGGAGAGATGATATGTTAAATATCTAAAAAATCATGAAAAGTTAGTAATAAGTGTTTTCCACAAAGAATTTACAATATTACAACTAGGACTTTTTCTTTTGATCTTTATTTGTTTTACCCGGGTGATAGTGATCATAGTCCATATAAAATCCAACTATGCAAAAGAGATAAAATTGGATTTAAAGAAATTGCAATGCAATGACCCTAGAAATTGACTTGAAACATAACACTTAGAGGAAAATATCCTTTACAACGAAATTTAATATTGAGGAATGAACTTATTGGAAAGCATCCTATGTGATTTGGTACGTGTGGCATCTATTTACATCTCTGTTGCTAAGGCATGAACTGCCATCAATCGGGTTTCACATAATTTGTGCAACGCTTCATGACGGAGTTGTAAAGACATATCATCTATCAATCGTTTCGTGGCTGCTATACGTAAAGATGGGATTAAAAATTCAATTGGCATAACAACATCTTGACCATAAACCAATTGAAAAGGTGTTTGATTTGTAATATTTTTGTAAGCGGTTCTGAATGCCCATAATGCTGCATACAGTTTATGTTCCCAATCGGACCGACTTGCTTCAACTGTCTTTGTCAAAATGGTGCAGAGAATCTTATTGGAAGATTTAGCTTGGCCATTTCCTCTGGGATAGTAGGGAGTACTAAATCTCTGTATAACGAAAAAATCTTCCTATAAACACTTTATTGTTTGATTAACAAAGTGTGTACCCCGGTCACTGACAATTTCGATCGGACATCCAAATCTGATTATAATATTTTCATATAGAAACTTGGCCGTAGATTTCGCATCAGCCACTTTGATAGCTTTGGCTTCAACCCACTTGGTCATATAATCAGTTGCGACGATAATGTATCGGGCCTGAGATCCTTGCGCGGCAGGATGAATAGGACCAACATAATCCAGTCCTCATTTTTCAAACGGTGCTTGCGATAAAACCGGATGCAAGGCTTCATAATTCTGTCGAGTAGGCCGTCATGCTCACTAGCAAACATCACATGTCTGAATAAAATTTTCTGTGTCCTTATGAAGCGTAGGCCACCAAGAACCGGATTTCAAAAGTTTGCGAACAATAATATTTGTAGAGAAGTGTCCTCCACCCAAGCCATCATGTGAAAACATGATTAAATCTGGTACTTCATGATTAAAACACACCTTCGTAAAATATTATCTAATCCACGACGGTACAATTTTCCTGCAATTAATTGATAAGGTTGAGCTTCATGAATCAATTGTCTCTTTTGTACTTTTGTCAAAGAGTCATTCGGTTGTCCTATCATCAGGTACTCAACAATATATGTCGCCCACTCAGGTACTGCTTCAACATAGAACAACGCAGCATTTGGCAGTTCATCATCCACTTCAGTATTAGCTGGTGTGGATTCAATTCGCGAAACGTGATCGGCTAGATAATACTGCTTTCCCATTCGAACCACAATCCGAAAGTCAAATTCAGTCAATAATAATAACCATCTTGCAATACGTCCAGTATTGCATGTCTTGTTTACCAAGTAAAGTAACGGTTGATGATCCGTATAAAATACAAAGTGCGTTTCCATGAGGTAGTGACGAAATTTTCGAACAGAAAAAATCATGCCTAGAGCTTCACATTCTGTTGTTGAATAATTATTTTCTGGATCTGTAAGTTGTCTGCTTGCAAATCGTATAGGATAATCCTTTTTATAGTCACATGGCTGCGTCAAAACTGATCCAATGGCGTATTTTGAGACATCCATATGAACATGAAACTCTATCGTCCAATCTAGAGAACGCAGTATTGGTGCTGAAGTTAACTTTTCAAAGGCTTCTAACGCCTCTACTATCCAAATAGGAACAATAGTTAGTTTGTATATAGGTCGTGCTGAATCTGCAAAGAAGATAATAAAAATTCGATAGTAGTTCGCATGACCCATAAACACATAAACTCCTCAAATTGTTGCAGGCGGTGGCAATTCCACAATAACTTTGATCTTAGAATAATCTATGGCAATACCATGTCTTGATATCACATGTCCAAGCACAACTCCATGTGAAACCCATATCTGACATTTTTTCAGATTTAGAGAAATCTAATATTTGCGGCATCTTTCAAATACTTTCTCTAATCGATTCAGGTGGTCTGTGTTTGTACTATGAACTCCCAAGTCGTCCAAGTAAATTTCAAAAAATTTCTGCAGATAATCTTTAAACGCAAATTGCATTACTCTTTGGAATGAACTTGGTGCGTTACAGAGTCCAAACGGCATTACTTTGTAAGCATAGGTGCCCCATTCTGTTGCAAAAGCAGTTTTGTGGCGATTGGTAGGTGCAATCTTAACTTGGTTGTAACCACTAAATCCATTCTGTTGATATCCAGGCTAAACGTGATTGGTGTATCCAAAGTTTGATCCAATAAGGAAATCTCGCTCAACTCTAATTGAATATCTTGTTGACACATATATCAGGCTGTACAATCAATTGTTGCAAGAGCTTCATTCCAATTGACAGTATCCGTTTGAAAATCGTAGTGAACTTCCAATTTTTTCTCTGGTCGATCACAAGTGTGATCCGTTGTTGATGAATCATCATCTTCTTTTTGAACCACTGGTTTGATAGTCCAAGTCGTAGGATCAACTTTAACTGCACATTCACGATTTTCAAAAGTGATTTTTTCGGTGCCCCAGTTATGAATTACTTGCGCAACTGTAACCATGGACGTCCTAATAGAACTCGGTAGACATTTGGCACTTCTGGTAAGTCCATCACGATGAAAGTAATGACAAATTGTACTCCTGCAATCTTGACAAATATATCTTCCACCATTTCTCGTGGACGAATTGTCGTTTGATCAACTAGCTTTATAGCAAAAGTAGCAGGTTTGATCTTTGTAAGGCCCCATCTTGCACATAGCCTTGTAGAAATCAGGTTAACTCTTGAACCGCCATCTATCATGGCTGCTTCTTTAGGAAATTGTCTATGTTGTATCGGCAGAGTGATATTCTTTTGTTCACTTTCCCAAGTGGCTCCAACATAGAGTACATCGTTAGATTTTTCAAATCCAGCACAAAAAAGTGGCTCCTGATGGATTTCGAGTTCTTCTTGAGCTAACTTTTGTGCTAAGAAATCTGTTGGGAATTAATCTTTGCCCTTCAAACTAAAGGTTATGAGAACAAAACCAAAGGTGTCTGCAACTCAGCGAAGGTTTCATGAAAGAGAGTAAAAAGTTCTAAGCTCTGATGTTGTTTTTTGCCTCTTTTTGGCCAAATCTGATAGATTTGACCGATTTTTCTGTTTAACAAGCAGATTAGATTTCAAACAAGCAAACCCACTCAAATCAAGCAAAATCAATCCCAAACTAATCCTAAAATGCAGATCTAACAATACTCATGCCACGACAAGATGCCTAATGCAAGCTAACCATCAACCAAACATGCTGCAAACTAAAAAATTGGCGTAGCTCCCCGGCAACGGTGCCAAAATTGTAGTGGATTTCTTTCCTTGCCTATCCTCAACCCAAGATCTAATCAATCTAGCATCCATCAAAGAGATGAAGTTAGTTGTCATGCGTAGGTTCGTTCCCATGAGAGCGATAGTATAGTTCAGATTTCAACATGAATGGAGGATCTAACACTAATATCCATTAAGACTAAGCATTAACACTACATCCATTAACCCTACTTCCATTAAACCTAAATCCACAACAATGATAAAAACTTACTCTTTCTTTCTCTCCCTTTCTCTCTCACAAAAAGCATAAAAAATAGCAATCCCAATAATGATCAAATCCAACAATTAGCAAAATCCAAAGAAAGCATGAGAAATGGAGGAAAAGAGAGGAAGAGCAAGGACATTCATCAATCCATTTCTAAAGAGAACCAATCTACTTTATTGAAATGAGGAAATGAACATTAGGAGCAACTCAAGTTGGTATCTTTTTATAGTAGAGAGGAGGACCCTGGCCTCTAAATCCTATTGGTCAAGTCTTGCCTCTTTTTTTATTCAAATTTAAAAAGTGTGGGAACCATCAAAATTGGAGGGAAACCCAACTTTATTCACTAACTTGACATTTAGGCCCTGCAACATTAAAAGTCCCGCAAAAAGGCCTAAAGTCCTTTTATTAACTTTTAACTGATCAATCACATAACTATGTGATCATTGGGTTGGACTTACACATGCAGGGTGACAAATCCCTCTCACTTATTAACTAGGATTAGGGTTGTCTTGGGATCCGCAAACCCTCCAACAAGGGACGGTTAGTGCGGTATGGCGGCGAGTGCTGCTTGAAGGGGGATCAGTAGAGGAAGAGGTAGCATCGCACATATGTTTGCTGGATGGGGAGTCAATTGGAAGGTTAGGAGGTCGACGATTGGTAGAGGGAATGGCGATGGTCAATTTTCAAGGGATGTTATCTTTGGTGAACATCATATGCATATGCTTGAAGAAGGCTCAAGTGCTCCAACAATCAAGAAGAAGATGGCCAAGGAGCAAGATCTTGGTTTTGAGGAGGAGCTCATGGAGGAGCAAGCACCAAACCCACCTATCACACTAGAACCTTTGGAATGAGTCCAAATTATGCTTAGATACAAGAGAGAAAAAATAGGAGCTATTTTTGGTCATTTTTGCATTGTTGAGGGATCTCCAAGATTCCAACCCTAACTTGGTAGGGATGAAAGATCCACCAAAATTAGCATTAGGGATAGGTTTAGGGCTACTCATACCTGCCCAAAACCGTGATGGATCATGTATATATAGGTGATGATATCTCACCAAAATCAATCAAGCAATTTCATGATTTTTCTCTCATAATGGTGCAATTGCTCTCTATGTTCATAATTGTTTGAGTACTTCTGATTATTAATGATTATAGGATTGAATGTAGGCCTGGGGTATTGATGAGACATAAGCAATGGTGTTTGGCTAAGATTTTTTGTTCATTGAATTTTATACTCATTGGTGTTTTATGATGGTTTTTCTGATATTTTCAAAAATCTGCTGAGAAGGAATGTTTGCCTTTCAAATTGAAGGTTCTATGATCAAAACCGGAGGTGCCTGCAACTTGATGAACGTTTTCTAAATAAGAGTAAAATGTTATCCACTCTGATGACAATTTTTGCCTCCTTTTGACCAAAATCTGATAGATTTTTGTGGTTTTTTATGATTTCTCAAATCAAGATGGATCTTAAGAATAGTAATCTAAAGAGCTTTCCTGTTCAATTATTAGATTAGATTTCAAGCAAGTAAATCCACTCAAATCAGGTAAAATCACTTCCAAACTAACCCTAAAATGCAATTTTAGCATTATTCATGCCAACACAAGATGCCTAATGCAAGCTAACCATCCAACAACCATGCTATAACTGAAAAATTGGCATAGCTCCATGGCAACGATGCCAAAATTGTAGTGGGGCTATTTCCATCCTAGCCTCAACCCAAGATCCAAGCAAACAAGCATCAAGGAGATGAAGTTAGTCGTCACGTGGAGGTTCGATCCTGTGAGAGCGATAGCATATCTCAGATTACAGCATGAATGAAAGATCCACATCTAACTCTAACCTCCATTAATACTAAGCATTAACATTACACAATTAACACTACATCCATTAACCCTACAATCCACAATGAAGATAGCTTACTCTTTTTCTCTCTTCCTTTCTCTCTCACAAAAAGCATAAGAAACAGCAATCTCCAATAACATTCAGATTCAACAATTTAGCAAATACAACAAAAGCATGAGAGATGGAAGAAAAGGGTTAGAAAGCAAGGATATTCACAAATCCATTCCATAAGAAAACCAATCTGCTTGTATTAAAATGAGAATATGAACATGATTTCCAAACTCAAGTTTGGCACTATTTATAGTAGAGAGGAGGGCCTTGGCCTTAAAATTCTATTGGCCTATTTCTACCTCCCTAACTATTCAAACTTTAAAAAGAGTGGGAACCCTTTCAAAATTGGAGGGAACCAATTTGAATTTGAATTTGAACCAATTTTGGTGGGAGTCCCAACTTTATTCACTAACTTGACATTTAGACCTGCGACATTGAAAGTCCCGCGAAAAGGCCTAAAGTCCTTTTATTGACTTTCTAATTAATCAAATAACTATGTGATCATTGGGTTGGACTTACACACGCAGGGTGCCAAATCCCTCTCACCAATTAACTAGGGTTAAGGTTGTCTTGGGATCCGCAAACCCTCCAACAATATCCCCCACCAAAATTGGTGGTGGTCCCACGATACCTACCTCGAAGCTTGAATTACTGTGGACTCTTATTGGCCTCGGTCCAAGTGCTAAAGGCCATAGTAATGAAGTGCATATCAATTTTTCCAAAAAAGGCCCGCTCATAAATTCCCATTGCCTTGAGCAAGGGCCCGGCAAAAGACATCCACTGAGCGACCATGCTTGCGCTAGAAAGCATCATGATGCCCGTTGCAGTTGGAACATCACGATGGGTGGCCCTATCGCGGAGACTGAGAGGTATCAGTAGAAAAGACATGTTGACTGAAAGTAAGTGTGAGTGTATATGAGAAGACATGAAAAAGTGGGTAGAAAGTTTTGGTCGCGAATTTTTTTTGCAAGAGCTCCGCTAGCACAAGTGACAAATGAATCGAATTCAGCCTTCTTATAGGTGAATTTGGAGGGTCCATTAGACAGAGTACTAGTTTGGGTGATCAGTTTTGCACAAAAATTTGTAGTCTTGCTCAGTATTGTGAAAATAGCTTCCAAAATTCTCAACGAAGGTTTTGGACAAAAATAACAATTTGGCGAATGTTTTGCAGATCTGGCAAAGATTCAACATTCGCCTAAAGCCATCATTCGCCTAGATACTGTAATAAATGCAAATTTTCAAGATCTGAACCTATGACCAACCTAAATTTGACATTTTAAATTCATTTGGCATGTCGGCGAAGGATCTTATGTAAGGGGAGATGCTCGACGAACGTTCTCAAAATGGCATGATGCTAAACATTCGTCTAATGTAAAAAATTAGGTATCAACTGGTGGAAAGAACGTTCGCCCCCAACTCAGTATAGGTGTATCTGAGGTGGATCTTGCCTCTGAAAACTCGACGAACAATTCTAGAATAAAATGTGCAAAAAATGACCCAAGAAGTAGTTTTAATTTTCCATAAAGATCTGATTCTTGAAAATGCTTTTCTTCAATTTTTCCTAAGCTGATGACATTTCTGACTTTTGCTCATCGGTCTTTCCATACATTTTCTATTTTTACTTCTTACTTCTTCTCTTTATTTTTTTTGGTCTTTTCCAAAAGAAAACGTCAATCAAGTACTGAAAACAAAAAATTGAAAAACAATAAAAAGAAAACATAGTCTCTGATCATGCTAACTAAACTGGTGGGACAGGCTACCAAAACTTGTGTAATTGGCTACGATTCACTGGAGTATCAAAAGGTTTTCCATCCAAATGTTCCAAAATAAATGCTCCATAGTTCAGTATTTTTTTGACTTTATACGGTCCCTCACCGATAAACTTCAATTTGCCTTTGATCAGCTTGGTTCTATACATCAGTGCTAGATCTCCTTCTTTCAGATCTTTTTTGTGTAATTGGCGATAGTGCCATGTCTTATAACGGGCTTTCTCTGCTGCTAACACATGAACTACCATCAATCTAGTTTCACATAATTTGTTCAAGGCTTCATGACACAGTTGTAAGGATTTATCATCATCTAATCGCTCTATTGCTGCTATGCGTAGAGATGGTACTAAAAATTCAATCGGCATGATAGCATCTTGACCATAAACCAACTGAAAAGGTGTTTAATTCATGCTACTCTTGTAAGCGGTTCTGAATGCCCATAATGTTGCATGCAATTTATGTTCCCAGTCATAACGACTCGCATCAACCATTTTTGTCATAATGTTGTAGAGAATTTTATTGGAAGATTCAGCTTGGCCATTGCCCCTGGGATAATATGGACTACCAAACCGGTGTATAACAAAAAAAGTCTTCCAACAAACACTTTATTGTTTGATTAGAAAAGTATGTACCACGATCACTAACGATCTCTATAGGACATCTGAATATAATAATGATGTTTTCATAGAGGAATTTAGCCGTAGATTTCACATCAACAACTTAAACAGCTTTGGCTTCAACCCACTTGGTCCATTCTGTGACGATACGATTGTCTTGGAATATATTGATAAGGTTGAGTCTTATGAATCAATTGTCTCTTTTGTACTTTTGTCAAGGAGTCATTTGGTTGACCTAGCATCAGATTCTCAACAATATTTGTTGTCCACTCAGGTTTTGCTGCAACATAAAATAGCACAACATCTAGTAGCTCATCATCCACTTCAGTATTGACTGGTGCAGATTAGATTCATGAAACATGGTCGGCTAGATATTGTTGTTTACCCTTGCGAACCACAACTCGAAAATCGAATTCGGTCAATAAAAGTAACCATGTTGCTATACGCCCTGTATGACACATCTTGTTTACCAAATAAAACAACGGCTAATGATTCGTATAAAATGCAAAGTGCATTTCCATAAGATAATATCGAAGAAATTTTATGAAAAAAATCATGGCCAACGCTTCATGTTCTATTGTCGAATAATTCTTTTCTGAATCTGTAAGCTGCCTGCTTGCAGATTGTATGGGATAGTCTGTATTATATTCGCCTGGCTGCATCAAAACTGATCCAATAGCATATTTGAGACATCAGTTTGAACATGAAATTCAATTGTCCAATTTGGAGCATGTAGTATCGGTGCCAAAGCTAATGTTTTTTTCAATTTCTTCAAAGGCTTCTAATGTCTCAACTGTCCAAATAGGAACAATGGTTAGTTTGTATATTGTTCTCTCAAGATCAGCAAAGAATATAATGAAAATTTGATAATACTTCGCATGACTCATAAAAACATAAACTCCATGAATTGTTCCTAGCAGTGGTAATTCCACAATGACTTTGACTTTGGAATAATCTGTAGCAATGCCATGTCTTGATACCACATGTCCAAAAACAACTCCATGAGAAACCCATATCTGACACTTTTCTGGATCTAAGGAGATTTGGTTCTTGCAACAATGTTCAAATACTCTTTCCAAACAATCCAAGTGGTCTATATCTGCACTATGGACTCCAAGATCATCCAAGTAAATTTCAAGAAATTTTTGTAGATAGTCTTTGAAAGCATACTGCATCACTCTTTGAAATGAAATAGGTGCATTACAAAGTCCAAGGCATTACTTTATAAGCATAAGTGTCCCACTCTGTTGCAAAAGCTGTTTTATGGCGATTTGCAGGTGCAATCTTGACGTGGTTGTATCCACTAAATCCATCCAAAAGACTGTAAGGTGATCCAAAATGCTTTCAGTAAAAGGCAATGGAAAGTGATCTTTTTGCGTCACTTTGTTCAAGGCTTTGAGATTCACACAATTTCTCACTTTTTCACTCTTCTTAGGAACAATGACAATTCGTGAAACCCATTTGATGTGCTCGATCTCATAAATGAAATCAGCTTCAAGCGATATCTGTAACTCTTTCTTTATCAAATCCGTAAGATTAGGATTAATAGAATTTTGTGACCTTTGGAACTGCATCAGGCATTAAGGGTATGGTATGCTCAATAGCTGATGTCAAAATTCTTTTGAGATCTTTATAAGTCCGAGCAAAGCAATCTTGATACTTAATAAGCAATTTTTGTAGCTCTTGAAACTGTTCAGGAGTAAGTTCTGCTCCAACTTGTACAATCTTTTTTTGTACTCCTAGTCCAACAAGATTCATAGGATGCATCCTAGTTGGGCCATCATAAATATCTTTCGATTCTGGCACTTGTTCTTCAGGTTCATGATGTGCTTTTGGTAGCATAATAATCACATCATCCAAAGTATAGCATTTAAAATGCTCTGGCATATGATGTACTTCATCTTATTTCTCTTTTTCAAAAGGATTAGCCTTGGATCTCCGTTTAGCTTTCTTAGCAAGAATCGATTGTAGAGATGATGACTTTTGAGAAGATGGATTCTTCTTCTAAGGTGATGACTTCTTGGACGTTGATGTCTTGCAAGAGCTCTGACTTAAAGAATCGTCCTTGACTTTCCCTTTGCCTTTATCCAATAAAGGTGACACATTTTTTGAATCGACCTTTTGAGGTGGATTTTCCCATTTCAGGACCGTATTGTAATGTTGCTTAGCTTGTTTCATTGTCATTGGTCCTATAATCTTGTCTTCCTTTAATATAATTGCTTTTGGTGATTTTATAGTTGGTTCATCGGGAATATCACGTACTCTAAATCTGGTAGGATCCATGTGATTTAGAATCTGCTCATCCGTAAGTTCTACATTGTCATCATAAGTCAAGACGTGACTCACATGAATGAGTTCATCTTCAATCGAATCTAATATGGATTCCGTTGATAATCAAATTTCTGATTTTTAGGAAATAGATCTATGATCAAATTTCTGATTTTCTAGAAATAGATCTATGATCAAGCGATTGACACTTCTAAGAATAATGAATTCTCAAAATCAGAATCGAATTGTAACAGAATTGTTCAAAAATTTGTCAGAGGCTTGATCTAAAACATCAAAACCTAAAAATAGTACTGGCGAATATTTTCTAGGCAAAGATGGACTCGACGAAGATTCTTCAATGCAATTTTGGGTATCAAATCTCTGATCAGACTCTTTTTTGACAAATTTGATAAAACTAACCTTTTTTCGAACTCTCAGATAGTGAATCTGACTCAGATAAGACTAGTGTAAAACTGACGAAGGTTCTTCATGCACAAAAATTTGGTTTTTGCAATTTGGCGAGGGTAAAAATAGAAATTTTTCTTGATACTGACCAAATTAATGTTCGTTGAACTCAAAAATGATAACTTACTATAAATAGAATCCTTAGAAGTTTCGACGAAGATTACAAATGTGATACTATTATTTTTGCAATAAAGAGATTTTTTTTGACAAAAATTGGACAATATGACACATGGCTTGTGCTTATCAATCGCCAAACTCAATAATGAACCAAAATAATAAGTCAGAATGACATAGACTTTGGCAAAGGTTCTTTTTGAAAACTGAAAATTTTGTAAAAAGGTGTTAAACTCTTCACAAAAATTAATTTATTTCTAGATGGACAGTTACCTTGACCTTCTATTTTTAGAATTAACGTTCGTCAACTTGACAATAGATAGATATCAATTACACCTATGCACAGTGAATCGAGTAAACACTTTTTTTTTTTGTATTATTTTAGGGTTTTGGGTGTTTTTTGGTGTTTTCTGATGGTTTTTCTGATGTTTCTAAGAATCTGCTAGGAAGGAATGTTTGCCCTTCAAACTGAAGGTTCTGTGATCAGAACCGGAGGTGATTGCAACTTGATGAACGTTTCCTAAATAAGAGTAAAAAGTTATCCACTCCGATCACAATTTTTGCCTCCTTTTGACTAAAATCTGACAGATTTGACCGATTTTTGTGATTTTTTATGATTTCTTAGATCAAGATGGATCTTAAGAATAGTGATCTAAATAGTTTTCCCTGTTCAATAATTAGATTAGATTTCAAGCAAGAAAATCCACTCAAATTAGGCAAAATCACTTCCAAACTAACACTAAAATGCAATTTTAACACTATTCATGCCAAGACAAGATGCCTAATGCAAGCTAACCATCCAACAACCATGTTGTAACTGAAAAATTGGCGTAGCTCCCCGGCAACGATGCCAAAATTGTAGTGGGGCTATTTCCATCCTAGCTTCAACCCAAGATCCAAGCAAACAAGCATCAAGGGGATGAAGTTAGTCGTCACGTGGAGGTTCAATCCTATGAGAACGATAGCATATCTCAGATTACAGCATGAATGAAAGATCCACATCTAACTCTAACATCCATTAATCCTAAGCATTAACATTACGCAATTAACACTACATCCATTAACCCTACAATCCACAATGAAGATAGCTTATTCTTTTTCTCTCTTCTTTTCTCTCTCACAAAAAGCATAAGAAATAGCAATCTCCAATAATATTCAAATTCAACAATTTAGCAAATACAACAAAAGCATGAGAGATGGAAGAAAAGGATTAGAAAGCAAGGATATTCACAAATCCATTTCATAAGAGAACCAATCTGCTTGTATTAAAATGAGAATATGAACATGATTTCCAAACTCAAGTTTGGCACTATTTATAGTAGAGAGGAGGGCCTTGGCCTCAAAATCCTATTGGCCCATTTTTACCTCCCTAACTATTCAAACGAACCCATTCAAAATTGGAGGGAACCAATTTGAATTTGAATTTGAACCAAGTTTGGTGGAGTCCCAGCTTTATTCACGCCTGCGACATTAAAAGTCCCACAAAAAGACCTAAAGTCCTTTTATTGACTTTCTAACTAATCAAATGACTATGTGATCATCGGGTTGGACTTACACACGCAGGGTGCCAAATCCCTCTCACTTATTAACTAGAGTTAGGGTTGCCTTGGGATCCGCAAACCCTGCAACAAACAGTAAATGTGCGTGATCATAACCATTTGCTTGCTTGTATCCTCTCTCTCTTTGTCCTTTCTTGCCATGTATCCACCATGGCACTCCATGAATGAGCCTCCATCTCCATCTTGCCACAAGATGCTATCATTGTAGGAAAAACACTAGGAATTTTCCTTTAGAGAACGCGATGAAAGTTTGAATAATTAAAGCGAATATCAGCATCTCAATCATTTTTTAATCTGGCCTATATACTAATAGAGCAAGTTCTATTATAATTAAATTAAGCGTGTGGATTTAAACATATGTATGAGTGTGACAGATAATTTCAGACAATTAGAAATAAGTATGAAACACCAATAGAGTATGAATTAGTCTATTGATTCTGATTCTTTTATAGCTCTCTACCTACTTACAATGAGTAAGTGTACATGTATTTATATTGTCATAGGATAGATCTTTTGGCCTTCTTCCTCCTGTAAACAGTCGATCTAACCATTAAAATGGTTGATATACAGTGATGTTTTGTTTTCAAGTTCGACAATTTATCTTTTGATTCGTTTATCTTTTGAATAAGAATAAAGGTCAAACAAGTAAATGTCGAATGAATAAAGATCAAATCATCATCAGTTGATTTGAATGAATAAATGTCGATTCTTTCGAATTCGATTTCTCAACCTTTGTCGATTAAACTATAGACTTTGTTAGTAGAATTGAGACTTGTCTATCGAGGTGTTCAACAACTCCCTCTCAAAGTGGACAGTTGGATTAACTCCAATCTTCTTCGCTGCTTCTCAAACAAAGCTTTACTCTTGGCTTTGACTTCCACCATAATTCATGAGGAGTTTTGTCTGGTATTCTGGATTTCAGAATTCGATTCTGCAGATAGTTTGACGTAGCAACTGCTTTCGCCCACAACTGCTTTGGTGCTTTTGCATGAGCCATCATACACCTGGCAGCTTCCATTAGTATACGATTCCTTCGTTCCGTAATTCCATTGTGTTGAGGTGTGTATGATGTAGTCTTTGTATGCATAATACCTCGATTAGTATAGAAAGTTTTGAATTCATTGGAAATGTACTCATCCCCACGACCTGTGCGAATTTGCTTCAACTTGTTGCATGTTTGCTTCTTAGCACAATTGGCATACTCAATGAATTTCTCGAAAACTTCTGATTTTGTACAAATAAAGTATACTACAGCGAACTTGCTGAAGTCATCAATAAACGTAATGAAATATTGTGCATCACCTAAAGACATTATTCTAAATGGTCCACAAATATCCGAATGTACAATTTCTAGTACATTGGTTGCTTTAAAAACATTTTTACTGAAAGGTGTAAGAGTCATTTTGCCTTTAAGACAAGATTCACAAGTAGTTCGAATATCTCGACTCTTGATTTCAACTCCTTCAATTCTTTGACTCTTGCTTGGTACAAGGTTTCCATGTTCATGTGACATAACCTCTTGTGCCAAAGAATATTTGTCGATTCTCGAGCTTGATTTACTTGCTTGACTCGAGTTCGAATGTTCAAGTGATACAGATTTTCGTTTCTGTTACCTTTCATGACTAGGTTATCAGAATCTTCATCGAACAACTTACAAGAGTCTTTTGTGAAGTTTTTTGGCATCCTTGTGTCGACTATCTTTGCTACGGATAGAAGATCTTTATCAAGAGTAGGAACATAGAGAACTTCCTCCAGTTTCTTAGTCACCTTGATTTGTGTCTAACCATAGTACCCCAGTTCCATCAACTTCATGCTTAGAACCGTCTCCAAGTACAATGTATCTCAAAGAATTCATCTCCTTATAGTCCAATAAAATTTGTTTGAGAAAACAAATTGTGAGGTGGCTCCCAAATCAAGTACTACATCTCGAATTTTTGAATTCGATGAACAACATATGTTGCCGAGTTTTTTGTCATATGTTGCTCTAGAGCATTCTGCTTTGTCTTTGAAAAAATTTAAATCTAAAGGTTCACTTCAGTTTTGCTTCTTGTTCTTGGGATTTTGATATCAGTCTACTGCTGCATGACCCCGTTTATGACAATGAATACAATCAATCTTTGGATTCAACCAACACTTGTCTTTTGTATGACCAGATCCTTTGCATCTGTTGCAAATCTTCCTATGACCAGAATTTCTTGAGTGTTGTTTACTTGATTGTCGATCATTTATCTTGGATTCGTCTGAACGATCTCCATTAATTTTTCGATTGCTATCAGCCTTCTGAGATGACTCCCTCTTAGACTGAAACTTCTTCGAAGATTTATTCTTCTAAGCATATAGAACTTTTTTTGAATCACCATTGTCATCATAGCATTCACGAGCTTCTACTTCCTCTTTGACTCCATCTATCGCCTTCTGAGGCGTCATAGACGAGTCTTTCACCAGTAAAGTTCAAGTTGTGTAGAATGACCTGGGTAGGGCTCGAAGAAAATAGCTAAGCTATTTTTCCTTTGAGATTGCATTTTCCATGCTGGAATTCTACAAAGAAATAAACAGATCTTTTATTTTTCACATGAAAGTGGAGATCTTTATTGTCCCATTGTAGGTAAGTCAATTGGTCCTCCAAGAATGTGATTTGATTCTGTGATCGAATCTCATTCCTGGTTTGCAATTCTTCTCATAATTCTTTTGCATTCGAAGTTGAAAAAAGATCTAGCATTATGATGTCATTCACCGAAGACGCAATAATTGCTATAGCTTTGTCATTTTTCTCCCTCCATTCACGAAGTTCTTTGCCAGGAATAATTGGCTTTGCTTCTATTGAATCTACACATTGCCAAAGACCTTCACCATTTAGTATGCGTGAAGTCTTTAACTTCCAAACTAGATAATTCAGACCTATGGTATCCAAGATTGTACTGATCTTGGACTGAATGTTGTTGATTGAAGACATCTTCAAATCTTCTGAATTTCTGTAAATAAGCTCTACCACAATGATGTTGTTGAGCTTTAACACTCGAAGACACTCTTGTTGAGTAATCTGGATGGTTGCTCAGATACGGCTGTTGAAGGTAGCCCTGATACCACTGTAGGAAAAAAACTGAGAATTTTTCTTCAGAGAACGCGATGAAAGTTCGAATGAATCAAATGAATATCAGCATCTTCAATCATTTTTAAATATGGCCTATATACTAATAGAGCAAGTTCTATTATGATTGAATTAAGCTTGCGGATTTAAACATATGTATGAGTGTGATAGATAATTTTAGATAATTAGAAATAAGTATGAAACACTGATAGAGTAAGAATTAATCTATTGATTTTGATTCTTCTATATCTCTCTGCCTATTTACAATGAGTAAGTGTATATATATTTATATTGTCATAGGGTAGGTCTTTTGGCCTTCTTCCTCCAGTAAACAGTCAATCTAACCATTAAAATGGCTTATATACAATGACGTTTTGTTTTCAGGTTTGACAATTTATCTTTTGATTCATTTATCTTGCGAGTAAGAGTAAAGGTCGAATAAGTAAATTGTCGAATGAATAAAGATCGAATCATCATTGTTTGATTCGGATGAATAAATGTCAATTCTTTCGAATTCGATTTCTCAAGCTTTCAACAATTAAACTATAGACTTTGTTAGTAGATATGAGACTTGTTTGTCGACGTGTTCTACAATCATTGTTTTTTTGGGATTTTTTACATAAAATTATTTTCACTTTTTTTACACTATTTTAATTTTTATAGGTTTTTTACACTATTTTAGCTACCTATGTTAGCTTTCCATAGGTTTTGGATTTTTTTTTTTTCAGGTTTTTTTCCTACTTTTGTATTATCAAGTTCATGGAAGGGATGAGGAGAAAGGAGAGCACAGTTGAAAGTCCAAATAATCCCATAAGCATTTTTTAAATATAGACTCTTCAACTAGTTGATTTTGCAAAAATTGGGGGCATGAATTCCCATTTTACTAAAATGAACCCCCAAAAAATACTTTTCATTCTCATTTAACTTTTATTATGGAGTTCTTATGTCTTCTTGACACGCGACATAACATTTGTCCCATAAGCATTTATGGAGTTTGACTATAGAAAAAAAACATAAATAAATCCTCCCCCACCCCTACGTCAAACAATGCTTATTTACATTGTTTTTCGAAAATTTTAAGCTTTCTTATCTCAAAGTAAATTGCAACTTGTTTCAAATTTTCTTGCTCTTATAATATGGTAAAAAATTTTTAATCAAACTTTCTTTGCAATTTATTAAATGGATTTTTTGAAGTTTCTTAAGATAGTTTATATATCTCTCTCTCTTAAGATAATTATTTCTACTAAAAAAAAAATAATGTGAGCCGCGGCGGGTGGGCTCTCTCCTCTTATTTGTTTTTAGTGATATATATATATATTAAAGAAAATAATGAAGAGAGAGCCCACCCGCCATGATGGGTGGGCTCCCTCCTTAATTCTTTTTTAGTAAGTGTATATATATATATATATATATACATATATATAATATATATATATATACTAAAAAAAATAAAGAAAAGAAAGCTCACCTGCCGCGGCTCGCAGCTCTCTCTTTATTTTCTATTTAGTAAAAATTATACATCTATATATATATATATATATATATATATATATATAAACTTACATACACCTTTGTATGCATGGGTGAGGGACCATGCATCCTCCTCCTCTCATCCATGCATACACATTTTTGAACTAAAAACCCTTGGGGAGGAGGATGCATGTATGGCCCGCTCCCCATGTATGCGCCCCCCCCCCCCCCCCAATTCAAACGTCTCTCTCTCCCCCTCTCCCTCATCAATGTGATATCACATTGAGGAACATCCAAATCTGTAACCTGATACTCTATACCTTCTTGAGGTGTCTTTTCTTGATTGTTCTCTTTCTTGAGTTCTTCTCCCCGTTCAACCTTCTCTCTCATGGCCCTTATGCACATTCGGACACGCTTGGCACCACTAAACTTCTCTACTTGTGAGATTCCTCCTCAGATTCAAAACACTTTCCGCAGGCTTGAACGAGTAGCGCTTCAGATCTTATGGGCCATCCCCATTGTTTTTTTATCACGGGAAAATTAGAATGAGATACAAGTTCACAAAAACCTGTGATGAGAGACTGATTGCTCAAATGCAAAAGGAAGATTGGAGTTGAAACATAAAATCATAGTGGAAGCCATTACAAAGCAGATACAGATCTTTATGTTCCTCATAGCCGCACACTCTGACTCTATAGCCACAAAGCACCTGCTTCCTTTAGCTGTGGTACGAGAGTCCCACTGA
This sequence comes from Diphasiastrum complanatum, assembly GCA_029204225.1. Classification (NCBI taxonomy): domain Eukaryota; kingdom Viridiplantae; phylum Streptophyta; class Lycopodiopsida; order Lycopodiales; family Lycopodiaceae; genus Diphasiastrum; species Diphasiastrum complanatum. The sequence continues at coordinate 57,461,359 of CM055097.1, forward strand.
TGTGAGCGATCATCAGTCAATGATCATCAGCCAATCGAGGCTACCAATAAGTTTTCCTCCAACATATATAGCAGGCAAAACCTGGCCACTCCCCAGCCTCGAGAGCACCTTCTCAATCTCTGCCCCCCCCAGGCTCCATGTCCAATTCGTAGACGGTCGGATTGACTCCCAGGCTGAAGAACAAACGCTTGAACAAACGTTTCACTACATGGCACATGCAGCACGAGCTCATTGCAAAGACCAATAATTATTCTACTCTCTCCACAGGAGACGACAAAGGAGATGTTACTTCGGACGGACTCAGAAGCTGCAAAGTAGATCTTGGACTATTTAGGCAATTTTTTTTTTAAGGAATCAACTCATAAACTACTTTCTACACTTCCTTCAATTTCTATACTTTTGATATTTGTTTTTTTTTAACTATATCAATAACAAAGATAATCGTCCGATGCCTTCGACAATCTCAAGAGGAAATTGAGAAGTATCACATTGTTTGACTTTGATATGTGTATAGGCAAAACAATAGACGATCTCGAAGAGAGTTTTTATTTTGTATAGATGATATTAATTTTAAAATGCATATCAAAGACCAGCATTGTAAGGAGCTGAAGGAGAAAACCTCCCATATCTCAGATACAGTTGTTGAAGCCGAGTGTGTATATTATGTACATCAGTACACATATATAGTCACCAAGGAGAATTTTTTTGTATCTCCATTTTTTGGACATCTGTTGAATAAAGAGAGAAAAGCCAGAAGGCTCTTCAGGCACACAAACAAAGAGGCATCAATATTCATCATTCCATATTGTGCAAAGTAAGATAATTTTTTTTTGTAAGATTTGTTTGATTCTTGTCATTCATTGCTTGGCAACAAACATTGGAGCATTCATGTAATATCTTTAAAAGTTCTACTAGAAGCTGCACACCTATGTGCATGAAAATGAATTTGTTAAATGCGACCCATTCTATTGTTAACTCTATGTACAAGAGGATGAGATATAATTGATTTTGATGCTAATGATCTTCTCCCTGGTGTTGACGATGTAAATAAGGATGAGTTTTATTCAGGGAAAGATTGCTTGAAAATGGTTGTGGAGGAAATGCGCAAAAAAGAAGATGATTAGCCTTTTGAAGAGGAGTTTCTCAGATTTCAAAGTCAGTTTGGTTTTTCAAAACCAACTATCTATTCACCAACCATATTGACATTGAAAGGTGGACATTATATTGATGGAGAGACAATAGTCAAGGAAGACAATGCGTAAGTTTTGTATCTTATTATGTACTAGCAGATCCATTATGTCAGATTTTATATTGGAACTTACTTTGGATTTTTTTTCATTTCAGGAAACAATTTCCTTGATGATTTTGCAATTCGTCGAGGAGGGCAAAGATCTTCTGATGGAGAATTTTCAAGAGAATGCACTAGGGCATTATCTGAAGTTCTTCAAGAATAATGAGATAAGTGTTGCCCATTCAAAGTTTCATCAATATTGTGATACACTGATTATGACAATCAAGGCACTTTCTCATTTTCTTGGAAGACACAATTTCAATAGGGTGCATAAAATAATTTTTGTAAAGAAAACTATTGCACTCAAAATTTTAGAATATGGATCAGTGAATTTCATGCTCAGATCATCTCATTTTGCATTGTATGTTGCCTACGTTGATCTGAATAAGCATGAAAACTATGAGCTCTTGGATTTGTACAAATGGAAATTGTTGCATGATTCTAAGTTGCAACTTTCATTAGAGAAAGTGTCAGAAGCAGAGTAGATATTGAAGAATTATACTTTGTAAAAAGTTTCATTTAATATACAAAATCTCTCTGTATGTCTATTGCCTATTGGCTTGTATAAATGTAAAACCATTGGAAAAGTTGCAATATATAGTTTTTCTTTGTGCTAGTCCCACCATGTTGTGTACTTTTATGAAATGCCGCTCTTACTTGCCAATGAGATTTTTCCATTCCTTGCGATGACCATATGCTAAGACTTCCACTATTTCTTGCAAAGAATGTTGAACGATGTCGTAATATGTGTTGCATGTCATAAAAACACAATACAAATAAGTAGCAAAAGTATCTAAATTAATTCCACATATTTGACTATACTAGTGTAACATTGAAATCTTACCATATAATGTGTTATATGATCTAAACCACATGCACTTCATACTGCATCCACAAATTCGCTGGTTGTTTTTTGTGTCATTTGTACATCAACATTTGAAAATTTATCTTTTCTCAAGTATTTCACCATGTTGTCTAATTTTCTCCAAACTTCTACTTTGTGTAGACAAGTAGAGCCTTCTTTTTCGAAATCTTGAGTTGCAACTATTATCTCTTTCCAAACCGAGTACTCAATCTTGGATTGTTTGCCAAAATAATTTGATTAAAATCTACGATGTTTGGATCCTCCAATGTTCGGCTTGCATGGAATATTTCCTATTCTACCTGATAGCTTGTCGTCATTTTTTATTTTAACATGGCCTATATGTAAGCATGTTTTAGACAACACATCCTCTAATCTGGAAATAGCTTCCTTCGTAGATGCCTCTGGCTCGAAATTCCATGCAAACAAGATGTGAAGATATATTATTTTTTCTATTATACGCACCTCTGCATGCAATGTACAGATATGAACATTCTGAAGATGAATCGGTAGTACGGGTTTCCAATTAGGATCTTCTCGATCTCTTGATATTTCTATACTCCTTGTCATGTCTTTTGCTATCTTCATGCAGTACAAACATGGGTGTTTAGAATTAGCGCCATGGGATACATTGAACATACATTTTTATGTCTTCAGATCTCCTGCTAAATGTCATTCTATGTTGAAAGTACCAATTCCAGGAGTATTGAGTGGATCTCCATCCATGTGATTTTTTATGGTGGCAGGATATGACGTTCTATTAAATATCCATGAGAGAATGTCATGGTCTAATTTCATCACCTATAAGAGAAACAAAAAGTTGATTTAGAATAATATTAACACAGAAAATTTTCCAAATGAAATCCATATAAGATTATCCCTATCATATATGTGAAGGAACTACTATACCTGAAAAACTACCAACCACCAAATATCATTTTCTGATTGAACCTTGAAGTTAAGGCCTTCTGAGTCTTCTGAATTTTAAAGACTAACTCTCTCCATTTTTTGTCTTATTATAATTTCAAATTCCTCTAACTTGAGAACAACTATCAACTCGTTATTGACATTCTCATTTGTAATACCGTAAAAATTTATGATGAATGTTAGTAACTGATTAATGTCAATAGATAAATTGTTGGAATTGTTATATGCTAAACATTCTCCTTTCGAGCAATACACTTCATTGATATGAGACGGATTACCAACTATTGTCTTCATACCTTGGTTTAACATGTCTTTTTTTTTTAAGATGAAATGGTCGTGGAATTGGAAACTTTTTAATACTTACCTGTGCAAATGCCTCCTTTATCATCTTAAACATTGTTGCATATGCTTCTCTATTGATGCTAGGAAAATCACATGCCCTCATAATGTTATCATAATTGGGGCCTTAATCTTTTTCATTTTGTTATTGTTTAGCATTGATTTCCTAGATTTAGAAGTCAAAATAGAACCTAGTGAGTTTCCAATGGAAATCTCATCGGCCAAATGGTCTTCAGCAACCAATGTTGATCTGCATTGCAAACATAATGTTCATAAAATTGTCAATAGATATTAGGACAATCATAGTATTCACAGCAGCATAATAAACAAATCAATAGAAAATTGAAATTAATAAATAACAGAACTAGTGATTATGATTGAATCTAAAAGTTCAAGCATTATTAAACCAAATAAGCTATAACTTACTTGAAAGCACGGATTTGTCTTTTTTTATAACCTCCTCTAGATGATAGATCGCATATATCCTTGGTTACCATTCTTTTCCTCTTGTTGTTTTTGACCTTTTTGTTGAGCACATCCATATCTTTAACAAGAGACAAATATGAGATATGCATGGATTGAAATGCAGTTTTATCTCATCATTACTAGTTGTAAAATGACGCAAAGAAGATTTCAACGTTTGGATCTCCTTTTTGAATATCTCATTTTCTTCCAAACAAGTTTTTAACTTTGTAGATTCTTCTTCGCACTCCTTTGATATTTTCCTTAATTCCTGTTCCAATGAAAATATTCTTTGCATTGAATGTGCATTCCTATTAAGCATCAAATTCTCACAGTAACCCAAAAGGCCATTTTTGCCATGACAGATATAGATTATAAATTGACTCACCGAATGAAAATCGGATGTTGCAATGAATATGGATCAATAGGATACAATGTTCCTGATGACCATAGATCTGGTATGCTTTAGCTTTTCCTCCCTGTATCAGATCATATCAGAAGTTGACAATTTGGGTTGCTTTGAAATTATTGTCTTGAGTGGAGTATATTCTGGTGACAGATCCACATGAAGATGATAAAGCTTTGTCATCAGTATAGTAGTATAGTAACAAACAGCACAATGACAATAACAAAGCTGGAGATGGCAATAGAGATGGCATAGACTTTGTTTCTAAAATGTCACTCCTAATTCAAATTTTTGAGTGTTCCCAACTATTGGGAGGGAATATTTCGACATTTTTGAAAATTATACTTTAACTGTGGTTAAGCACCAGTGAAGTTTGATGTGACTAAAGTAAAGTACATTAATTCTCATGGAAAGTAGTGCGATCAGATGCATAAAGAAGTTAGAAAATGATATTTTAATAACTTTATTTTTCTTTTTCTCTCTCCTACATGGCATTTCTTATAAGGCCCTCTTTGGGCCCATATTTTCTCTAATGTGGGATTTTCAAATTCCTTTTGATATGGTCCTAAACTATGAAATCCAGTCTAAAGCATCGACTTAGCAGTTTCACAGTTACCATCAAATTCCAAAAGGATTCCGAAACATCCGGCATGCATCAAATATGACATGCAGTGATTTCTAAAAACTCAAATTTTCTACGTAAATTTTCTAGAAACTAGGAAATCAGCTTTTTGAACTAGAATTGCTAAAAATAGCTTCATGCATGAAATTTTCCTTGATCAATCTACTGAATACCCATATACCATGCATACAGGTCTATCCATACATTTTCATCAATAGAAAAGCACTACACTGAGTTACATGCATGCATCAAAACATTTCAAAAATTTTGCAAATTTTAGTTCAAAAATTGCCAAAGTTCTGACAGCCATAACTTTCTCTACAAGAAACCAAATTAGTCGTTGTAAAGCACAGTACGGAGGGAGAGAGCTCTACAAGAAATGTGCCACATCAGCCTGCCAACTAGACTTAACACGTGCGAGCTGTAACCAATCCAAATTCCAAGTAGGAGGGCACACTTTTTCAAGGTAGCATGTTCAAAATCCATCTCCAGCCCAATGTGCATCCAATAAGAGGCTACAAGAACTCTTATAAGGTTCATTAGAGAGGCATAGAGGGTTCTATCAGGTCCAGCAAGCAATCATAGGCTCAAATCATGCAAAAAATGCATTTTTGGACTCCTTCAACAAGCAAAACTTCAACATAATGGTGCCTAAGCTTCACACAACCAAATTGGATGAATGATGGCTCAAATCAGAGGAAATTGATCATATATTTAAGCTTGTAACAAGATCTAACAGGTTCAGACCACCATTTGATAGGTATTCATGCTCAAAAGTCCCCAAAAATACACTATTTTTTGACATTCTGAGACTCTTAATGGTGTCCAATCCTAACCAAACTCCATGAAAGCCTTAGGACAACTTCATTACACCTTTGAAAACATGCTTGAAAAATATTGGCTGTGAACTTTATGAAAATCTCCAAAATTAGTCCAAAAACCATCAAAAAACCATGTTATTTGACCAATTTTGACCAAAATTTGTGGATCAAATCCACAATTAAGTGCAATCAGAACCAAATATCTGTAAATCCATGACATTCAACACTACAAGCTCTTATTTCAGTCAATTATGAATTCTATAGCCCATTTATGGCCCAAAAACTCCAATTTTTGGTCCAAAATCACTATCTAAACATCCTTTTGACTTTTCGGCTAACATGCAATCATTAGATCTAGTCAATAATTATTGTAAAATAGCAGCTACAATCTGAAAAACGTACTAGATCAGTAGCAACGATAAATTCCAAGCCAAAAGTTTTAATTCTAGGTGAAAAATCACAAAAAATCGTCAAAAATCCATTGATTTCCATCAAAATCTATGGAGAAAATCCATAGTCATGATCAATAGGCTGAAAGTACACCGAATTTAGAGAAGCCACCTACTTGGAGATGAATTCAACCACCTGGAAGTAACAAGCAAGGAGAAACCAACAAAAAGTTGGGACAAAGCAAGAAGTAGCTCCACCTTCCAATTGATGCAAATCCAAGCTCTGATACCATTGTCAAGATTGCCTAGTGAAGATCTAAGTAGATCCTGTTGCAAACAACCAAAAGGACCTGTGGAGCAAAACCAACAAGAAATGGCTAGTTAATACCCTAACACCCCCATGCCATGGTGAATGAATGCAAGAGAGGAGGGGCTCCTGGCTACAAGGATCAGAAAATCCAATAGGTAGATGGGCGAGTTTCCACTAGTATATATTATCTCCCATGAGAAGATAATATTCCTCATAGGATCCCCATGCAACTTGGAATAGCAATTGATCTCCTATGCATTATAGTAGTCAAACACCATGCAAGTGCTCCTATGTCCAAATATAGGTCCTCATATGATTATTAATTACTTTATCGGCCAAGCTCAGAATGACGAGGCATAACCAATAACCATATACACTGGAGTGACCAGTTATCCATGTCAGGAATTATTCTGAATCCCACATACTAGACATGGACGTAAAGTTCAAATAACAGATCTAAATCCTTGACTCACCCAATTGATCAAGAATTACTCATTATCTTAAGAATCTTCACATTTCCTTATAAACTTCAAATGATCTTTAAGTATCAAATTATGATCCGTCAATCATAAACATATAGAATCTTATGATTCGTCAATCATAATTTACAGGATTCCAAAACCATACTTAATCATTGGAAAATATTGGAGTATATGTACAACATACAACTCAGGAAATATAAGAATCATTCTGAAATCTTTTCCATCAGGAAAATCACTAGATTCCAAGAATATTCTTCCAAACCGATTCTTAGTCAGATTATGAGCTCCAAATTCTACAATCATCCAATTAATTAAAGACTATTATAACATTCATCTTTAACAATATAAACTTTATACAATCTCCTAGAACAACATCTAGAGATTACAAAGTTCTGTTGAATTCCCTACCATTCTTGGCACCATTGGGATCCGGTGTTAAATTGAGCTCACAGGGATACTATCACTAATGAATCAAGTTTATTTCTAAATTGAGAAATACTCATCCAAGAATTTAGTATCCTATGCACACAATTCTCTAATGAATCCAAATGACTCATAAATTATGTGTCTTACAAGCAATACACACAAAACCAACAGTTTCTGGGAATGCTCTTCACACTGTTTGTTTTACCAATTAACTATCACAGGAGTAAATCAACTACTCAAGTCAATTGTTCATGATTTAAAAATCTTAAATGTCCAAGTGCAGCTCTTAATTGTACATGTACAACACCACATTCAGATCATTATCCAAATCATTTTAAGTTAACCAATAGATCTATCAAAACAGATCTGTTAACTCTGCAAGTAATTGTCAAACACAATACTTGTTCACATGTCTATGTTCAACAACTAGGTTAAGTGCACCAGATAACCTTAGTAACTAGGAATACATAATAGATCCAAACAAAATTAATCGTGCACATATGAAAATAATCTCACTATGACCCAGTACATAAACACATATATCATGAAATGGCAGATTTCTCCAAAATCTGCATTAACCAGCAAACCCATGCATGCCAAAACTAGAAAGCATAGACCCCAAATGTCATTCATGCCCACACTTAAAAATTCCTAAGGTTTTGCAAAAAGAAGAAAGGCCATAACTCTGGTATAGACGCGCAACAGCCGCCATCACATTGTGGGAAAGGAGGCTGACCAAACCGAGAGAGAGAGAGAGAGAGAGAGAGAGAGAGAGAGAGAGAGAGAAACCCATCTGCTCACAGGAATAGAATATTTTCAGATCTAAACGCTTCAACAACAGCCTGAAAGGACGCTTCCTTATACAAGACAGCAAGTGCTTAATCAACGGCTTCAAAGGAAGCAATTTTGCCTCTGAATTCCCTTATGCTTACCCACGGTCCTTGTTCACACACAGATTAGCTCTGTGAGGACACCATAGTAGGCGGAAAGCATCTGAATCAAAGGATCATAGTAAACACTATGAATACAGGTTGTCTCAACCAGGATCAATGCTCTGTTCACTTCACAGATGGCCTTGTTACTACTCCGTTGAACAACCAGCAGAAGGTTTCAAAAACATTTAGCCTGCAAGTTTGAATCACATGTCACGGTTGCTCTCTCTTCTTTAAAAATTGTTTGCAAGACTTTTAACCCTCTAAGCCTTGGTGCTTAATCAGATGTTCAAACACCTGCTACCACAGGTTACATTACTCAGAGGCAGAGAGAAACAATTTTAAGAAAGGCTTCTCAGAGTCTCAACTGCATGCAACACTTTTTCCCAAAACCTAATCTGTTTTGCTAGAGAAGATTCAACTTCCAAATCCATTCCATGTTTTCAGTTTTCAGTTTGCATAAAATACAAGAGGATTAGTTTTACAAAACCAGAAATCCTCACATGCAACCAAAAAAATCAAGATTTCTCGTAACAATAAGTTTATTTATGCAGTATAAATCAATTCCTCATCAATCTATCAACAAATATCCTGCTACTAAATCCGAATCCCGAACTATCCAAAACATTATGGATTCATGCAATTTATTCATCCAAAAAAATAGATTTGAACAAGGAAGTGGATCTACACATGCAAATCATTCTACTTCAAACGGAAATTTTCTCAAGGCTTCAGAAAATAAGAATGAATTCCTCACTAATCCACAGCATCTCAGACAAGATCAAACAAGGAGAAGAGCACTCTACCACCAAGTTTGAAAAGCATGCTTCCAACAAGAATTAGTGAATCCAAGCCCAATTTCTCTTAAAAAAAATAGCACTCCAATCGGGATGTGAATCCAAGTGCATTCCAATTCCGATTTGATGTAGAACTTCTCTCCATCCCATCAAAAACCGCATCTTAGTCGGGCTTTGATACCAATGTAAAGGCCACTAGGGACAATCTCCTAAGATGAGGATAGGAAACCACAAGAGAGACTATGGAGCAAAACCACCCAACCAATCCTAGATCCCTCCTGGAGAATTCTCCTGGATCTAGCTCCCAAGCCATGCCAATGTGACAGCAAGAGAAGAAGAGCTCATCAGGTAACCTAGACCAAGTCATCGACGAAATAATCACTACCTCAATATATAGAGAGTAGGATCCTATGCATGAGCACATGCAATTTCCATGCAAGTCAACTATAAATAGGTCATAGCTCTTCATGCATACCTCCTGCCTATATCAATCACACATATATGCACTACTCCATATGTCTCAATTAGAGTGTCTGGGTCCTCTCAAGGTCATTAGTCACCAACAGGCCTCAATGTGGAATATAATCTAGGCGTGACCAATAATCTTGAATACTGGAGGGCCGATCTACCATATTAGGACTATTCCATGTACTTAGCTGAATATGGCCATAACACAGAGCGTTAGGGTATTGCAGGCATGCACGATCTGATGGAGCCATTGTCGGCATCTTTCACAAGGAAAAAAATAGTGCTTGAAGCGTCTCAGGAGAGAGGGCTCCATATGGGGTATCGGCAGTCTGGATGGCAGTTCCTTCGATCAGAGCTTCGAAGAAGATTAGAACGATCGTCGTAGGTGGATTCCGGGGAGAATTCACGGAGAAACTTGCAGTTTTGGTGGTTTCAGAAAAATCATCGATGGTGGCCTTATAATTCACTGTGTGGATAGCCGTTTGGCACAACAGGGCTTGCATGGGAATGCAAAGAGCAGGGATGGAGAGCCATAGCGAATTACAGAGTCGGATTTGGTGGAAAACTATTGAAATTTGAAAAAAATTTGGTTTCGTAGGGTGTTGACAGATTTCTGGGAAAATCAGCCTGTTGGAGAGCAATACCGCACCAGTTAACATGCTGTAAATTGCATCACTGAGGTAGAGGTAGGGCGACCTCACTCAGATGGAGAGCTGCAAGTGAAAGCTCAAAAAAAGATTGAGCAATGCCCATGAAATGTCTCTCTTTGTTGAAGTTATTGTTTATAGTGAAAAAACCTTGATTATTTCTCAAATGAAAGCGGATTTTGGAGCTGTCAGTGGCTGATGATAGGCACCCTAGTGCAATAATGATGTTATCAGATGGCCATGGGAGGCCGTGCACCAGTAAATGTGCTGGATCAATCACTATGCAGGGTTTCCATAGCCAAGAAAGCCTAGAAAGAGAGAAAGGAAGGAATGTAGAAGAGAGAGAGATGGCCGAACCATCGCGCGCGCTGAGGGAGTAGAGTACGTAGCATATTGAAGGCTGTCGCAGACAGATAAACTTCGGTTTGCACGCAGAAGCAGGGATAGCCATCTGATCATGAAGATCGAAGATCAACGACTAAGATAGAAGACTTGGGAAGAGCTATGAGCTGTTAGATGAGATTGGGCCATTGGATTCAAGTGAAGCGGGCCCAAAGGGCAGAGAAGTGCAAAAGGCACTTCATTCTCTTTAAAAATATTCAATTTGAAATCCATTGAAAGGACCCGCAGTCCAGAATGGACTTCACTTCATTAAAGATCTTCAATACGAAGTTCCAGTTCATTTTTGCAAGCAAATTGATTTTAGGCCTATCTTTGGCTGGACGGCACCTTTTTTGGCCATCCTTGGGCCAAAATGACTCCTAAAATTGGTTGCTCAGAGCCAGCGGACAGAGCGACATCATAGAGTGGAGAGAATGCCATTTTGGGGAGTTTTCCTCACCATTATATCGAGCAGAGTGAGAGTGACCTAGTGATGGGCTACATTCGCTATTTGGTTAACGTAGGACCAAATTTGGGGCAATTTTTGGCTGGTGAAACTTGCTACAGGGCAGTACAATGAGGCATAATCACTTTTAAATCATTATTACTTACTCTTGACAGGGTAATACGGTGTTTGAAAGTGGTAAATGTGGTATGGGAGTGAATGGTAGCAGAATTGTGTGGAGAAAGCTAGTTTTGGCGACGAAAGTGCAGTTTGGTGGCATGACTACTCATCATTCACAACAATTTTGAGAGGGCAAGCAGTCACAAGTGAGAGCTAGGCATGGTATGCAGGTTACAAGTGAAAAATTCTTGTGATCAGGTTCAATAACTGGAGTTAGAACCGACCAACTTCAGATTGCATTTTGGAGGAATGCTCTCACAGGTATGATCGACAATGGCATTGTCAAGTCAGGTGATAGCTGCATTGACACATGCATTTGTAGCTTGTAAATTTCTCATTTGGAGGGAAATATGCGCAAGCTTGGGAGTACACACATTTTGGCGGTCACAGGTGATGGAAGTGCAAGGTGGTGTCAGTTGGAAGCCATTGGGCAAGATAGCAAACTTGCATTGGATGAGTTGTGTGTGGGACACGCAGAGGATGAAGAACGTGTCAATAATCACACTTTGGAGACTCTTGGAGAGTGGTGAGTGTGATGATTTTGCAGTTTTGCGGTCATAAGTCAATTTTGATCAAGTCATTGTAGGTGTGGAGCAGTGTATCAGGTTTGTCATCGAGGAGATATACTTTAATTGCCTATTCTGGGTAAGTCAAGTCAACTTGCCATATCAGTATTGCATTAGGGATGCAAATTCCAGTGATGACAGGGTGCAAATCGTTTGGTTTGGGCCATGGAAGATCTCACAGATTCACTTGGAGGGATATTGGCATGCGTAGTCATGTGAGGGACTTGATGGTGGCTTTGGAGTTCACATCTCAATGTATTCTCAGGGAGTGGTTTGGAACCATTCACAAGAGCAGATTGGATCTAGCTTGGGGAAATACAGGTGGGCACTACAAGGTAGATGCTCAGATCTTTGCAATCAGAGATGGCATTGGGATACCTGGTAGGGATAGCACTATAGGGTGACATGGGATGATCATCAGGGGGCAGTTATTTCATATTGGACTTGAGTCTTTGGATTGGATAGGACATACAGGGGTGATTCATGATGGAATCAGGACATTACAAACTCAAATGGGCAAAGTGTGAAGCTTTGGGAGCCAGTTCTAGGTTGGAGAGCTAATGAAGATCGCACATTTGGGTGTGATCGGAGGGCAAACACTTGGTGAGTGTTTTGCTAGTGATCTACTAGAGGGGAAATTGATGGCGAGGACTTCATGGTGTGCTCATTTGGAAGTACAGGTTGGCATTACAGTAGGGAGCTAGTCATTGGCATTGGCATCGACGGGGAGACATCTACCATCATGGGCATGGATATCCTCCATTGTTTGTCCTCCTTTCTCTTCCCTTAGCAGCATTGGCACTTTTTTCTCCTCTCTTACATATCTCTTGCTACGGCTATTCCCTCCCTACTTTGTCCCCCACTCCTCTTCACCAAACTCCTCAACTTTGGGGATTCTTTCTGCTAGAAGAGGCCCTTTGTCCTTTTGGAGTTTTTTCCCCTTTTCCATTGGTTGCCATTATATCCTTACTATGGGTTGACAAATATTTATCCATTATCGTACATAATGCATGTCACGAAAATCTTGAAAGAAATATAAAAAATGTATTTTCAATATTTTGTTAATGATTTCGTCCATAAGGGCTAAGAATTTTCAAGATTCCATTCATGAGGATTACGTAACTTTGAGATTCCATCCATGAGAACTTTCTATTTTGAGGACTACAAAACCCAATCAAATTTATAAAACATGAGATCATATTATTATGCCCTAGGTAACAATGGTGCCCAAACTAATCTGGATCGTTTATTCATGTAAGATTTGAGTAGACACACATTTTATATTAATTAACTGGTAGGGTTGGCTTATTACGCTTTTTGGGTTTGAGGGAAAAGCAAATGGGGAGGCAAATTAAGTCCATTATGTGAAAGTACTATACTTTAGGACCATAAATGGATCTACAAAAGATCCACAAGAGTGATTGGATGCTTGCTTAACAATCTATCAAAACACTAGTCATCAAAAAGTTGATCTAGATTGGCAATTTGACAAACAACAAGCAATCAAAAGCATTGATCAACATTGAAATCCGAGCCCACACGTGTGTACTACAAGCTGTAGTACGGCCTTCAAGCTGAGAAACAAGTAGAAATTGATTTGGTTTCATTTGGATCACAAAAACTCAATGTACATAGTGAACTAGCTTGAGATTGCCAATGAGCTCCAAAAAAAATTCTATTTTCTCACTATGGGAGCTTGTAATACATAGCAAATTCGACTTCCTTCTTGAAGTTAGGTGGATTTCCAGCATGTAATAAGGAAGTTAACTCACTCTTCTTGCCCTAAAATGAAACCCTAGCCTAGATCCTAGAGTTATGCTTGGTAGGTAGCTAGTTGGTCAATTTTCACCTTAAACTTAGGTGCAGGTCCTATAAAGTAGGGATGACCACCAAATAGACATGACCAACTCTCTTGACTTGACCTAACCTAAATTAGGAGTGGGTTTCCACGTGGCATTTTGGCCTTACATGTGTGGAACCCAATTATACACAATCTTTACAATGTTCTACATGGCTAGATTTGCCAAATTAGGCTATTTTTCACACTCCTCCTCAAATCTAGCCTTGGAAACAATAACATATTTATATACAATTCTAAGACCTGATCTTAACATCAGAAATGAATCATATTTAAGTTTAGAAGATGACTAATCATCCCACAAAGATGATGACATGATCTATTACCATATCCAAGATAGAACTTCTTTGATCTTGATCTCCTCCAAGATGAATTGAAGAGTCTTGATTCTTCCTTGCACCTTTGCACTTGATTTCTTCCATGTTGAGAAAAGATTCTTCAACTTGAAACTTGCTCCTCCTTGATCTTGATGCTTCTCTTTGAAGGAAATCTTATGTCTCCATGTCTTATAAAAATCACATTGATCAAGATCACAAAACATGTACTTGCTACTATTACCAAGATTAATCATGCTATAATGACTAGTCCACAAACCATCAAAAGTAAGCATGATTTTCCTAATCTTGTAATTACAAGTGATCTTGAACTTCATGAGGCTACATACTTGCTTATGGATATAAGTGTCCTTCAAGGATGTTTCACTTATTCTCATAAGAAGCTTACAATTTGCCTCTCCAAAAGAAAAACACATTTTTTAAAACAATGAGTGATTAACTCATTCTTGCTCTTCCAAAATCTGAGAGCACTCATTTGATCAAACAACCAATTTACTCTTAATTGGTTCATAACAATTTTTAGGGATGGCAAAACTTTGGACCAAATTTGCAAAGTCATCTCCTAGACCATTAAGAACAATTTGTACAAAATCTCCATCATGAATCTTCTCTCCAATGGAAGCCAACTTCCTATCTAGAGACTTGATTCTGAGTACATAATCTTGTGCACTCTCCTCACTTCTTTTCATGTTTTGCAAAATCTAATTTCTAAGAATGAGAACCCTCGAAGTGTTACTAGATTCATAGATTGATTTTAAAAACTCCCAAGCCTCTTTAGCACTTTTACATCATGATACTTCCATCAAAAGATCATTGCTCACATTCATTTTCATGCAATGAAGTGCTAGCCTAGATCTCTTTTGTTATCTCAGTAATTCTTGTGCACCTAGAGGTTCATCTCCATCCTCAATCAGAAACTCATAAAGGTCTTGGAGCACCAAAAGTGACTCCATCCTAACCTTCCAAATAGCATAATTTGTAGAATTCAATCTCTCACTAGCTTCTAGAAGGTATGCTCCAGCAGATCCCATCTTACTAGTGACTTCTACAAACAAGAAATAGATTTGATTGACTTGAAACTCACAAAGGTCTCACACTTGTAGTGTTTCACTCAAATTTGATTTCTAATCCAACAAATGGACTTATAATCATAGTTCTATCACTCCCTCACAAAGCTGGAATGAAGATAAGATGAAGTGAAAACTACTTTCAAACAAATCTTGCCAAGAAATGGATTTGATTGTCTCTAGAAACTCACTAAGGTCTCTCTATTGTAGTGTTTCATTCAAATTAGATTTCTAATCCAACAAATGAACTTATAATCTCAGTTCTAGCAATCTTGCCAATTTTGGCTATTTTTGGACAAAAACATGACTAAATCTCCCTCACACTTTTTGATGTACTTTCAAGACTTGTAAAACAAGTTTATAGGACCTGATTTCAGCCTAGATTAATTAGATCTCATGACCCTAAGTCAAATCTAATCAATGGCACTCACTCTTGGTACTTATCCTGAGATTTCCACTAAAAATTACATCAAAAGCTCACAACTTGAATCTCTTTGGATCAAATGAATACCATGCATTAAATGTAGGTTTAAAGATGTCCACACATGTGGATAGTATGGATTTGGACCCCTACCAGGTTTGGGATCAAATCTCCTCACCAAAATCAAGATTCTAGCTTGCCCTCTCAATACTAGTTTTTAGCACCAAAACTTGCTAAAAATGGATTTGCATTAGATCAATGGCTTATGCTCTTGTACTTGGCATTGATACCATGTGAAAGTAATGTACTTTATGACCATAAATGGATCTACAAACAATCCACAAGAGTGACTAGATGCTTGCTTAACAATCTATCAAAAAACAAGGCATCAAAAAGTTGATCTAGATTGGCAATTTGACAAACAACAAGCATTAACAATCAAAGCATTGATCAACATTAAAATCCGAGCCCACACGTGTGTACTACAGGCTGTAGTACGGCCTTCAAGCTAAGAAACAAGTAGAAATTGATTTGGTTTCATTTGGATCACAAAAACTCAATGTACATAGTGAACTAGCTTGAGATTGCCAATGAGCTCCAAAAAATATTCTATGTTCTCACTATGGGAGCTTGGAATACATAGCAAATTAGACTTCCTTTTTGAAGTTAGGTGGATTTCTATCATGCCCTAAAATGAAACCACCCTAGCCTAGATCCTAGAGTTATGCTTGGTAGGTAGCTAGTTGGTCAAATTTTCACCTTAAACTTAGGTGTAGGTCCTATAAAGTAGGGATGACCACCAAATAGACATGACCAACTCTCTTGACTTGACCTAACCTACATTAGGAGTGGGTTGCCACGTGGCATTTTGGCCTTACATGTGTGGAACCCAATTATACACAATATTTACAATGTTCTACATGGCTAGATTTGCCAAATTAGGCTATTTTTCACACATTCCTTGATTATGTAAAGTTGAGGGTGTGGAAGATTATGCATCCAACAAAAGCAATTCCTGTTGATTTTGAGAATCTCTCTGACGTAGTGAAACATTTTGCAATCCGTGCCAATTATGAGGATTTTCCTTACATGTTGAACCATTCTGCATGCAAAATCTGTATTACATAGTGGATGAGTAGGGTGAGCACATTTTATTTCCCTAATTAATCAAAAAATTGGTAGAATATGCCACCCTCTTTACGAAGGAAAATTGAGAGTGAAAGGTTGGAAGCTTTTCTTCATTTTTTTTTTCAATACTATAGGCTTATTAGCTTTGTTATAGTAGCGGTAAGCTATAATTGTGACGTTACATGAGGTGCCACTCTTAGATGAGCTTGAGCATCGAAATGAAATTTTAAATTGCAATATTTGTTAAAAAAAGTTAATGATTTTAATGTCTTAAGACAAAGCTTTTTGTGAAGTACTGATCACCTTGTTTACGAGCATTATTGTTTGGTGCCATAAAGGATTGTGTTGGCATTTCAGTTCAAATGTTTGAAGTGGATTAAATCATGCAAAAATTCCATTCCTTTGAAAATTATGGCTTGAGCTTTTTGCATGAGTTGTTTTATGGAAAAGGATTGTATAACAAAATGTAAAATAACTCTGACATGAAATCTTGAAGTTCATAAGACTTTTCAAAAACAATTTATAGCTCATAAAACTTTTGGAACAACATATTATATCTTGTAGAAAGTCAATATCTATGACTCATAAAAAAAAAGATCTATGACTCGTGAAATATTTTTACTTGTAATATAAAATGCCAAGATATTTCTTTAGGTTTACGAAAAATATTTTTAGAGAAAAATATTCTTAATGATTTTTACACCTAATTTCACGATCTTAAAATCTTAAAATTAGAACATATATATATATATATATATATATATACTCAGTGCTCGGGAAACGTCTTTGGAGTTATCCCCAAAAAAACCTACATTTCATATAACTTCTCAATTTTTTAAAGACTTTTAGTTATTAAATGGTTTATATGCTTGTATAAAAAATCATCAAATATTTTGTGATATCGATGCTTAAAAAAATTTGCCAAATCCATTCCTATAGTTCACTGTATACTCGTGCAAAGGTAAAAAAAAAAAAAGAAAAACCATTCCACAGTAGAGTGATATTTTTTTGCAACGTGTTAAACAACTAATGGTTGGTTATGTAGAGCATATAAACAACCTAGCAACTTTATGTGCGAGATGAGAGATCAGGAACAAGCTCTTAAGATATCATACAGTGTACCATACACCACCGTGTGGGGATTGACAATAGAGTAATAGCATTGACACATAAATTGTTGCCATAGAGTTTAGTTTAAAAACTGTGCAATCACTCGAAATTGTTGAATTGGGAGCAACTTACTACCAATTCTGCTGTCACAAATGGCCGGGTTTAGCAGCAGTAGCAGCAACAGGAGGGCAGAAGAAGCAGATGCAATTGATGAGAGGAGCGGGTATTGCAAATCCACTGGCATCTATTACAGTACACGGCCTCCATTCAACATCCCCCAACAGCCTTTTCTTTCCTTCACTCAATTCATGCTTGCGCATCGCCATGGCAGCAAAATTGCTCTCGTGGATGCTCCCACTGGAAAGACTGTCTCCTTTGAAGAGCTGGAACAGCAGGTTATGGCCTTGGCAGCAGGCCTTGCCAGCATCGGCGTCTGTCAAGGCAATACTGTAATTCTCATAGCTCCAAATTCTGTCCTCTATCCTGTGGTTTTCTTGTCTGTCATGGCCATTGGAGCAGTGATCACAACAGCAAATTACGTTAACACGCCTTCAGAATTGGAGAGGCAAATTAAGGACTCTGAGGCCAGGTTTGTTGTGACAACTCCCCCATTGATGCAGAAAGTTAAACAATTTGGCTTGCCGCTTGTGCTCATGGACGAAGATGGAATTTCGGATTATGTAAGAGTGTCAATCGATGCTCCGATTTTCTTCTTGTCTAAGCTTCTGAGATTAGATGGTAGCAAGGCTCCATCGGTGAGAATCCACCAGGAGGATACAGCAGCATTGTTATACTCCTCAGGAACAACGGGTGTGAGCAAGGGTGTCATCGTGTCACACAAAAATCTCATTTCCTCTGCGATGGTTATGTTCTTACCACCGCCCCCTGCACCAGATGAAGTCATTCTTTGCGTTCTTCCTATGTTCCATGCATATGGATTTTGTTCTGTAGTTTGTGCAAATCTCTGCAAGGCTAGGACGGTTGTTGTAATGCCTCAATACAACTTTGAGAGCATGTTGGCCGCAGTGGGACGTTACCGTGTCACAGTTCTGCCCGTCGTGCCGCCAATCGTAATTCAGCTTGTCAAAAGAAAACCAGGAAGCGAGTACGATTGGAGCTCACTTCGGGAGGTAGGATCCGGAGCTGCCCCACTTGGGAAAGAGCTATCGGAGGCATTCTTGAAGATGTATCCTGGAGTGCAGCTGAAACAGGTAAAAGGAGATGCTTTACAAATTCATTTCAAGTGTAATACACATTCTGTTTTGCAGCTGGTTGTTATCTGTTTCTTACCGGAATGAAAAATAAACAGAAGAGCTTACCCGTTTCCTCGATTTTCAGTAGCCTGCTATCTCTGTAAGGTAAATTGTTGAAGCGAAATATTCCCTGTCCGATTCTATTTCCAAGTTTGCAATGCCACTTCACTAGAATTTGTTTGTAGGAGACTTGCTGTTCCAGTATTTGGAAGCCTTAAACCCAATCCATACCTCACAAACAAGAGATGCTGTATGTGTTTTAGGGTTACGGGCTAACGGAATCTTCTGGGGGTGCAGTGATAACACATCGAGGAGAACCTATGTGCATTGGTTCTTGTGGTAAGCTAGTATCAAACGTGAAAGCCAAAATTGTTGATGTTGATTCTGGGAGATGTTTGCCTCCATATGAGAAAGGAGAGATTTGGTTGCATGGTCCATGTATTACTAAAGGTACTTATTTTTGCCTCTGAACTCTTGCATTATAATTGTAATATTTGTACATGGTCAAGATATGAATAAAATATCTACGCCCCGATTTTTGGAAAGTGTGTGCTATGTTCCAATTATTCTAATGGGCTGAAATATTGTTGTTGCATGTCATTATTGTCAAACCAAAAAGGGTATAATTTCCATACACTACCATGGTTTTTGTTTAATTACCGAAGAAGTAGAGGTGAAACATCTTTTGTTTCAACAAAGATTGCTTGATTATACCCACCCATGATTTTGGGACCACAAGTCAGTTGCGGATTCTCTCTCCTTATGATTGATATCTCATTTAAGATCCATATGTTGTTTATAGAGAGACTAAAGTTCTCTTTCACATGAGAGTCGTCTTTGTATGTAAAAGAAAATTAGCTTAGCAATGTTCTATGTGAGGTGCTTATTTTAAGGCTACAACTCTTATGGAATACCATATGTGCAGGTTATGTGAAAAATTTTGAGGCAACAACAGCTACCATAGATGCTGATGGTTGGCTACATACTGGGGACCTTGGATTCTTTGATAAAGAAGGTCATTTGTTTGTGGTTGATCGCCTAAAGGAGTTGATTAAGTACAAATCTTTTCAGGTGTGCATTTTTGAGCTTTATAAACAACCAATTTGTGTCATTCGATTACCTCAAGTTGAAATGTCTAAATTTTGATGACATGGAGATGCTCGTATTTGATAAAAGTACCAAACAAATTTATTTTCTCATTATCTTTCTTTATACAAACAGAATGAGTTACGCATATTGATGCTCTTTTGAGTATTAAGAACTTCATGTAGCTGGTAACTAGCATGCTGTATATCATCACTCCTTTCAAAATAAGGATTCTTTGGGAAACATGTCATTTTATGATTTTGGCATCAATAGTTCTCGATTGTTTTCCACATCATTAGTTTGAGTTCTATGATTAATAATCTTGAAGTTATGTATGCTCTTCCCCCTTTTGTTAGGAGTGCTGTATGTTGGAACATTGGAATTTGGAACCTTTCGAGGAAGGCAAAGCGTTCTATCCTTAGTAGGTCTTGTTCTTGTGGTGACTCCCTTTATTCTACTTTAGGATTTTTCTTTTTGGAAAATGAATATACATAAGGCCTATTTGTACTCCCTTGAGGAACCCTAAAAGTATACTGAAAAAAATCGAGGGAGGCAAGATTTGGAGGGAAAATAGTGCACCCTCTTAAAGGGCCCCCACTTCAATTGCTCAACTAATAAAAATAGGGCCTTTGGCCAATCCTAAGTATAAATGCATCAAGAGGCATTTAGGCCTATACATGGATAAAAAGAGCCTGTGGTCAACAAATGAATATAAGAGCTAGATAAATGTACTAATATGGTGAGTCAAAGATAAGTCCATAACTCTCCCATCAAAAAACATTGTCCTCAATGTGGGCATGTAGAAAAACAACATCAAGGAGGATTAGTAGCAGGTGCATTGATATCAACATCAACAAGAATAGTAGCAGAAGCATCCCAAGGTTGAATAATGGCAACAAAGCATGGGCCTGATCAGCAAGCAGGGGTGTATGGTAAAAAACATCAATAGGCTGGGCATGTAGAAAAACAACATCAAGGAGGATTAGTAGCAGGTGCATTGATATCAACATCAACAAGAATAGTAGCAGAAGCATCCCAAGGTTGAATAATGGCAACAAAGCATGGGCCTGATCAGCAAGCAGGGGTGTATGGTAAAAAACATCAATAGGCTCCCAAGTAGCCTCATCAACTGGCTGTCCTTGCCATTGATCAAGGAATTGAAAATCTAACGTCGATGGACCTGTGCTAGCAGAAAAGGAAAGATCTACCATATCCGCAGGAAAAGTATCATGGTGAGGAGCCCACATAGCTCACATGAAAGATGTCACAGGCACGTGTACTAGGAAGAGTTGAAGGTTGTCATGTACTTATATTCCTGCCTCAGTGTCAACATGTTGTACTTGTAAATTTTGAAATGGCTCACATTTGCTTGTGTTGTTTTGTAAGAAAATGTAAATAGCCGGTTTTGTTTAACTTGTTGACCTGCTTGTATTTGGTATGGGGTATTGGGTTTGAATTTAGAAGCTATTGGATTGACCTCCTAAAAAGTAAGAGAGTTGACCAATCAATAAGACATGTGTCATATGCTCACTAGGACACTTGGTAATGACTAATGATCAATGTATATAACACAAGGCACACAATGACAGTACTTCTTAAGAGCAAAGATGATAGCAAGGAACTCTTTCTCATGTGTGGAATAGCATTGCCCATAGGAATGAAGGTTGCGAGACTCATGGGCAATGACACAACTAGCCTAGCGTAACATAGCAACTATACCAACAAAATTGGCATCCATCTAAACAAGAAATATCTACTCAAAATCAAGAAGGCAAAGGACATGAGCGGTAGTGAGAGAATGCTTTAGAGAGTGACAAACAGCTTGGAAAGCAGGACTCCAATCAAAAGGCGCGTCTTTCTTGAGTAGGTCATGGAGAGAGGATGGCATACTGACGAAATCATAGTTACTAGGGGATGCGTTCCGAGCCCTTGGGAACATGTTCCCCACGTTCCCACCAACCAGATGTTTCCAGGAACGCGTTCCCAGTTGGGAACACGCTCCCAAGCATGTTCCCAGGGGTGGAAACGCATTCCCAAGTAGCAAAAGCAAAATCTTCTAATAAAACCTGCTTTGTTTGAAACTTTTCAATTTTTGTTGACTGTTACCCATAGAAGGGTTCATATGCCTATATAAAAACCCATCAAAAGTATCAAGATGCTCGTTTTTGAGAAATAAGGCCAAATCCATTCCTACATTTTGCCAGTTTTCCTGAGCACTGTTTCAAACTTATATTCAATGATGTGGCGTTCCCACGTTCCCAATTCCTCGAAAACATTCATGTTCCCAGGGGTCACATTCCCATTTCGTTCCCGTTCCCTGGCAACTATGGACAAAATGAGGAACATGCTTGCGCAAATGGAGAGCTAGACCAAGAAACATACACACATGGTGAACATCAGTGGGAGTGGGCCAAGTGAGGATGACCTTAAGCTTATGAGGATCAAGACGAGCATGGCCATTATGAAAGAGCACTTGGATTGTTTGCAAGAATGTCATCAAAATAGACAAGGACACAAAGGCCAAGAAGAGGACGCACGATATTATTCATGAAATTTTGAGAGGTAGGTGGTCCGTTAGTCACACCAAAGGGTAGGACTTTAAACTCATAAAGGCCAAGGTGAGTACAAAAGGCAGTCTCATATTCATCAGAAGGATGCATGCAAATCTGCTGGTAGCCAGAGTAGAGATCAATTTTGGAAAAAAGTTTGGCTTTACCAAATTGGTCAAAAAGGTCATTGTATGAGGAACAGGATACTGATTACAAATAGTAAGCTTATTATAGGCATTGTATCCATTGTGAAGATGCTTGGACCAATCTTTTTTTGTTTACAAGTTAATCAGGAGCACAAAAAGTTTAACAGAGTTTCAATCAAACACGTTTCATTCAATGAAACTCCATTTCAAAATGGTCTATTTCAAACGAACCGTTTGAAACTGATTCTCAATGAGCAAAACAGTTTCAAACAAAAAGCCTAATTTATTTATTTATTTCTAATTTTTTCTTGGTTTTAAACAATTCTACTGCTGTGTAGTATTGGTCTTTTTTTTAATTGAAGGAATGTGTGAGGGTAGGGAATGAGATAAACTAGAATGTGTCTACATCACCTAAACACAAAAAAAGCACTTGTTTTTGCCATAATAGAAGGCTGGAAATGAAATCCCTGTTTCAAAAAGGTCCATGAAACATCAAAGGGCTATGACTACGAACAATGCAGGCTTGGCATAAAATTTCATGGATTTGATGTTGGACTTCATCTCATTTAGATTTAGACATACGATTGGAAGCATGAGAAGGAGAAGCAGCAAGGAGAAGGTCAATGTGGTTGACATCACGCAAAGGTGGCAATGAGACATGCTAAGCTACTGTAAAAGATCAAAAATCATTGAAGGTAGTGGTGTAGCTGAAGAGCAAACAGGTAGAGCTGGAGCATCTTTAGCTGTCTGAACACATATGATTTATGTACAATGAGCCTTGGGAAGGCTCCACAATGACTGATGCTGAAGGTCCAGAGTGAGAGCGCAAAAGGAAGTAAACCAATCGGTACCAAGGATAATGTCATAGCACTCATCGATAGGATTAAGATGAAAATCAGCCTGCCCAGTGAAATCCCCAATCCGATACTTGATGTTGCTCAGAAAAGAGTGAGTGTTGCACGTGTGTCCACTAAAGCAATATACTCATGGCCAATGATGTGGATGTGAAGTCAAATACAATGGGGACCATGCTTTCCAGTCCATATAGCATAAGCAAGCTTAGCATGACACTTGGCAAGATCAGCAGAGCTAGGGTCGGTTGGAGTACAGTCAACAGAGTCCTAAGGAGAAAGCATAGAAAATCTGGATATAAACGTCAAAGTCATCCTCGCTGTCTTGGTAAGTATACGTCAATAGTAGCAGTAGAAGACTACTGACAAGCTTGGGCCGATCAGGGCGCTTTCAACAGAAACATAAATGCTTAGAGCAAACTCAGTAGGGGACTAAAGAGAAATATAAGCAAGACGAGGAGTGGGAGTGAGATGCAGGAGATGAAGTGGACAGGGAGGGAGCAACAACCAAAATGGAAGGACTCGCACATAACAAGTTAAAACATGGAGGACGAGAGACTGAAGAAGAAAAATCAGGGTAATTATGTTGTAGAGTAGTGGCAAGGGAGATGGCATCAGATAAGGAAGCAAGACAAAAGGAAGCGACACCTAGCGGAGAGTAGCATGGAGAGCATCAATGTAGCGAGAAACACGGCTCCTCAGTATGAAGATCAGCAAGTAAGAGAGCTTTGTGAAATGGTTACATCATTTGGGAAAGACTTCAAAAAAAATTTGCTGTGGAACCGATCAGTGAAGGTTGATCATAGCCCACTTCATCCAAAAGATAGACCATGACTGCTTCCTCTCATGAGTAGAATCACCGTGAAAAACCTGCCATGTAGTAGCAACATGACTATACAAATGTTAATGTCTGCTGAGAAGATCTTTAAAGAGTCTCATGGAGGTCATCACCACTAGGAGCACCACGAATCATCTTCAAAGAATATAAGTGGGAATGGTAAACAAAGAGCAAAATAATTGAGGAGAGGACTCTTCGTCACCGCATTACTATATTTATCTGGCACTTCTATTCATTTGTTGGCCACAGGCCCTTTTTTTATTCATTTACAAGCCTAAGGGCCTTTCTTATGCATTTATATTTAGGATTAGCCAAAGGCATTATTCTTGTTAGTTAAGTATTTGGAGCGGGGGCCCTGTACGAGGGCACACTATTTTCCCTCCTGCCTCCCTTGATTTTTGAATTCTACTTTTGGGGTTACTGAAGGGAGTATAAATAGGCCTCATCTGCATTCATTTTTCAGTGTTTTGATTTGGTAATGCTTGGGCTGCTTCATGGGAGAATTCTTGCCTATTCTCCACATTTGTCTAGTTGGTTTTTGCAGATATTTTCATTTTTGGTTGATCTATGTGCATTTTTCAAAAGCTCTTTAACTCTAATTTGAGGGAACTCCATCTCTCTTTGGCAGAACTTCCCATCACCATTTTCAAGCTATATTTTGCAGCGATCAACACCATTTTTCGCCGCTGCTTTCACTTTCTTTGGTGGCAGCTTAAGAGGATAGTTAATAGCTGCTAAACTTGGTAAAAAATCGGCTAGGTTTTGGTGGATTGGACCTCAGCTATACTTGGCAATTTTTTACATTCTTGTTCTGTTATTTTTGGTGCAGTTCATCAGCTCTTTTGTAACCTCATCGCTTGCTATATTTGGCTGATATCTTTTGGCTGCAATTTCTTACTACATTTGGAAGATCTTCTACACTTGTTGGTGGCAATTTTCTTGATGACTTCCTCAACTGTTGGGCAGCATCTACACATACCTTCAATGCCCACTTTGGCAGAAATATTGACACATTTTTGCCTGTCACATGCTTGCTGGTTTTTGGGCATGTTAAGGCAGTTCCATCGCCCTACTTCCTACCATATTTGGACCCGCTTGACTGATATTTTTTTGGCCAGCCTATACACTTATTTCCATCACCCACTTTTCAGGTGGTCACGACATGTTTTGGCGGCATCTTCACCACCTCTAGCTTGCTTGATTTTCTGCTACACTTGGGTACCCTTCTTCCGTACTTGGTCCTCTAGTTGGTGGACATTTTGGCAGTCTCATCACTACTATCAGTGGCTGAATTTTTTGTTACATTTGCCACACTCATGCCCTCTTTTACAATGACTTTTTCGACGCTTCCTTGCTAATCACTTCCATGTTGGTTTCTCTTCTCTCTATTGGTGTGCTTGCTTTTCTTTTATGTTGCTCATTACATATGGAGTCATCAACACTCAATGGAAATTGATTTCTTTAGTCCTTATATCAATAGAGATTGGTCCTTATATTAATCTACTGATATTATTGTTTTGTTATTACATCACTATTTGAAGAAAATATGAAAACAAATCAACCCATTAGAAATATTAGTAAGAATTTCTTTGATATTTCATTTTTTTGTATGTTCAAAATGATTCAACGTAGAATTCAGAAAAGTGGGAAACAACTGAGTTTGCTATACTTCTGGTTTAGGTTCCTCCTTTCTTTCTGTTTTGGCTTTACCTTGTGATCCTTCACTTGCTCATGCTGGTTGTCATTTGAAATAAGCTTGATGTTGCCAAAAACAATTGGCCCTCCATCAATGTTTTGGTCCTCATTTTCAGCCTAAAGCTACTATTGACTTTGAAATACCATTGACATAATGTGCGTTGTACTTGGAAACTATGTGCATAAGAAGCTGCCACACTAGTTCCATTCCATGAGTGTAAGATGCTGAAAGAAAATCATATTATATGAGCGCAGAAGAAAATTTGTCATGCTTGACATGTCTGTGCAAAAGTTCAATGTACAGACATATGAGTAATTTTTTGCCTATGAAAACTCCAAATATTTGGTCAGGTTGCACCCGCTGAGCTGGAAGCAGTGCTAGTGTCACACCCAGAAATAATAGATGCAGCAGTTATACCGTGAGTTTTCAATCCATCCACCTGCTTGAGTTCTTCATTGCAAAGTATTGATTTGGGGCCATTCAGGATGTGCATCATATTTCCAATATTTGAGACTCTAATAGCTGCTCAAGATGGATGATCAATTGATTGGTAGTCTTACTCACTTACATTGAAATGGCAGAAGACAAGCTATTATTTCAGATCTGGTAGCTCACTGCATGTTCTGTTATGCTGCAGACGCCCAGACGAAGAAGCTGGTGAGGTTCCTATGGCACTTGTAGTTCGGTCACCAGGGAGCACCTTAAATGAAGAAAAAGTGAAAGATTTTGTTGCAGCTCAGGTATGATCACTTTATCACAAAAGCAAAACACATTGAAGAAGTATGTGAGGTATGGACAGTATTAGGCTATCAAAGCATTCCAGCAAACAAGAAAGCCAGATACCAGCATTGGATTTGTGCTTGATGTGGTAGAGTGTGCATTACTTTCATTGTGGTCAATACACAACTACGATAAGCTTTCTGATTTTACTGAATACTTTACGTGTGACAATGAATATTCTATTTGATAATGATGCTAATGCAATAAATGTTTGACCGCGATTATCCATTATGCAAGCTCTTTGAAAATTTCAAAGAATAGTGTGCGGTAGGGTTATATTCACGTTCCTAGTTAGGCTTATGATGAACTTGCTAATTTATTCATCCATGAGCTAGATGCAGTGTTAGACTCATGCCTCACAATTGATATGAATAATGTGCCAGGTCTCGCCATACAAAAGAGTTCGTCAAGTGGCTTTTAGTAATGTTATCCCAAAGTCTGCATCTGGCAAAATTCTTCGCAAGGAGCTGATTCAGCTTCAACACTCTAAGATGTGAGATGGGTGACATTGCAAAACATGCCAGTAAAAGATTGCGTTATATTCACCATTCATCTAATAGATTTTTGCAGATGAAAATTAGTTAGGGCGTGTTTTTGATGATTGGGAAAAACTTGAGATTAATGTTCATATGATTTAACTTTTGTTGGTTCTTTTCCATCCTTTGAAGTTTGAATATTAGATCTGGGTTTTGAAGCCCGTATCCAGCTTTGTAAACTGTTTTTCCAGTAACTTATTTGGTGTCTATCAGGACTAGTCTCCGTAGTTACCAAAATATTCCGTAGTCTTTTGGATACTCTGTTGCAATGATTCCAAGAGACGTATTGATACGCATACTGTACATCTTGTAGCTGGAACATGGCTGAATACGACATTCTGAAACGTATAGAGCCGTATTTGGGCTGTATTCTGGCCGTATTCACGTCTTCTAGGCTAAAGACCACTTTCTTTGAAAGTTTCTTTTTAAGAATATGAATATATAGTTCTTTCTTGTGGTATTATGGTATTATGGATACGTAATTGACATTCCCAAATTATTTATGGTAATGGCCTGACTAATTGGTCATTACCTGACGTAATTGTCATTTTCTCTCGGACTGTGGCATTCTCTCTCTCTAACTGTGGCGGGCAGAAGGTAGGAGTCTCTCTGTTTTAGCAGGCAGATAGGTCTCTCTCTTGGCTTGGTGAGATAGAGACAGAGACAGAGAGGTCTCCCAGCTGTAATGCCTCAAAATTTTCAGCAATGAGTACATCACGAGGTGTTTGACAACAGAAATGGAATGGAGTACCATAGCTGAGCACCAAGTCCACAACTGTGCTGCAAATTCTGAAACTGAAGTCGTATACAGTGAATCTGTGTTTAGAGTGACGATGATCTTCGTATCCGTGCTGCTTGCTTGCTCATGTTGGTTGTCTGCTAGGACTCCATTGTGCGCTGCAGGCTATGCCACAAATGGCGAGCTTCAGATCATTCACAGCCCTGGCCAGAGTCTCCGTGCATCCAAGACAGGTTTAAGCAAAATGTATGTGGACAAGCTTCCCATGGTTAGATGCATTGTGTCATCTTCACAGCATCAGTCTCAACGGCTAGGCAACGAGTGTATGATCTGCTTGAATGAATTCTCAGAGGATAAGGTGAGGCTACTTCCCACCAGTTGCAGCCATGCCTTCCATGTCTTTTTGCAATGATATGTGGCTCCTCACTATTGTTTCCTGTCCATCTTGCAGACAAAGTCTGTTTCCTCAAGTCAGTCCATCAAGCTTTGTTAGAGACCAGAGTTAGCTACATGGAGGGGATGAAGGCACTGCATTTGCTATCATAGCAATGTCACAGGTTGCAATGAGCTCTCTTGTAACGGGTGGGCAATCTCTCTCTCTCTCTCTCTCTCTCTCGCGCGCGCGCGCGCAGAGCGGGCAGCATTTTTAAAAAAAAAAATTGGGGCCTATATTATGCAAAATAATATGGGCTCCCAAAACGATTAAAAACCTCACGAATGACAATTACGGATACTTAATTGACATTCTTTTGATTTTATGGCCTTTTTAGGCCCTACATTATTTTGCATACTATAGGACCCCAAAAAAGATTCGTTTTTCTATTTTCAAATTGCTTGGAAACTGCTACGTGACACAGAGAAAAAGCTGCTGTTGCTTAGAGAGAGAGAGAGAGCATCTTCCTGCCTATGAACTGCTGAGTTTGTGAGAAAGAGAAAAATCTCTCCTACAAAAAGAGAGAGAGAGAGAGAGAGAGAGCTGCTGCCTAGAGAGAGAGAGAGAGAGAGAGAGCTGCTGCCTCTTGGGAGAGAGCGACCTGCTCCTTGGAGAGAGAGAGAGAGAGAGAGAGCAACCAGCTCCCTGCAGAGAGAGAGAGAGAGAGAGAGAGAGAGAGTGTGAGTGAGTGCTCTATGCAGCCTGCCTAGTGAGGGAGGGCATGAGAGAGTGAAAGTGATGACACAGAGAGAGCCCATCAAATCAATGGAATGACAATTACATCAGGTAATGGTCAATTGGTATGGCCATTACCATAAATAATCTGGTCCCCGAGCAGCTCATGGCCTCCGCCACTCGCTACCCGGGTCCCTGCAAAACCTGAACTTTCAACAAATCAAAACAATAGCTCTACATTGTGACAACCAGAGTTGCATTGCTCTCTCTTTGAATGCAAGGTATTACTCTCGAACAAGCATATAGAGATTCAATATATTTCTCAAGGGAGAAGGTACAAGGTAAAGAGGTAGAGTTGGTAAACTATTCTACAGGCAGTATTTCCTAGCAGTAAGATGAAGGGTGTGTGTTGGAGTTTATATCACTTTTGCTCACTCTATTTTATCCTCTGAGTTTTTTCCTTAGCTTGAAAATACCTATTGAGCCTGAAGGATGCAGACAGTCTACAAATTTAGTCGTAAATCTTTGACAGGTCTATAGAAATGAACTAGTTTCTAAACACTACATTTTTACATGGGATTCTGCATAGCGGATTAAGAACAAGAATCAGATTGAAATTCAAGTCAATCCTTGGCTTGGGTCGATGGATTGAATCGGATTATGCCTGTTTTGACCCTTCATCTATTTCAATCCCAACAAGAAAATGCGATCTCAATCGACTTTCAACTTCAGGGTCAAAATACAAAATCGATTTTGAGAGGATCGAAATGACAAAATGGTCCAAAAAAGATGTCCGTGTGACATCGAGTATAGTCCACCGTCCTATATTGCATTCACAAACCCTTGCAACTAATTGTCGACTTTGCACATTTCTCACTACTCAAATACATAACTACTTGTATTTTAAAAGGCCATTTGGCCTACTAATCCTATTTAGTAATTTAATAAGTTCTTGTAATCATCTAACAAATGTATATAAATGGAATAAGAATGAGTGAGTTTTGTTGGTTAGTTGGAAACTTGTTCATTGGAAAGAATAGCATAGCGTTCCTCAGGAGATCATGCATAGCACAATATATTTTCATAGTTTAGTAAGTGCCTCAGGGGCCTATTGCTCTTTTTTATTTGTTCTATATACTTTCATTCAATGCAATGCATTTCAAACCTGTCTTACTACCTTTCCTTGTCTAATATTACTCATGTTAATGATTCAATGATCTTTATGCTCATAATTCTCGTTTTTGCTCTTGGTTTATCTGATTCAAGCTAGTACCTTATCGTTTCCATACTAAAAAGTAATTATGCCTCCAATCGAAGATTAGCAATGGCTATCTCTTATGCCTATCATTTAGCTACCTTTTGAAGTTAGCGATGGTTGTTTCTAACACCTATCACTTAACTATCTACAATGGTTGTATCAGATGCCTAGTAGGATACTTATACTTCAAATCAGAGTGATTGTAATCTACGATTAAACACACACTCACTTTAGCTATTTGAGGATAAACTTAATAGTCAAAATAGGCTCTAGGATTCATTTTGGGGAGCCCAATATTTCCATCTTCAAGTGGTGTATATGGAACAACTTTAAGGCTTTGTACAAGAAGGAAAATAACATTTGGTGTGCAAAGTGAAAAAGACAATTTATGGCATTAAGCAAGCACCAAAATCATGGAACACATGCATCAATGAACATTTCAAAAGAATGGGAATAGTGAAAAGTGAATCTCAATCATGATGAAGGTGATGTTTTTATTGTGTTGCATGTAGATGATATGATCATCATTGGCAAGAATGATCTATTTGTAGAGCAAATTAAACATTTTCTTTCAAATACTTTTGATATGACCGATCTTGGCTTGATGTGCTATTGTTTGGATGAATTGTAGAAACATTATGACGATATAGTGCTAACTCAATGCACAACAAGAAATCTTATGAAACGAGAAATGGCACAGGACCCATTTTTTTGTGTGAATTTATAATTTTTCAAAATTCAAGTAGTTTTTTAACCCTAAATGATTCATTATTTTGCAAAATTGTATATTTTGCAAATATTTAAAATTGGAAGTATTGCAAAATATTTTTAAAATTTTACATTGAAATGGCTCAAAAAATAAAAATGTCATTTATGTGCAATTTGTTATTATAAAAAATAGTTGTTAAATTAAGCAAGTGATTGTAACATTTTTAAAATTATTTTTTTTACTAAAAAAACAACAAAAAATACTTTGACATAAATTTGACAACCTGTTTAAAATTTGATATTAACAATCAAACAAACTAAACAAATCTAGTATTCAAAAAAATATGCTAAATTTATAACAAATATTATTTAACAACAAAATCATTTACCGCAAATGAGTTAAAAATAAGAATCTTGATTTAGAAAATCAAAATTACCTTTGAAATTCTTTTCTCATCTCAATAAGGCTGAGCTGTCCGTCGGCAACTCTCGACGGGATACAACTCTCGACAGGACACTTACAACCACGTCTTTTGATGGGATGCCTTGCATATTCTTCCACTCTGATATTCCCATATCTTGGGGGATGGGGGCAGGAGTGGATTGTGTGGATTTTTTGTTGTTAGAGGACCACCCTTTTGGAAGTTGTCCCTTTATCTCAAATCTGTCCCACTTGACAAAAAATTTATTGACAAGGTCCCAAATTTGAAACAAAAAATAATTTGTTAAAGAATTGTAATGTGATTTAAGAAAATGAAATAACAGAATGATTCAGAAGAACAAAAATTACCTGCCCTTTTTGGAAGGCCAATTGGAAAAAATTGTCATACTTTGTAAGCGAGGAGGCTGGATTTTTTTCATCAAATGGAAGGCCAGCTCCTGTGCACAAAGGCATTTCGATTGCATATTTGTTTTGTCTCCTTTGTGAAGCCTCAGGTACTCTTTATGACAAAATTTGGCTCATTGAATAACGGTCGTCTTTAACCTGTAATCACGGTATTATGATCCCAGGCAAGGAGCTTGGCTTCCACAACGGTCAACTCAGCAAAAACTATAGCACTAACTTGTCTAAATGACTGTACATGAGGATACTCAACGGAGAGCTCCTTTCTGGCTTGCAAACTATGGATTCCGCCCAAAACAAAAGATTTATAGGTATCTGTAATTTGAACATCAAAATCTGCTACTGTCGGACAGTCAGCAGGGTCCACAAGGACAATGAATGGGGTAACAATGGCTTGGGTGTGGTCTTTGAATTTTATTTTTAAATTATGTACATGAGAGGAGTAGGCTCTCTCACCTCCATGGGCCTATCACCGATGACTGGGTTATTTGGGGGCCTATGACATTGTTCAATGTCAAGTATGAATGTTATGGCTTGGATTTTCTTAGTTCATGAATCAATTGATGCATTTTGGCAACATCCCTGCTGGCCAGCTCTAGATTAATTCTTGCCCCACGTAGGTTTCAATTAGAGGTCTTGGGATGAGATCTCTTAGAGGAGCTAGGATGTATGCCTTTAGGTGTCTTTGTTTTAAAGCTTCTCGGTTTAGGTGGGGAGGATGCATCTTGGGTTTTTTCCAAAGCACTACGTTTCCTTTTTGGAGTTGACATTAGTCCTAATCCAGTAGTGGAATCAGGTGTTTGGTTGTCTTTTTGGGTAGAGGAAGCCAAGCTCTTGTGGGAGGATAATGATCTCACAGATTTCGCAAGTGCATGGTCCTCTTTTTTTTCCAGAGCTTCAGTAGCCATTTGTACTACAGCTTTCAATGGTAAAACATGTGCCTAGTCATGTCTACTTTTTGGAGATTCGAAGGATTTATAGGACGAACTTTTAGCTAAGCCATTTGAATGTCTGAAAAAAAATAACCAAGGATTTATGAAATGAAACACAAAACAAAAAAAGACAAATCTCAATTGTGTGCTCTCACTTGATATCCTCTCAACTGATGCGGACCTATGCTGAGCATAGGTCGGCTCTCGACCTATGCTCAACATAAGTCGAGAGAGGACCTATGCTCAGCATAGGTCGGCTCTCAGCCTATGCTTAGCATAAGTCGAGAGCAGACCTATGCTTAGCATAGGTTGGCTCTCGACTCATATTGAGCATAGGTCGAGGGCGGCAACATAGGTCAGATCTCGACTTATGCTAAGCATGAGTCAAGAGCCAACCTATCATTAGCATAGGTCGGCTCTCGACTTATGCTGAGCATAAGTCCAGAGAGGACCTATGCTGAGCATAGGTGACCATAGGCCCGCTCTCGACTTATGGTCAACATAAGTGGGGAGAAGATGTTGCTGAGCCAAACACCCAAACAAACCTACGCTTAGCATGGCTTGGGCCCCACAAGACAGCTACAGGATATCAAAGCTGAACTGGAAAGCTGTAAAATATTATGGACGTTTTTAAAAGACTGATAAATCTGATTAACTTACTTGGTTTTCGAGATGTCAGTGTCCCCATCAGTCGGTCCTAAAATTAGCAATCTTCAGAAGCTTGTGCTTTCTCTAATAGATCAGTCATTTAGGCTTACCAAGTTTGTAAACATTATAAAAATCTATTGTAAAGGTTTCAAAACCTTGAGTAGGCGCATAAGTTGTACATGGGACCCTAGGGGGGCAATTTTACATGCTACCAACTATATGTTGGAACTATATGAATTTTCTTATGTTGTAGGAGGGTTTTCCTATATAGGAAACTTGTGGACCAAGGCAAATCATTGCATGAAGAGGGAAAGTGCATGCTTAGCATGTGGGACATCTATTTCACCTACTTTTGACACTTGGAAGCCATGTACATCACATATCATTTGTTTCCAATCTATAAATGATAATACCTCCTCCTAGATGGGCGCACTATTGGAGAGAGAGAGAGAGAGAGAGAGAGAGAGAGAGAGAGAGAGAGAGAGAGAGAGAGAGAGAGAGAGAGAGAGAGAGAGAGAGAGAGAGAGAGAGAGAGATTTCTTCTCACATATGCTCTTGTGATTTGCTTTTTGTGGTAGAATCTCTTGCTAATTAATGCTAGTGTAATGTTATCCTAGATTGGTGTCTTGTTGGATTTGATTTATTGCTTTGTATTCTTGCTAATGTAAAGTTCTTCTTGCTGGAAATTCATGGACAGCAAGCATTCGTGATCCAGTTGACCCAATTGGAGGAGCAATTTCCAGGATTAATGATGTTAGAATGCCCCTTACAACATATACTATCATTTTAGTTTGTGTAGCAAGTTTCTGACGAAAGTTTCATGCAAATTTCTGCTCGCATCCTCTTCATCTTGCTCGTTGCCCTCCATAGCTAGCAGATCCAGTTACTTCGAAAAGTTTGATCTATTCATTGCATGTTGACAAAATTACAATTTGCTATCAATTTCCGTTTGCATGTGCAAGTACTAGTCCATGCATGTTGCATGCATGCCTCTAGAATTCTTCAGATTGCTTGCATGTTTCCACAGTTGCTTGCATGTTGATTGCATGTCACTGTATTTGCTTGCATGTTGCTTATTTTGATCTATTTTGAGTTGTAGAAGACCATCGAGGATTCCTAAGTTGGTAAACCTCGATTTAACAATCCTTTCTATCTCTATTTTCAATCCTATAACATCTGCTTGATCAACAAGTTCAATGGTGATGACTTCCACACGTGGAAGTTCAAGATGAAGATGATACTCACAGAATAAGAACTTTAGGGATACATCAACGGTTCAATAGCCAAGCCAACTGAACCTGACATGCTGACTTTATCTTCGAAATGGTAAATTGACCTTGCTCAAGGATGTACTATATGTACCCAAACTGACCAAAAATTTATTGTCAGTCAACAAGCTCACTGATCAGGGCTGTAGAGCCTTGTTCAATTAGAAGCAATGTACCATTTTGGACAAGAATGATAACTATGCAAACAGAGAAGGTAATTTGTACATCCTGGGTCACGAATATGTACTCTCTACTACTGTGAGTACTTCAAATGCCCAGTTATGGCATCGAAGATTAGGACACTTAAACATGAGATCAATCTAGTCACGAGACTTGATTGAATAAGTTAACAAAAAACAAAAAACACTGAAGGCTTATTTCTATGCTAAGCATAGAAAGCTATGCTCAATATGAGTTTAAAGAAATGTAGGTATGCTAGTTTGAATAAATTATGATACCTAGAAAACAACAGAGCAAGCAAGAACATTCGAAGACCTGTTTCTAGACTGGCAACCACATCTTTAAGTAGTTAGACAAAGAGTTCGGGCAAAAGTTAGGTCCCAGAGACTTTTGAATTTAGGGTTACCTTAAAATTTTAGGCTGACATTATAAGGCCCATGTCCTTAATTAATTTGTAGAATTTAAGGCAAAATTATGAGAGAGAAAATCTAAACCCTGTCAAATTAGCCCATGTTGTAATTCGTTGAAGAATCTTAAGAATTTAAACTAACGTTCATGGTTTTGCCAAATATTTAGTGTATAAATTAAACTAACATGTAAAATTTAAACTTACGTTCATTTTTTGGTTGACTGCCAAGGTCACACACAACACAATTATGTTTTTAGTTTCTTAAGCAATCCCAAACAAAAAAGAAATGAAATTTGTAAGTCAACATTGAAATCGAATCCTTATTTACAGTGCACAGTTGAAAACAATATGAAATTTGCTTTAGTTTTCCTTTTTACTTCGTCCCAATCCGAGCTGAAACAGAAATGTTATTAACGTTCGAAGTAAATTTAACTTCGTGATGAGCATGGAAGGGAAAGTCACAATTTAGACTTAGAGGACGGCACTCACCCTTTTTCGTCAAACTCAATACTTGAAAGATGAGACCCACCCAGTTCCCGTACAATATTTAAGGAGCGAATACAATGCAAATTAAAATTGTGTGGTGCTAAAATACATGGTGAAATTGATCAAACTTAAACCATAACAACGGATTTGTGAAGATGCTCCTTCCATGATGAATGATCTAAGAATAGTAAAACAGTTTCGAATACTAATAGTAGTTTGGAACAAGGGCTCTGATACCACTTTGTTGGAGGGCTCTCGAAGAAATTAGGTGCAGAATAGGAAACAGAACTCCAACATAGAGAACTTTAACAGGAAATTTACCAAACTACAACATCAACATTGACTTAGATCGAATGGAGGAATGTCTTGGTAGTGTCAGAGACAACCATGAAGGGAGCGAAACAATTAGGCGCCTAAGACAGCTATGCTTCCTTTGAGATTAGACATTCTGAATTGAGTGTGTCAATTGAGAAAGAAAATTATTAGAAAGTATTCGTAGTGCAATACACATAAGAAAATAGAGAATTTGAATTAAGATGTTGTGAATACAATGATCAGTTCACGTTCTTGTGTCCAAGAATGGTTCACAATAGTGGCGCACTGTGTGTAGTGATCTTACTTAGCTAGCTATAGATTAAATAACTATCTCTATTCCTTGAATGGCTTTCACTCTCTCGGATATCTCTGATTTTGTGGAATCAGATAGTTAAGACACAATGGAGTTTATGCAGGAACTCTGATTCACTCTTCTCTACTTTCAACATCACATCATTCTCACATATGCTCGTGAATTGTCATTATGTATATACACATGAAACAATTACAATGACTGCATGGGCAACGAGCGTGAAACAACATAATTACTAAAAATTACTAAAGTAAACTGTGACGTGGTCTCTCAAACTCGAAGACTTTGAATTTGAAATAGGTCGAAGAAGATGTAGAACTTGAAGAGTTCGTCGTTGATCCTGCTTCTGCTCTAGTTGATTGATTGCACAAACATTTAACTTCAGAGAGTAAGGTTGCAGTGTTGTTGGAGAGAGAGAGAGAGAGAGAGAGAGAGAGAGAGAGAGAGAGAGAGAGAGAGAGAGAGAGAGAGAGAGAGAGAGAGAGAGAGAGAGAGAGAGAGAGAGAGAGAGAGAGAGAGAGAGAGAGAGAGAGAGAGAGAGAGAGAGAGAGAGAGAGAGAGAGAGAGTATTGACATAGTGTACTAGTGCTCAAGAATTGAGACGAACTCGAATGATTCGTGTTCTGATAATTCGAATTCTAATGATTTGAATTCTGGTGAGTTAGAGTGATGCTTAATCCCAACACAACCATCATCTTTGACTCGGCTTCAACGTAGCAAAGCCACATTACAAAAAAATTTCTCAACATTGGAGGCCAATTCGGATGAGAATTTGCCAATAGACTCTAATGAGGAAGATGGATCCTCAACTTCCTCAACTGAAAATGAGAGTCTTGATAATATTTCAAGCACTGAGTTGAGAGGACTTAGTGAAAATTCTATGGAATTTAAATTGTCAAAAAAAAATATACATAATTTATTTTTAGTGTTTTCAAAATTTGTGGATTTATTGTAACTAGCTTCAAATGTATTTTGTGGGTTGTTTTCATAAAAGTCGATTTAGACTTTCAAAACACCATAAATGTTTGTATATTTGACATATTTTGAACATTTTTAATTTTCAGGATTTTATTTTAAAAAAAATTACATTTACAAGGTTTTTTTTTGCAAAAGAGCATATTGTTTGCCAAAAAAATTTGTGGTTTTCAAAATAAATTTCATGAAAATGCATGTTTAGGGAAAAAATTTAAAAAATCAAAAAATACTTACCCGTTTTTAGGATATTGTTCCACTAAAGAATGACTAAGATGATTGAATATGCAAGATTGTAAGCAAAGATACATCCTCTCTAGTAGCTCTTTTGTTGTCACAAAGACATCCAATTTTTTCACAACTCAATACATCCTTTTTTTCATAATAACATACTAAAGATACATCCTCTCTAGTATCATGACACAATGAAGAAACTAGCATAGATCCATCATCCCGTCCATGCAACCATATAAGAGATAATCCCTCTTTAACATTAATGAAACTTTTCAAATATGAAAAAGATGGAATGTAAGCCAAAACATCATAAAGCACACCTTGCTTAACATCTTGAGCTAAAACAATATCAAACCAAGAGTCTAAATAGAACTCTTCTCCTTGATCATCCATACCTTGACCAGTCCTTGATACATAGACACCATTTAACTTGCTTGTGTTGTTATGTGTGCTTGACTTGGATCAAAAGAATCAACACAAGATGCAAGGCTAGACATGTTACTTCCAAGGATAATATGCCTCTATCAAAGCAAACCAAATCACCACCATAACATCACTAGTGCTATTTCTTTGATTACAACAACTAGTAGTTGTCTCTATGCCTCATGAAACATTCACTTGCACAATGAACAAATTCACCACAATACAAATATTAAACTTGAGAATTGTGTAGAAAACTAGCTCAAACTTGATGAAATGAAAATAAACTGCATAAGCCCTAATCTTGTGCTTCTAAAAATACTCTATATGTGCTAGAACATATATCCAAAAGACTTATAAGAGATCACAAAAGATCACGAAGAGATGAATTTGCAATCCTTCTGCTCACTTAGCAATTTTATAAATATTGGCAACAAGATAATGTAGCAATTTAGACTCAAATCACTACCAAATGGAAACCAAACTTGGATCTAACTTTTTAATGATGAAATATAGCCTAAAAGCACTTTAAGAAACAAGGAAAATAGGAGATCGGGCCTATTTAAAGAGGAATCCTCTATGACAAAACTTTGATGCCAAAAATTGTCAAGAAGCACCAAAATTATCTTTCCAGCTTCACCCTTTGGATCTTGACTTCAATTTTGATCAAAACCTAATGAATCGCCTGAAAAGGGATGAAAGATTAGTCCTAAGCTCTGGTACCATGTAAAAGTTTCATGCATAAAAAACAAACCTAAATATGCCCAAATTGGATAAACAATCTCTAACTATGAAACCTAGTCAAGATATAGAAACATCCAAAAGATCTTCAAACAGAATTATTTTTGAACCTGTAATCACGCAAAAATCAGAGAACATAACATTCATAAGGATGCATAAAAAAAGGTCATAATCATCATTCACACAAGCAAGACAAATGAGAAAATTCTACTGTAGAAATCAATCTCCCTCCTCCAATATCATCACCAAAATGAGGTATGTACATCAACTATCAAAATGGTAAAGTATTCAGCTATATATACTATAGTAGGCCACATTTGGAAGGTTCTAGTAGGGTTAAACCCTAAATCTCCACCATCCATCAGATCAATGGTCTAAATTAACTACCTTGAGAATGGCTACATAGTCTAATGAAATATGTACAAAAAACAATATAAAAAAATGTCATTTGGACTAACATGGCCCCCTCCACATAATTTCCACACATGTGGCCTCCATTTCGACCCTTAGGCGCACTATTTGAAGCTTTCATATTTAGCCTTCAAGTTGATATTTGCCAATTTGGACTATTTTTTCACACAAGATAGCCAAATACAAAGTCTTTCCACCTATAATTACACAATAAGCCCTTCCCATCAGAGCAAAATATAAAGGTACCACTAGCAAGCTTTGCAACATATATTGCCAACCATTGAAGGAACTATTGCCCTCTTATTATATCATTGCAATTCATGGTTTTGGAGGAACATCACCCAACCTTTTAAAAAAAGATTTCATGTCATATTGAAACCCCTTGCTTTTCATATGATGTTTTTGGATGATGATGATGTTTGAGACTTGTAATATTTAGCGAGTTTGAAATCTAGCTTGGACTATGACACTACACACAAATGTCTATGATTATGGAAAAGTGCGAAAAAAGATCAAGTCCATTGTAGTGCGGTGTATGGATAGAGTGGTTGACTGCGACCGACAATGCGCATGCTCGAATCCCAGCCGCTTCGTAGTGACATGTTAGGAGCTTGCTCCTCATTTGGTGTTGCCCATATGGCATTGTTAGGCTATATATGTTGTCTATAACCTACTAGTTGCATAACTTTGTATACAACAACAACAACAAAAAACAAGATCAAAGCAAATCTTTTAGCACTAAAGCTATAAAAATAAATGGCCTCATGAGGTCTACTAAGAGGCTAATCATCTCCCATCACATTCTTCCAAGACCAATGCTCAGGATACCTCAAGTTTCCCTTTGATATCATGCATATTTCAATGGATGTCGGCTTTTGAAAAATCATGTCTTCTAAAACCTTCAACTCAAAAATGTTGCATTGTAAAAACCTAGAACTATCAAAGATTGCCGATTATTATAGAAGCTAGCCTTGTTAAAGAATCGTGCATTATATGAAACTATTTTTGATCTGCCAAATTATATTCATCATAATAATCAAAATCAAAATTTTCAAACATTGTTGGCATCCAGCTATTTTTCTTGGGCATCAACCTAGCTCGCTCCAACAATAATTTTCATGGTACAATGTGTTATAAGATTAGAAATTAGCCATGTATCAATAGGTTTACAAATATAACTTATATAAAAAATTGTGCAAAAGGTCAAGCACATGCTAGGTAGAACTTCCCAGCGGTTCGTGAATTAATGATCTACATGCATCCTATATATTCATAAGCCAACAATTTAGAATCTTACATATATTTAAGTAAACATACAATTTCCTACAAAATCCAAATTTTATCCTGCATTATATCTTTGATGTCGATTTTTTAGAAAATTTCCCGGTTCTATTCCTAGACTATGCTGGTTTTTTTAGCACTGTTCCAAGACTTTGCTTGCTCTTCAAAATGGAAAAGTGTCTGAAGGCAGATTTTCATGTAAGAAAGAATTATGGTGGACAAGAAGCCAGATCTGAATTTGCACGACATGAACTGTTCCATTGCTTGTCAAGCTAGCAAAAATAAGATCTCCTACTTTAGTTACAACTGCTTATCAGATCCATAGAAACCTGACAATAGATTGATCTTGGGCTTTTGTTGGCAGCTGCAATACAATCTGTTACCCCAACTTTGCTTCCACTTCACTTTTGAATAATCTACTACTACTCTGCTCCAAATGGCAACTGATTATGTAGCTAAGTACAGAGAATTGCACATTGAAGATCCTGATCTCTACAATCTGGATCAACTCCAGTTCCTTGAGGACAATTCTGTTGCTGGCCAAACCAAGCTCAAGACAGTGGGCAAAGGGGGGTTTGGTTCCATCTTGCTTGCTCATCTTCCTAAGCGAATTGACACCCGGATCAAACCCCATCAGCTCGTTTCCAAAGCCAAACAAGTGGAGTTGTTTTTGCATGATCTGAAATATTACAACAAAGAAGTTCTTAGCACGCCCACGACCTTTGTGGAGGTGATAGATCCCAAAAAGCAGGAGTCTCAGACTCTGGTTTTAGTGGCTGTGAAAAGGCTGACTGACTATGCTCCTGAGCTCATGGAGTCTTTGATCAGAGAAGCGTCAAGGCTCAGAAACCTCTGGGGATCACGGAATGTAGTCACTGTCCATGGAGTTGTGCAGAATAAGGAGCTTGATAGCCCATGTATTGTAATGGACATCGTCCATGGCTCCAGCCTCAATGCATTCCTGCGTTCATATTCTACCAGCTCAGAAGAGTTTGTGAATGCAGGCTGCTCTGAGACTGATCGCCATAACCGTCTCATTTGGACACAGGATCAAACTTTATGGTGGAAGAAGAAGCTAGAAATTTTTAGGGAGTTGACCTTTGCTTTGATGCTTTGTCACAAGGAAGGGATCTTCCATGGAGATCTGAAGGGGGAAAACGTTCTTCTTGACGAGTTTTTGATTCCGAAGCTGGCAGATTTCGGATTGAGCTTCGTGCGCAGAAAAGACTGGTCTTACTTCAAGTCTTTTGGTGGATCTCTTTTCTGGGTTAGCCCAGAAATCTATGATGCGGATTCACCACCAAAAGAAGTTCTGAACGATCCGTATCCTTCGGATGTGTACTCCTTGGGGATGATACTTGTGGAAATGTTTGTTGAGGGGCAGATACCATCCGAGTATGGAGATAGTTTTATCATGGATAAGCTTCAAGGTGGTTCCCCCATACCACTTCATGTGCCTCCGAATTCGCAAATCTCCTCATCTTTCTTCCGGACCCAGATTTTAGGAAGAATCAATGATCTCGTTGAGCGATGCTGTTCTGCAGATAGAAAGGACAGATGCTCTTTAGAAGAATGTCTGGCAGCTGTGGAGGAGATGTATTCCCTAATTTGCAATAGCTGCAGCAGCTCTCAAAGATTGCCTCAGAGCCCCATAGAGGTAGAAGATGCTTTCTTTATCCGCAATAGCAGATTTGATGAAAATCTTACAAAGTTTAAAAGCAGATTTCCTGACGTGCCAGAGTGTGTTGTCCTTCAACCATCCAAGAACATGATCTTGGACTCCGACGGCTATCGGCTGATCCACTACTTTTGTAAACTGGATTTTATGGAAGGAGTTAAATACATTGTTGAGAAGGCATCATGGGATTTTCATCCCAGCGGGGATGTCCTTGAGATGGCGTACAGTTGTGTTGAAGAGAGCAGTTTGTCGGTGTTGAAGTTTCTCGGTAGAAACTGGAAAGACATTGTGGGCGAAGAGATTAACCTTGTGCATGAAGCTTGCAATCATGATAGCTCAGAGATTCTCCGATTTCTTGTATTTGATCTGAATATGGATTTTGACAGTTACTATGAGTCAGTGCAAGTGAAGCCAATACACAAGCTGGCATTTACTGGTAAAAATGACATGATACAGGTTCTACTGGAAAAATCTGTCAATATGTCTGACTATGTCAACACTGTCTGTTCACGGCGAGGCCGCCCTTGTAGCGATAAGACACCTCTGCATTATGCAGTAGAGGGAGATCAAGCACGAACTGTTGAGTTTCTTTTGAAGAAAAGAGGAACTGTCAATAATAGTTGGTCCCTATCATCCCTTGCATGTAACTATGGAAGCATTGAAGTTACTAAGAAACTCCTTGAATTGGGTTATAGCTTTGATAAGGAGCGCTTTGATTTTCACCATCCCTTGCACGAAATATGCGTCAATGGCCATGAAAAACTTCTGGATCTTCTCAAAGGACACATAAAGAACAAAGAGCATATAGATGGTCACCCAAATCGCAATATCCCCTACCCTCCCTTGCATTATCTCTGTGTAACTGGCAAGACAAAGATGGCAGAAGTACTAATATCAGAAATGGGAGCGAATGTGAAGTTTGTAGACAAGGAAGGAAACACATTCTTACATGGGGTGTCCAAAAGAGGGTACAAGGAGACGGCAGAGTTGCTTTTATGCCATGGAGTTGATCTTAACCTAGAGAACAAGGACGGGCAAACAGCTTTGGATTTTGCAGTTCAAATGGGGCATACGGAACTTCAAAATTTACTGTTGCAGGTGGGTGGCATT
This sequence comes from Diphasiastrum complanatum, assembly GCA_029204225.1. Taxonomy (NCBI): domain Eukaryota; kingdom Viridiplantae; phylum Streptophyta; class Lycopodiopsida; order Lycopodiales; family Lycopodiaceae; genus Diphasiastrum; species Diphasiastrum complanatum. Next base: position 57,504,821 of record CM055097.1, read on the forward strand.
CGTGGCAAAGGTTTCAAGCAGATCAGGCAGGTCCAACAGATAGACAGAAAACAAGAGTCTCAAGTTTGCCAGCTGACAAAAGCAGTTCAAGATGGAAATCTTGAAGAAGTGAAGCAAATACTTGCAAAGGAATCACTCAAATCCAAATACAGCAGTGAAGCTCAATCTGACCTTGTCAAGACATGTTGCGAAAAAGGATATCTAGATATCCTTCGAATTTTGCATGAACACGGAGTAGATATTCATGGGAAAGTAGCTCCAAGTGGAGGGAAGTCTCCACTTCATTGGGCTGCCAGATATGGGAATGTAGGCATCATAAAATTCTTAATAGAGAAGGGAGTTGAGGTGAATGTTCCACATGGATATAAAGTTAGCACCATCTCACCAATGGTGAATTCCAGCTACAGTGAAGCCCTTCATTTTGCAGCAGATAAGCAGCATGTAGAAGCTATGGAGGCTTTGCTGCAGGCAGGGGCTGATGCCAACGCTGTTGATTATCATAATACAACGGCTATGGATCGAGCAATAGGTTTTGAGAACAAGAGGATGATAGAGTTGTTGATTAAGTATCAGTTTGACACAGGAAGGAGAGATAGAGACGACAGAACCTATATGAGCAGAATAGCTGATATATACTAGTGTAATATAGAAGCAGAATTTTCAAGACCATGTCTTGTTTCTTTGCTTTAAGCATTGTGTAAAACAAAAGGAGCATGGAATACAACATTATGCCAAATAAGGTTAGGGGAGGCTTGTGTGGCCGATCTTAAGAAAAAGTTTGGGAGTCTGGAATCAGCCACAATGTTGTGCACTCGGTGGCTTTCATTCCGTAACGGATACCTTGTGAATATTATGCCCATTTTTTTTAAACAGATTAAAAAGTAAAAAATATATGTTGTTTTTTTAAACGGATATTTTACACTTTTTTTATGCATGTCCATATGACGGCGTCCGTAGAACTACCACCTGGCGCATTCATAATGGTGTCAAAGTTAAACTGCCTATTATGCTTCGTAATGTACATGTGAAAAAGTTTAAGGTACCCATTACATAATGAAAGGCGCCCGCCCGGGCACAGGCCATTCTGCCCGATTCGGCTTTTTTAAATGTTTTATGCTCGGCCCCTCCGGGCCTCGCCCAAAAAATTCTGGAAATCCTTATCGGGCAGAATGGCCTATGCCCGGCCGCTTCCATAGTACGTAACGGTTTCATTGAAGATTATGACATGAGGCTTTTGCATTTATGAAATTCAAATTATAAATGGAATAGGCATGTGCATTTTTGCATAGTGCAATTGTCTCATATTATTACACAAATTTTTGGCCCATGTGGTTTCAAAAAAATAACACATCATGCTTTTTAAGCGACCTAAAAATGAGCAAAATTTGCCATATGCAATCCATTATATATTATGGAATGAACCAGACAAATGACATTATGCCCAGGCCGAGACTATGACAATAGAATTTGCATTTGAAAAACATAATCAACGTCCTCAAAGTTGAGCTTTTTTTCACTAGACCATTATGAAGCAGAATCTGCATCTACAAAACATAATCACCCTTGAAAACCGTGTGTCGCCCATTTCACTTTTTAAGCAATTTGAAATTTGGCAAGAAATGCAACAAGTATCCTTTACGTATCGAAAACTTTGTTGCCCTGGCCCACAAGGGGGGAGGGTTTCTAGTTGTGCAACGAATAATTAACTTGCCTTGGCATCAACAAGCAAACTACATCCATTCTTAATTACGCTTATAGCCAAGAGAGTGAACATGAGCTCCAAATATCAAAGATGTAGTAGAAGAGATTTGATGTACAAAACCAATCAAGCATGATACAAATTATCTAGTTTTGAACAACACTCTCTCTCTCTCTCTCTCTCTCTCTCTCTCTCTCTCTCTCTCTCTCTGTCTCTCTCTCTCTCTCTCTCTCTCTCTCTCTCTCTCTCTCTCTAAGCACCCAATTCACCGTAGTCACCATTTCTAGCAGATGCAGTCCCACTTGCGTGGTTGAGGCGCTCTTAGGTGAGCGGCTCCTTCGTCAGAGGGACTTGCAGAAGACAAGGCTCGTAGACGAGGGCCGAGATTAGTAGCGAGACAACAACAAACAAGGCTGTAACATGAGATTTCAAGCACAATAACTCCCTCACTTTCTCTTGCAGATATGGATCGAAACACGCTGACAAAGAAAATCTCTCTCTCTCTCTCTCTCTCTCTCTCTCTCTCTCTCTCTCTCTCTCTCTCTCTCTCTCTCTCTCTCTCTCTCTCTCTCTCTCTCTCTCTCTCTCGCACATGCATCTCAGGTTACTCTTGTTGTCGATTGTCGATTGCCATGCCTATCTACTTCTTATGATTTGTCTCCATGCTGGATCATTGCAAAATTTAACTTGGGAATTTTTTGACAAAATTTTATAGCAAAATGAATCCCAATCAATCCTAAAAGTGATGGAGGATGCACAAATAAAAGATCTAGATCCAAACTATGAGCTAGAATCAAGACTAGTTACCAAAACTAGCATTTAACTCCACATTAGGCACATAGATTTGATCAAATGAACCAAAGTAAAGTACATCAAGCTTCTCAGACCTGTAAACAGGTTCAGTACCTTCCAAACCAAGCAATTAATGCATAAGAACACTCACATCCAATAGCTAGAACTTGCCACCAAAGGACAATAATGATAGTAAGTGGAAAAACTCGATTTTTTTTATATTTGGATGGAAATCCCATCATACATTTATACTTTTCAAGCTCGGACCTGAGCATATTAGAGAACCTCTGAACTTATCATACCCTAACCCTAACATCTACCCTATTAGGTCATTGGATCCACCCTAACTTGGGGTCAAGATCTTGATATCCAAAAACAATGTAAAACATGTTATTTTTAGATCCTAGAATTTCTCTAGCCTATCCAAACACATTTTTGCCTCATTTCAAAAATGCTATCACAATGTAATATGAGAAATGAACTTATTGGAAAGCATCCAATGTGATTTGGCACGTGTGGCATCTATTTACATGGCCATCTTGCCAATTCCACACTTTAGAATTCAAAGGGACTTCATTACAAAACTCAACAAATGAAGTACAAAATGTACCCCCCTTTCCAACTTGCCTTTCCTTGTCCACAAAAATGAGCATTGATAGCTCCATCTTTGCTCTTGTGGCTCTCCTTGGAATAGTTGAAGCTCTTGGATTTTGCTACTCCTCTTGATCAAGCTCCTCCATGATCTCAAGCATATCTTTTCCAATATGATTCTTAGAGGATTCATCATTCAAGATTACAAACATTGTGGCTCTACCATTGCTCTTTGTGCTAGCAAAATGTACATCCAAATGAATCAACTTAAGAGGGTGAGTAGTCTTAGTGATAGTGTTAGAGAAAGGCAACCTTTTCCTTTTCCTCCTTTTCCATGGATCTTGGAAGTCCTAGAGCAAGCTCCTCCTTGCATGTGGCTTCCATAGACTTGGTGTTGATGTGACCAAGCCTCTTGTGCCACAAATCATTTGTGGTCAATTTGTCCTCCTTGGCTACCATCAGAAATTGGTTAGGATCAACAAAAGCATCAAGCTTAAACAACCTCCCAAACCTTCTTCCTCTTGCTATGATCTTCCCATTCTTCTTGATGTTGCATACATTAGTAGAAAACTCCACAATGAAACCATGATCTAAAGTTGGCCAACACTAAGCAAATTCTTAGTGATGCTAGGAATGAAGGGAACACCATCTATCTTAGTCTTCTTGGAGGATCCTAAGCATAAGGGAATGGATCCCACACCTTCAACTTTACATTAATGATTATTTGCTGTAAAAATGGACTTTATAGGTCCTACATAAGGTGTACGATTGAGAAAAATACTCTCTTTTACCCGACATGTGGGAGCTAGCCCCACCATCTATCCACCAAGAATCTTCACCTTTGACATTTGATGATGAAAAGGTTGACATCATGAGTGAGTCCTCATGATAGATCTCTTCCTTTTCTTGTCCAATGTTTGCTTGGCTTTGATCTTGCTTCCTCTTGAAGCATTCCGAGGCATAATGCCCCATCTTGATACAATAGTAGCACTTTATCTTAGATTTGTCCTTCTTGGGCTTGACTTGTGATGATGAGGATGTGGATCCTCCTTGATCTCCATCCTTTGCTTGATCCCTTTTGAATGCTCCTCCGTTGGTCTTTGCTTTGCCTTTGCCCTTGAAAAATAAGGCTTTGTCATCACCATCATTGATAGAAAGCCTCTCCATCCTTGATTTGATATGAGCCTTCCTACTCTCATCGGCCATCAACACGCTTTGACAATTGTAGGCAAGTTTCCCATGATGGCATAGCTTTGGACAAGGTTAGTAAAATCACTACATAAGCCAATCAAAACTATTTGCACAAGCTCACTCTCTTTAATAGGTTCACCAACATAAGTAAGCTCTTTGTTCAAATCTTTTACTCTCAAAACAAATTGATGTCCACTCTCACTCCTCCCTTGGAAGCATTGAAGGACTTGGTTCTTGAGGGAAAGTGTTACGTCCATGTCCTGTACAAGGGAATCGGAATAATTCCTAACGTGGATAGCCGGTCACTCCAGGTGTATATGGTTATTGGTTATGCCTCGTCATTTCGGGCTTGGCCTGTAAAGTAATTAATAATCATATGAGGGCCCAGACCTATAATTGGACATAGGAGCACATGCATAGTGAATGATTGCTTTAATGCAAGAATAGGAGGTTAATAGCTCAATATAGGTTGCATGGGGAGCCTAGGGAGAATATTCTCTCTCTCTCTCTCATGAGGAGAATATGTCCATTGGAAACTCGCCCATCCTCCTATTGGAAATTCAATTTCTTGAGCCTATTTCCCCTCTCTCTTAGGTTCTTCACTATGGCTTGGGTGCTAGGTCCAGGAGGAAACTCCAGGAGGGATCTAGGTTTGGATGGGTGGTTTGCTCCACAGGTGTCCTTTTGGTTGTTTTGCAATGAGATTTAGTCAGATTTTCATTTGGTGATCCTTACAGTGGTATCAGAGCTATGGATTTGCATCAATCAGAAGGTGGAGCTACTTCTTGTATTTTCTCAGTTTTTTTGGATTTCTCCTTGCATGTTACTTCCAGGTGGTGAAATTGATCTCCAAGTAGGTGGTTTCTCTGAAGTTGGTGTACTTTCAGCCTAAAGATCATAATTATGGGGTATCTCCATAGTTTTTGGTGGAAATCAAAGGTTTTTTTGATGATTTTAGTGAATTTTTCACCTAGAATTGAAGTTTTTTGCTTGAAATTGATCATAGGTACTGGTGTAGTACGTTTTCCAGATTGTACTTGCTGTTTTACAGTCATTATTAATTGGATCTAATGATTGCATGATGTTGGAATAGTCAAAAGGTTGATTAGATAGTGATTTTGGACCAAAAATTGGGGTTTTTGGACATAAATGGGCTATAGAAACCATGTTTGACTAGAATCAAAACTTTTGGTGCTTGAATGCAATGGATTTACAGGGATTTGGATCTGATTGCATGAATTTGTGGATTTTTTCCACAAATTTTGGTCAAAATTGGTCATGTTTTTGGGACTAATTTTGGGGTAGATCTCAAAATTCTCAGCCAAGACTTGGTGTGAACGTTTTCAGAGATGTAATGAAGTTGTCCCTGAGCTGTCATGAAGTTTGTAAGGGATTAGACACCATTAGGAGGCTCAAAACACCAAAAATTAGTGTATTTTTGATGATTTTTGAGCATGAATACCTCTCAATTGGGGGTCTGAACCTGTTGGTTCTTGTTACAAGCTTAAATATATGATGGATTGCGTCTGTTTTGAGCCATCATGCATCCAATTTGGATAGGTGAGCATTAGACACCATCATGGTGAAGTTTTGCTTGTTCAAGGAGGCCAATAATGCATTTTTTGCATGATCTGAGCGTATGATTGCTTGCTGACCTGTTAGAAGCTTCTATGCCAGTAGAACAGTTCTATGCTGGTCTATAAGGGGATTTTTTAGGGATTAAGTGCGGAACTTAATGAACAAATCAAAACTGTCAGGGTGATTACTGCTAAAGTTAGCGATACCAAATTGAAATTTTGGGGTTTTGTTAACTTGAGCCATTTTTGGAAGGGGGAAAAAGAGTGGAAGTTTGATATGTAGATGATTGCTGGTCTTAATGATCCAATTATTCATTCAATTCCTGAAGTATAACTAATTGCAAGTGAGAATAAAATTGGGAATTATTTAAGAAGACTGCCTCTGGGAATTTGGATTCCTTTTCCCCAGTGTGAATTAGAATTTCGAGAATTCGAGGATTCTAAGGGAAAAGTAGTGGCAAGACTGATAATCCATTTATGGAACCATCTCTATTTTGCAATTAAATTTGGATCTTGCAAAGTAATGCAGATAGAAGGTGTTCCATACAGGAATCTAGTAATTTGGATTCTTTTCAGTTATAGAGTATTTCTCTATAATGATTGTAACGACCAAGAGAGTTCTAACTTGTTAGGAATTAAAGTTCTTTGTACCGATTCTGGAATAGATATTGGATATCTAGGACAGTATGATATTCGGTTTTTGTTGAAGTCTATGTTTCTTTTGGGTTAGGATACATTCTATTGGGATGATACATTATGTTTGTCCATGTTGGGTACAATATGAAATGGTATTCTTTGAGTAACACTAAAGAAGCATGAGAGATCTCAATTGTCAAGATTATCTCCTAGAATTGGTTGTGAATTTGATCCTATATCTGGGTATAGGATAGCCAAATTGTCTTTGTTGACTTTTTGGGCGAAATAGATCTAGATGCAGAGGATTCTTGGAGGAAAAGCTGGTGGTATGGGACATCAGTGATTCTAAAGGGGATTTCTTGGGTAGAATGATTTGTAGACCGGTGATTAGTGATTACTATAATGGTAATACTAACAGAGTCCATTGGTTTTTGTTAAGTTTATTTTGGGAATTATGAGATATAGATCGATCCCTAAATGGTATCTCATTAATTACAAAATATGGAAGCCCTTACATCTATTTCTATATTTTATTAGACCTCTACTCTTTAGAAATTTCTTATTACATGACAATTGGATTGAGATTCATATAATTCCTTCCAGTGTAGAACTCTGTTCTGAAGGACTGTTATATTTATATGAGATTGTACTTCCATATAAGATTTTTGAATATGGCTCGGAACTTAGGTTTCCTGAATCCTAATGTTAGTCTATTGATAGTTGATTATTGAGAGGTAATATTTCTATCATTTGGAATAAGATATTCTATGATTCTGAGGAAAAAGTCCAGTTTGTAATAGTATTGGATACTCATTACTGACTTTTTCGAATCTTTAATATCTTATACGCTGTCTCCTGGGAACTTTTAAATCGAAATTATAAGGATAGGAATAAATCTTTCGAGGAATCAGCCAGTTGCATTGATTTTGAAAAAAAATCTTGTATGTGTGCAATGGTAGAACTATCCAGTTTGAAATAGACAAACTCTCTAAGTGATTATTTTGTGTAATCTGGAACTAGAGGAGTTTTGGGGTTATTGGGCTGTGAGATATTCATTAATATGGGAAGTATTGATAAAGATTAAATTAAGATTCACTGATTGTAACCAAGTACCATTTTGATATGGATTGGATCAGTGGAATAAAGTTTTAATCTTAACACTATGTCCAAAGATGTCTGTATGAGTTAGCCTAATCTTGGTTTGTACGCTAAGATCTTTTGTAGGCTGATTGGCAGAAGGAATTTTGTTAATAAGAGTTAGATGGTTGGAAAACTTGTGATGTGGAGTTATTCACTTCAAAGATTTCCCAGATATGTTATTTACTCATGAGAAATAGAGTTTTTTGGTAGTTGAGTTGCAAGATTCTCAGTGAATTATGTAACATATGCAGATTGTGGATATCTGTCAGTTTATAGCCTATGTTTATGTATAGGAACATAGTTGGATAAGTTGCTTGTGTACATCTTAATCTTGTGGATCTACTATGTGTTTCCTATGTACTGAGTTTATATCGTATACTTAAACTAGTCAGAGTGCATAGACATATGAACAAGTAATGTGTGGAACAGTTACTTGCAGGTTAATGTCTCTTTCTGTGGAAAGGATAATTCATTAACTTATTTATGGTTTGGAAGAAGATCTAAATGTGGTGTTATACATGTATAATTGAGATCTGCACCTAGACATTTAAGATTTCTCAATCATTTACAATTAACTTGAGTAATTGGATTACTCTTGATTAGAAGTTAATTGGATAAATAAGCAGTGTGAAGAGAATTCACCGGGAATTGTTTATTTTGATCTATATTGCTTATAAGTCACATGGTTAGTGAGTCATTTGGATTCATTTATGAGATCTGTGCATAGAATATAGAATATTTCTTGAAGGAGAAATATCCTAAGTTATTGACTATATCCCAGTGAGCTCATATAGATATATTGGATGACAGAGTCCAACCACTAAACTCAGTTGGAATTCAGTAGAACTTTATAATCTCTAGATGTTGTTCTAGGTGATTGGATAAAGTTTATCATTTGTTAAAGACAAATGTTATATTGGTCTTTAATCACTTGATTGATTGTAGAATTTGGAACTCATAATCTGGTTAAGAATCGAAGTGGAAGAATATTCTTGGAATCCAGTTTTTTTCCTTGTGAAAAAGATTTCAGAATGTTTCTTATATTTCATGAGTGGTATGTTGTGCATATACTCCAGTATCTCTAAATGATTAAGTATGGGTTTAGAATCTGATAGATTATGATTGACGAATCATATGATTCTAAATGTTTATGATTGATGGATCATATATTGATACTTAAAGGTCATTAGATGATTATATGAGAAATATGATGATTTTAAGATGATGAGTAATTCTTGATCAATTAGTGGAGTTAAAATTTAGATTTGTTATTTGAACTCTAAATTTGTATACAAACTTGAGATTGTTTGGATCTCACAGGCATTTTCATTAAGTGATTGTTTACTTATCAGAAATTTGCTTACCTTTACAAATTGTAGTCAAGGAATGCTTGTGTACTGTTTTTCAGCCTAAAATCTCTGGTTAATTAGGAGCAGTTAAATCTATCAAGATTGAATTCTGGTATATGATGCTAGGGATATAGCACTTATCTCAAGAGAGTATCTGGGGTACTCATGACTGAGTTGAAGTCTTTTTTATCTTGATGGATCTCCTAAGAGATTTTGGTGGGATGAGTTTTGTACCAAAAAGCATTTATGACAGGTCTACAAGTAATTGTGGATAGTCTTGGACTATAATTGTTTTGGATCTTTAACTTTTGAACATTGATTTCCAATGTAAGGTGAGGACTCACCCAGTGATTCATGTAAATTGAGGTACATGAAGTTGATGTTATTAGATTGGAGAAAATCAAACCCAATAGGGAAATTTATTTTTTAGTGTACTTCTAAAAGGTCGATATAGTATTTCAGTGTAGAGACAGATAATTTGAGAATTATCCCATCTCTTCATACTTATTTGATATTGAAGTCAGACTAAAAACTGATTTTCAGGGTAATTGTGATGATTGATTTGTTAGCTTTTAAACTTAATCTTCTGATTTGGTCGACTGCTCATCCGGTGTATCATGTAAATTTAGTTTGTATGATGATGATAGTTTGATGTATTGAAGAATTTGCCCATTTGGAAGATTTATCGCTCAATGTACCTTTGGACCCTGAATGAGTACTCAGGATCAGAGATAATAATTGAGAAATTGTTCTATCTCTGTGTGCTTGTTTAGGTTGGTTGGTCAAATTGAGGATAATGATTAATGGGAAGAGTTAAAAGCATATAAATTGGATTTTCCCTAGTTACTCGTTCTGAGGACAGAATTGGTTTAAGGGGGGAAGAATGTTACGTCCATGTCCTGTATAAGGGAATCGGAATAATTTCTGACGTGGATAGTCGGTCACTCCAGGTGTATATGGTTATTGGTTATGCCTCGTCATTCCGGGCTTGGCCTGTAAAGTAATTAATAATCATATGAGGGCCCAGACCTATAATTGGACATAGGAGCACATGCATAGTGAATGACTGCTTTAATGTAGGAGGAAACTCCAGGAGGGATCTAGGTTTGGATGGGTGGTTTGCTCCACAGGTGTCCTTTTGGTTGTTTTGCAACAGGATCTAGTCAGATCTTCATTTGGTGATCCTTACAGAAAAGTAACATTGAGGTATTCTTGGACTCATAGATCTTTTGAAGAGTCTCCCAAGCCTCTTGGGCTAAGGTACATGCTCCTACTTCTTTGAGCAAATCATTTGCAACATTCATTTTTATACAATGAAGTGCAAGCTTGGACCTTCTCTTGTATTTAGTTGCTTCTTGAGGATGGATTGGCTCATCTTCCTCTCCATTCACAATATCCATCAAATCTTGCATGATAAGGATGGATTCCATTCTTAACTTAGAAATTGAATAATTTGAAGAGTTCAATCTATCACTAGAATCCAAAAGATAGGCACTTATATGCCATCTTCGATGATAGGAGATAGATTCAAAGAAACAAGATAGATTGTACAAGATATGATCACTACTAGCTATCCCACTCTCTTTGGGACCTGAGATGAATCACTCTCTGATTCCTCAACAAGATCTAAGGTGATCTTGAGCTTGATCTATCTTCTAGATCCAAACTTACTATAGATTTGATCAAAACTAGTCTCCTCCTTGATCTCGACTTCACAAGAAGGGTGAATCCACCTATACTGAACCAAAAGCACTTTATAACACACAAATGTCTTACAAATAAAGCCTCTTGAATTCAGGTTGAATCACATTGACATATTCAATCACAAACCTATCCAAAACCGAGTACAATAGAAACACAATTTTCACTAGTTTTGCATTTCTAGATGAAAAATCATCAAAACACTTGATCTGAACCTAGAAGGTGTATTTTAGGACTTTAAGAAGCCTAAGAACGACCTAATTAAGCTCTCAAATGGCTGATCCAAAATTTTAAAGAGTGGTGGCATTCAAATCCTTATGAAAATATCTACTAGGAGACATGTACTCCAAGATTCAACTCATAAGAACTTTCTAATTTGGTTTGGTTGAATGGAAATGGGTCAATCTCGGTTCGTGCAGCTATAACTTAGCAAAACAAGTTCCCTTGATCTATTATCACTCAAATGAAACCAAATTTGAAGGTACAATCACTAGATTAGCAACTAGTAGCAAGGACAAAGCCAATACTACTCAAATCTAGGATCTAAGCTTGAGAAAATCAAATCTAAAGCTCACTTATGATTAGGCTCTGATACCATGACAAAATTTGACAGCAAAATTAATCCCAATCAATCCTAAAAGTGATGGAGGATGCACAAATAAAAGATCTAGATCCAAACTATGAGCTAGAATCAAGAGTAGTTACCAAAACTAGCAATTAACTCCACATTAGGCACATAGATTTGATCAAATGAACCAAAGTAAAGTACAACAAGCTTCTCATACCTATGAACAGACTCAGTACCTTCCAAACCAAGCAATTAATACATAAGAAGTTCACTCACATCCAATAGCTAGAACTCGCCACCAAAAGACAATGATGACAGAAGTGGAAAAACTGGATTTTTCTTGATTTTGGATGGAAATCCCATCATACATTTATACTTTTCAAGCTCGGACTTGAGCATATTAGGCACCTCTGAACTTATCATACCCTAACCCTAACAGCTACCCTAATAGGTCAATGGATCCACCCTAACTTGGGGTCAAGATCTCGAGATCCAAAAACAATGTAAAACATGCTATTTTTAGATCTTAGAATTTCTCTAGCCTATCCAAACACATTTTTGACTCATTTCAAAGATGCCATCACAATGTAATATGAGTAAGGAACTTATTGGAAAGCATCCTATGTGATTTGGCACGTGTGGCATCTATTTACATGGCCATCTTGCCAATTACACTACTATACAGTAACTATACAATTTCACATCTATAGGCTTTATAATATATACTAAACAGTTTAGCCTTATTTAGTAAGCTCTACATCGTTCCTAACCCCTCTAGTTAGCCATGACCTTTGTAATGCGTGAACTAGAGTTCAAGTACGAACTCATATTATCTAATTTCTCAGAATCGAAAATTTTGAGAGAGATTGAGAGTAATTCAAGAAGATAGAGATATCATTTTAATCTGTAACAAGCATAGTAGGATCAGAACGCTTAGCGCACCAGTACTGTGAACCATTATTGGGCACATCATTCACCCTTTCGTGATATGATCATTGTTATCACAATAGCTAATATACATATTCTCTATTTTCTTTACTTGTATTAGCACTATCGAATGCTCTCTAATTCATTCATCTCTTTCCTTACTCATACTTGCTCCATTGACTAATGTAGAATATCTTATTCGAAGAGCGCATGGGTGGAAAAGATGCCTAATTGTTTTGCGCTCTTCATGGTTGTCTAAGTGTTAACCAAAAAGAGCATGGGCTATCGTCTCTCTCAAGGTTGTGTGGGAAGCGAGCTATTGTCTCTCTCAAGGTTGGTGGAAAGTGGTCTTGATTTGACTAGGAGCCTTGGAGATGACTAGTGCCTGCAAACTACCCAAAAAGATCTACTTCCTACTTGCAAATAAAAAAGAGCAATCGCTTAAAACGCATTCAAGCTCACAAAAAATAAAAAAGAGCAATCGCTTAAAACGCATTCAAGCTCACAAAACATGCTCACACTCAATCCCTCTCTCCTCTCTCTCAAATATCTACCAAACATTGTTTACAATCATTTCTCAAAGGATTTTAGCACTACAAAGTGCTAGGTACTAGTTCTAGCAGCTCAAAAGGTGATTGATAGGCTTCTTATAAAGAGAAATTTGGTGAGAAATAGCTCAAATGTGACCAATTTTAGTTCTACATAAATTTTCGATAATTTTTCCAGGTGGTTGAATTCATCTCCAAGTAGGTGGCTTCTCTAAATTCGGTGTACTTTCAGCCTATTGATCATGACTATGGATTTTCTCCATAGATTTTGATGGAAATCAATGGATTTTTGACGATTTTTTGTGATTTTTCACCTAGAATTAAAACTTTTGGCTTGGAATTTATCGTTGCTACTGATCTAGTACGTTTTTCAGATTGTAGCTGCTATTTTACAATAATTATTGACTAGATCTAATGATTGCATGTTAGCCGAAAAGTCAAAAGGATGTTTAGATAGTGATTTTGGACCAAAAATTGGAGTTTTTGGGCCATAAATGGGCTATAGAATTCATAATTGACTGAAATAAGAGCTTGTAGTGTTGAATGTCATGGATTTACAGATATTTGGTTCTGATTGCACTTAATTGTGGATTTGATCCACAAATTTTGGTCAAAATTGGTCAAATAACATGGTTTTTTGATGGTTTTTGGACTAATTTTGGAGATTTTCATAAAGTTCACAGCCAATATTTTTCAAGCATGTTTTCAAAGGTGTAATGAAGTTGTCCTAAGGCTTTCATGGAGTTTGGTTAGGATTGGACACCATTAAGAGTCTCAGAATGTCAAAAAATAGTGTATTTTTGGGGACTTTTGAGCATGAATACCTATCAAATGGTGGTCTGAAACTGTTAGATCTTGTTACAAGCTTAAATATATGATCAATTTCCTCTGATTTGAGCCATCATTCATCCAATTTGGTTGTGTGAAGCTAGGCACCATTATGTTGAAGTTTTGCTTGTTGAAGGAGTCCAAAAATGCATTTTTTGCATGATTTGAGCCTATGATTGCTTGCTGGACCTGATAGAACCCTCTATGCCTCTCTAATGAACCTTATAAGAGTTCTTGTAGCCTCTTATTGGATGCACATTGGGCTGGAGATGGATTTTGAACATGCTACCTTGAAAAAGTGTGCCCTCCTACTTGGAATCTGGATTGGTTACAGCTCGCACGTGTTAAGTCTAGTTGGTAGGCTGATGTGGCACATTTCTTGTAGAGCTCTCTCCCTCCGTACTGTGCTTTACAACGACTAATTTGGTGTCTTGTAGAGAAAGTTATGGCTGTCAGAACTTTGGCAATTTTTGAACTAAAATTTGCAAAATTTTTGAAATGTTTTGATGCATGCATGTAACTCAGTGTAGTGCTTTTCTATTGATGAAAATGTATGGATAGACCTGTATGCATGGTATATGGGTATTCAGTAGATTGATCAAGGAAAATTTCATGCATGAAGCTATTTTTAGCAATTCTAGTTCAAAAAGCTGATTTCCTAGTTTCTAGAAAATTTACGTAGAAAATTTGAGTTTTTAGAAATCACTGCATGTCATATTTGATGCATGCCGGATGTTTCGGAATCCTTTTGGAATTTGATGGTAACTGTGAAATTGCTAAGTCGATGCTTTAGACTGGATTTCATAGTTTAGGACCATATCAAAAGGAATTTGAAAATCCCACATTAGAGAAAATATGGGCCCAAAGAGGGCCTTATAAGAAATGCCATGTAGGAGAGAGAAAAAGAAAAATAAAGTTATTAAAATATCATTTTCTAACTTCTTTATGCATCTGCCCGCACTACTTTCCATGAGAATTAATGTACTTTACTTTAGTCACATCAAACTTCACTGGTGCTTAACCACAGTTAAAGTATAATTTTCAAAAATGTCGAAATATTCCCTCCCAATAGTTGGGAACACTCAAAAATTTGAATTAGGAGTGACATTTTAGAAACAAAGTCTATGCCATCTCTATTGCCATCTCCAGCTTTGTTATTGTCATTGTGCTGTTTGTTACTATACTACTATACTGATGACAAAGCTTTATCATCTTCATGTGGATCTGTCACCAGAATATACTCCACTCAAGACAATAATTTCAAAGCAACCCAAATTGTCAACTTCTGATATGATCTGATACAGGGAGGAAAAGCTAAAGCATACCAGATCTATGGTCATCAGGAACATTGTATCCTATTGATCCATATTCATTGCAACATCCGATTTTCATTCGGTGAGTCAATTTATAATCTATATCTGTCATGGCAAAAATGGCCTTTTGGGTTACTGTGAGAATTTGATGCTTAATGGGAATGCACATTCAATGCAAAGAATATTTTCATTGGAACAGGAATTAAGGAAAATATCAAAGGAGTGCGAAGAAGAATCTACAAAGTTAAAAACTTGTTTGGAAGAAAATGAGATATTCAAAAAGGAGATCCAAACGTTGAAATCTTCTTTGCGTCATTTTACAACTAGTAATGATGAGATAAAACTGCATTTCAATCCATGCATATCTCATATTTGTCTCTTGTTAAAGATATGGATGTGCTCAACAAAAAGGTCAGAAACAACAAGAGGAAAAGAATGGTAACCAAGGATATATGCGATCTATCATCTAGAGGAGGTTATAAAAAAAGACAAATCCGTGCTTTCAAGTAAGTTATAGCTTATTTGGTTTAATAATGCTTGAACTTTTAGATTCAATCATAATCACTAGTTCTGTTATTTATTAATTTCAATTTTCTATTGATTTGTTTATTATGCTGCTGTGAATACTATGATTGTCCTAATATCTATTGACAATTTTATGAACATTATGTTTGCAATGCAGATCAACATTGGTTGCTGAAGACCATTTGGCCGATGAGATTTCCATTGGAAACTCACTAGGTTCTATTTTGACTTCTAAATCTAGGAAATCAATGCTAAACAATAACAAAATGAAAAAGATTAAGGCCCCAATTATGATAACATTATGAGGGCATGTGATTTTCCTAGCATCAATAGAGAAGCATATGCAACAATGTTTAAGATGATAAAGGAGGCATTTGCACAGGTAAGTATTAAAAAGTTTCCAATTCCACGACCATTTCATCTTAAAAAAAAAAGACATGTTAAACCAAGGTATGAAGACAATAGTTGGTAATCCGTCTCATATCAATGAAGTGTATTGCTCGAAAGGAGAATGTTTAGCATATAACAATTCCAACAATTTATCTATTGACATTAATCAGTTACTAACATTCATCATAAATTTTTACGGTATTACAAATGAGAATGTCAATAACGAGTTGATAGTTGTTCTCAAGTTAGAGGAGTTTGAAATTATAATAAGACAAAAAATGGAGAGAGTTAGTCTTTAAAATTCAGAAGACTCAGAAGGCCTTAACTTCAAGGTTCAATCAGAAAATGATATTTGGTGGTTGGTAGTTTTTCAGGTATAGTAGTTCCTTCACATATATGATAGGGATAATCTTATATGGATTTCATTTGGAAAATTTTCTGTGTTAATATTATTCTAAATCAACTTTTTGTTTCTCTTATAGGTGATGAAATTAGACCATGACATTCTCTCATGGATATTTAATAGAACGTCATATCCTGCCACCATAAAAAATCACATGGATGGAGATCCACTCAATACTCCTGGAATTGGTACTTTCAACATAGAATGACATTTAGCAGGAGATCTGAAGACATAAAAATGTATGTTCAATGTATCCCATGGCGCTAATTCTAAACACCCATGTTTGTACTGCATGAAGATAGCAAAAGACATGACAAGGAGTATAGAAATATCAAGAGATCGAGAAGATCCTAATTGGAAACCCGTACTACCGATTCATCTTCAGAATGTTCATATCTGTACATTGCATGCAGAGGTGCGTATAATAGAAAAAATAATATATCTTCACATCTTGTTTGCATGGAATTTCGAGCCAGAGGCATCTACGAAGGAAGCTATTTCCAGATTAGAGGATGTGTTGTCTAAAACATGCTTACATATAGGCCATGTTAAAATAAAAAATGACGACAAGCTATCAGGTAGAATAGGAAATATTCCATGCAAGCCGAACATTGGAGGATCCAAACATCGTAGATTTTAATCAAATTATTTTGGCAAACAATCCAAGATTGAGTACTCGGTTTGGAAAGAGATAATAGTTGCAACTCAAGATTTCGAAAAAGAAGGCTCTACTTGTCTACACAAAGTAGAAGTTTGGAGAAAATTAGACAACATGGTGAAATACTTGAGAAAAGATAAATTTTCAAATGTTGATGTACAAATGTCACAAAAAACAACCAGCGAATTTGTGGATGCAGTATGAAGTGCATGTGGTTTAGATCATATAACACATTATATGGTAAGATTTCAATGTTACACTAGTATAGTCAAATATGTGGAATTAATTTAGATACTTTTGCTACTTATTTGTATTGTGTTTTTATGACATGCAACACATATTACGACATCATTCAACATTCTTTGCAAGAAATAGTGGAAGTCTTAGCATATGGTCATCGCAAGGAATGGAAAAATCTCATTGGCAAGTAAGAGCGGCATTTCATAAAAGTACACAACATGGTGGGACTAGCACAAAGAAAAACTATATATTGCAACTTTTCCAATGGTTTTACATTTATACAAGCCAATAGGCAATAGACATACAGAGAGATTTTGTATATTAAATGAAACTTTTTACAAAGTATAATTCTTCAATATCTACTCTGCTTCTGACACTTTCTCTAATGAAAGTTGCAACTTAGAATCATGCAACAATTTCCATTTGTACAAATCCAAGAGCTCATAGTTTTCATGCTTATTCAGATCAACGTAGGCAACATACAATGCAAAATGAGATGATCTGAGCATGAAATTCACTGATCCATATTCTAAAATTTTGAGTGCAATAGTTTTCTTTACAAAAATTATTTTATGCACCCTATTGAAATTGTGTCTTCCAAGAAAATGAGAAAGTGCCTTGATTGTCATAATCAGTGTATCACAATATTGATGAAACTTTGAATGGGCAACACTTATCTCATTATTCTTGAAGAACTTCAGATAATGCCCTAGTGCATTCTCTTGAAAATTCTCCATCAGAAGATCTTTGCCCTCCTCGACGAATTGCAAAATCATCAAGGAAATTGTTTCCTGAAATGAAAAAAATCCAAAGTAAGTTCCAATATAAAATCTGACATAATGGATCTGCTAGTACATAATAAGATACAAAACTTACGCATTGTCTTCCTTGACTATTGTCTCTCCATCAATATAATGTCCACCTTTCAATGTCAATATGGTTGGTGAATAGATAGTTGGTTTTGAAAAACCAAACTGACTTTGAAATCTGAGAAACTCCTCTTCAAAAGGCTAATCATCTTCTTTTTTGCGCATTTCCTCCACAACCATTTTCAAGCAATCTTTCCCTGAATAAAACTCATCCTTATTTACATCGTCAACACCAGGGAGAAGATCATTAGCATCAAAATCAATTATATCTCATCCTCTTGTACATAGAGTTAACAATAGAATGGGTCGCATTTAACAAATTCATTTTCATGCACATAGGTGTGCAGCTTCTAGTAGAACTTTTAAAGATATTACATGAATGCTCCAATGTTTGTTGCCAAGCAATGAATGACAAGAATCAAACAAATCTTACAAAAAAAAATTATCTTACTTTGCACAATATGGAATGATGAATATTGATGCCTCTTTGTTTGTGTGCCTGAAGAGCCTTCTGGCTTTTCTCTCTTTATTCAACAGATGTCCAAAAAATGGAGATACAAAAAAATTCTCCTTGGTGACTATATATGTGTACTGATGTACATAATATACACACTCGGCTTCAACAACTGTATCTGAGATATGGGAGGTTTTCTCCTTCAGCTCCTTACAATGCTGGTCTTTGATATGCATTTTAAAATTAATATCATCTATACAAAATAAAAACTCTCTTCGAGATCGTCTATTGTTTTGCCTATACACATATCAAAGTCAAACAATGTGATACTTCTCAATTTCCTCTTAAGATTGTCGAAGGCATCGGACGATTATCTTTGTTATTGATATAGTTAAAAAAAAACAAATATCAAAAGTATAGAGATTGAAGGAAGTGTAGAAAGTAGTTTATGAGTTGATTCCTTAAAAAAAAAATTGCCTAAATAGTCCAAGATCTACTTTGCAGCTTCTGAGTCCGTCCGAAGTAACATCTCCTTTGTCGTCTCCTGTGGAGAGAGTAGAAAAATTATTGGTCTTTGCAATGAGCTCGTGCTGCATGTGCCATGTAGTGAAACGTTTGTTCAAGCGTTTGTTCTTCAGCCTGGGAGTCAATCCGACCGTCTACGAATTGGACATGGAGCCTGGGGGGGGCAGAGATTGAGAAGGTGCTCTCGAGGCTGGGGAGTGGCCAGGCTTTGCCTGCTATATATGTTGGAGGAAAACTTATTGGTAGCCTCGATTGGCTGATGATCATTGACTGATGATCGCTCACATCAGTGGGACTCTCGTACCACAGCTAAAGGAAGCAGGTGCTTTGTGGCTATAGAGTCAGAGTGTGCGGCTATGAGGAACATAAAGATCTGTATCTGCTTTGTAATGGCTTCCACTATGATTTTATATTTCAACTCCAAATCTTCCTTTTGCATTTGAGCAATCAGTCTCTCATCACAGGTTTTTGTGAAGTTGTATCTCATTCTAATTTTCCCGTGATAAAAAAACAATGGGGATGGCCCATAAGATCTGAAGCGCTACTCGTTCAAGCCTGCGGAAAGTGTTTTGAATCTGAGGAGGAATCTCACAAGTAGAGAAGTTTAGTGGTGCCAAGCGTGTCCGAATGTGCATAAGGGCCATGAGAGAGAAGGTTGAACGGGGAGAAGAACTCAAGAAAGAGAACAATCAAGAAAAGACACCTCAAGAAGGTATAGAGTATCAGGTTACAGATTTGGATGTTCCTCAATGTGATATCACATTGATGAGGGAGAGGGGGAGAGAGAGACGTTTGAATTGGGGGGGGGGGGGGGTTCAAAAATGTGTATGCATGGATGAGAGGAGGAGGATGCATGGTCCCTCACCCATGCATACAAAGGTGTATGTAAGTTTATATATATATATATATAATTTTTACTAAAAAGAAAATAAAGAGAGAGCTGCGAGCCGCGGCAGGTGAGCTTTCTTTTCTTTATTTTTTTTAGTATATATATATATTATATATATGTATATATATATATATATATATACACTTACTAAAAAAGAATTAAGGAGGGAGCCCACCCATCATGGCGGGTGGGCTCTCTCTTCATTATTTTCTTTAATATATATATATATCACTAAAAACAAATAAGAGGAGAGAGCCCACCCGCCGCGGCTCGCATTATTTTTTTTTAGTAGAAATAATTATCTTAAGAGAGAGAGATATATAAACTATCTTAAGAAACTTCAAAAAATCCATTTAATAAATTGCAAAGAAAGTTTGATTAAATTTTTTTTACCATATTTTAAGAGCAAGAAAATTTGAAACAAGTTGCAATTTACTTTGAGATAAGAAAGCTTAAAATTTTCGAAAAACAATGTAAATAAGCATTGTTTGAGGTAGGGGGGGGGAGGATTTATTTATGTTTTTTTTCTATAATTAAACTCCATAAATGCTTATGGGACAAATGTTATGTCGCGTGTCAAGAAGACATAAGAACTCCATAATAAAAGTTAAATGAGAATGAAAAGTATTTTTTGGGGGTTCATTTTAGTAAAATGGGAATTCATGCCCCCAATTTTTGCAAAATCAACTAGTTGAAGAGTCTATATTTAAAAAAAGCTTATGGGATTATTTGGACTTTCAACTGTGCTCTCCTTTCTCCTCATCCCTTCCATGAACTTGATAATACAAAAGTAGGAAAAAAAACCTGAAAAAAAAAAAAATCCAAAACCTATGGAAAGCTAACATAGGTAGCTAAAATAGTGTAAAAAACCTATAAAAATTAAAATAGTGTAAAAAAAGTGAAAATAATTTTATGTAGTAAATCCCAAAAAAACAATGATTGTAGAACACCTTGACAAACAAGTCTCATATCTACTAACAAAGTCTATAGTTTAATCGTTGAAAGCTTGAGAAATCGAATTCGAAAGAATTGACATTTATTCATCCGAATCAAACAATGATGATTCGATCTTTATTCATTCGACAATTTACTTATTCGACCTTTACTCTTACTCGCAAGATAAATGAATCAAAAGATAAATTGTCAAACCTGAAAACAAAACGTCATTGTATATAAGCCATTTTAATGGTTAGATTGACTGTTTACTGGAGGAAGAAGGCCAAAAGACCTACCCTATGACAATATAAATATATGTACACTTACTCATTGTAAGTAGGCAGAGAGATATAGAAGAATCAAAATCAATAGATTAATTCTTACTCTATCAGTGTTTCATACTTATTTCTAATTATCTAAAATTATCTATCACACTCATACATATGTTTAAATCCGCAAGCTTAATTCAATCATAATAGAACTTGCTCTATTAGTATATAGGCCATATTTAAAAATGATTGAAGATGCTGATATTCATTTGATTCATTCGAACTTTCATCGCGTTCTCTGAAGAAAAATTCTCAGTTTTTTTCCTACAGTGGTATCAGGGCTACCTTCAACAGCCGTATCTGAGCAACCATCCAGATTACTCAACAAGAGTGTCTTCGAGTGTTAAAGCTCAACAACATCATTGTGGTAGAGCTTATTTACAGAAATTCAGAAGATTTGAAGATGTCTTCAATCAACAACATTCAGTCCAAGATCAGTACAATCTTGGATACAGAAGGTCTGAATTATCTAGTTTGGAAGTTAAAGACTTCACGCATACTAAATGGTGAAGGTCTTTGGCAATGTGTAGATTCAATAGAAGCAAAGCCAATTATTCCTGGCAAAGAACTTCGTGAATGGAGGGAGAAAAATGACAAAGCTATAGCAATTATTGCGTCTTCGGTGAATGACATCATAATGCTAGATCTTTTTTCAACTTCGAATGCAAAAGAATTATGAGAAGAATTGCAAACCAGGAATGAGATTCGATCACAGAATCAAATCACATTCTTGGAGGACCAATTGACTTACCTACAATGGGACAGTAAAGATCTCCACTTTCATGTGAAAAATAAAAGATCTGTTTATTTCTTTGTAGAATTCCAGCATGGAAAATGCAATCTCAAAGGAAAAATAGCTTAGCTATTTTCTTCGAGCCCTACCCAGGTCATTCCACACAACTCGAACTTTACTGGTGAAAGACTCGTCTATGACGCCTCAGAAGGCGATAGATGGAGTCAAAGAGGAAGTAGAAGCTCGTGAATGCTATGATGACAATGGTGATTCAAAAAAAGTTCTATATGCTTAGAAGAATAAATCTTCGAAGAAGTTTCAGTCTAAGAGGGAGTCATCTCAGAAGGCTAATAGCAATCGAAAAATTAATGGAGATCGTTCAGACGAATCCAAGATAAATGATCGACAATCAAGTAAACAACACTCAAGAAATTCTGGTCATAGGAAGATTTGCAACAGATGCAAAGGATCTGGTCATACAAAAGACAAGTGTTGGTTGAATCCAAAGATTGATTGTATTCATTGTCATAAACGGGGTCATGCAGCAGTAGACTGATATCAAAATCCCAAGAACAAGGAGCAAAACTGAAGTGAACCTTCAGATTTAAATTTTTTCAAAGACAAAGCAGAATGCTCTAGAGCAACATATGACAAAAAACTCGGCAACATATGTTGTTCATCGAATTCAAAAATTCGAGATGTAGTACTTGATTTGGGAGCCACCTCACATTTTGTTTTCTCAAACAAATTTTATTGGACTATAAGGAGATGAATTCTTTGAGATACATTGTACTTGGAGACGGTTCTAAGCATGAAGTTGATGGAACTGGGGTACTATGGTTAGACACAAATCAAGGTGACTAAGAAACTGGAGGAAGTTCTCTATGTTCCTACTCTTGATAAAGATCTTCTATCCGTAGCAAAGATAGTCGACACAAGGATGCCAAAAAACTTCACAAAAGACTCTTGTAAGTTGTTCGATGAAGATTCTGATAACCTAGTCATGAAAGGTAACAGAAATGAAAATCTGTATCACTTGAACATTCGAACTCGAGTCAAGCAAGTAAATCAAGCTCGAGAATCGACAAATATTCTTTGGCACAAGAGGTTATGTCACATGAACATGGAAACCTTGTACCAAGCAAGAGTCAAAGAATTGAAGGAGTTGAAATCAAGAGTCGAGATATTCGAACTACTTGTGAATCTTGTCTTAAAGGCAAAATGACTCTTACACCTTTCAGTAAAAATGTTTTTAAAGCAACCAATGTACTAGAAATTGTACATTCGGATATCTGTGGACCATTTAGAATAATGTCTTTAGGTGATGCAAAATATTTCATTACGTTTATTGATGACTTCAGCAAGTTCGCTGTAGTATACTTTATTTGTACAAAATCAGAAGTTTTCGAGAAATTCATTGAGTATGCCAATTGTGCTAAGAAGCAAACATGCAACAAGTTGAAGCAAATTCGCACAGGTCGTGGGGATGAGTACATTTCCAATGAATTCAAAACTTTCTATACTAATCGAGGTATTATGCATACAAAGACTACATCATACACACCTCAACACAATGGAATTACGGAACAAAGGAATCGTACACTAATGGAAGCTGCCAGGTGTATGATGGCTCATGCAAAAGCACCAAAGCAGTTGTGGGCGAAAGCAGTTGCTACGTCAAACTATCTGCAGAATCGAATTCTGAAATCCAGAATACCAGACAAAACTCCTCATGAATTATGGTGGAAGTCAAAGCCAAGAGTAAAGCTTTGTTTGAGAAGCAGCGAAGAAGATTGGAGTTAATCCAACTGTCCACTTTGAGAGGGAGTTGTTGAACACCTCGATAGACAAGTCTCAATTCTACTAACAAAGTCTATAATTTAATCGACAAAGGTTGAGAAATCGAATTCGAAAGAATCGACATTTATTCATTCAAATCAACTGATGATGATTTGATCTTTATTCATTCGACATTTACTTGTTTGGCCTTTATTCTTATTCAAAAGATAAACGAATCAAAAGATAAATTGTCGAACTTGAAAACAAAACATCATTGTATATCAACCATTTTAATGGTTAGATCGACTGTTTACAGGAGGAAGAAGGCCAAAAGACCTATCCTATGACAATATAAATACATGTACACTTACTCATTGTAAGTAGGTAGAGAGCTATAAAAGAATCAGAATCAATAGACTAATTCATACTCTATTGGTGTTTCATACTTATTTCTGATTGTCTGAAATTATCTGTCACACTCATACATATGTTTAAATCCACACGCTTAATTTAATTATAATAGAACTTGCTCTATTAGTATATAGGCCAGATTAAAAAACGATTGAGATGCTGATATTCGTTTTAATTATTCAAACTTTCATCGCGTTCTCTGAAGGAAAATCAGGGTTTGCGGATCCCAAGGCAACCCTAACTCTAGTTAATAAGTGAGAGGGATTTGGCACCCTGCGTGTGTAAGTCCAACCCGATGATCACATAGTCATTTGATTAATTAGAAAGTCAATAAAAGGACTTTAGGTCTTTTTGTGGGACTTTTAATGTCGCAGGCGTGAATAAAGCTGGGACTCCACCAAACTTGGTTCAAATTCAAATTCAAATTGGTTCCCTCCAATTTTGAATGGGTTCGTTTGAATAGTTAGGGAGGTAAAAATGGGCCAATAGGATTTTGAGGCCAAGGCCCTCCTCTCTACTATAAATAGTGCCAAACTTGAGTTTGGAAATCATGTTCATATTCTCATTTTAATACAAGCAGATTGGTTCTCTTATGAAATGGATTTGTGAATATCCTTGCTTTCTAACCCTTTTCTTCCATCTCTCATGCTTTTGTTGTATTTGCTAAATTGTTGAATCTGAATATTATTGGAGATTGCTATTTCTTATGCTTTTTGTGAGAGAGAAAAGAAGAGAGAAAAAGAGTAAGCTATCTTCATTGTGGATTGTAGGGTTAATGGATGTAGTGTTAATTGCGTAATGTTAATGCTTAGGATTAATGGATGTTAGAGTTAGATGTGGATCTTTCATTCATGCTGTAATCTGAGATATGCTATCGCTCTCATAGGATTGAACCTCCACGTGACGACTAACTTCATCCCCTTGATGCTTGTTTGCTTGGATCTTGGGTTGAAGCTAGGATGGAAATAGCCCCACTACAATTTTGGCATCGTTGCCGGGGAGCTACGCCAATTTTTCAGTTACAACATGGTTGTTGGATGGTTAGCTTGCATTAGGCATCTTGTCTTGGCATGAATAGTGTTAAAATTGCATTTTAGTGTTAGTTTGGAAGTGATTTTGCCTAATTTGAGTGGATTTTCTTGCTTGAAATCTAATCTAATTATTGAACAAGGAAAACTATTTAGATCACTATTCTTAAGATTCATCTTGATCTAAGAAATCATAAAAAATCACAAAAATCGGTCAAATCTGTCAGATCTTAGTCAAAAGGAGGCAAAAATTGTGATCGGAGTGGATAACTTTTTACTCTTATTTAGGAAACGTTCGTCAAGTTGCAATCACCTCCGGTTCTGATCACAGAACCTTCAGTTTGAAGGGCAAACATTCCTTCCTAGCAGATTCTTAGAAACATCAGAAAAACCATTAGAAAACACCAAAAAACACCCAAAACCCTAAAATAATACAAAAAAAAAAAAAATGTTTACTCGATTCACTGTGCATAGGTGTAATTGATATCTATCTACTGTCAAGTCGACGAACGTTAATTCTAAAAATAGAAGGTCAAGGTAACTGTCCATCTAGAAATAAATTAATTTTTGTGAAGAGTTTAACACCTTTTTACAAAATTTTCAGTTTTCAAAAAGAACCTTTGCCAAAGTCTATGTCATTCTGACTTACTATTTTGGTTCATTATTGAGTTTGGCGATTGATAAGCACAAGCCATGTGTCATATTGTCCAATTTTTGTAAAAAAAAATCTCTTTATTGCAAAAATAATAGTATCACATTTGTAATCTTCGTCGAAACTTCTGAGGATTCTATTTATAGTAAGTTATCATTTTTGAGTTCAACGAACATTAATTTGGTCAGTATCAAGAAAAATTTCTATTTTTACCCTCGCCAAATTGCAAAAACCAAATTTTTGTGCATGAAGAACCTTCGCCAGTTTTACACTAGCCTTATCTGAGGCAGATTCACTATCTGAGAGTTCGAAAAAGGTTAGTTTTATCAAATTTGTCAAAAAAGAGTCTGATCAGAGATTTGATACCCAAAATTGCATTGAAGAATCTTCGCCGAGTCCATCTTCGCCTAGAAAATATTCGCCAGTACTATTTTTAGGTTTTGATTTTTTAGATCAAGCCTCTGACAAATTTTTGAACAATTCTGTTACAATTCGATTCTGATTTTGAGAATTCATTATTCTTAGAAGTGTCAATCGCTTGATCATAGATCTATTTCTAGAAAATCAGAAATTTGATCATAGATCTATTTCCTAAAAATCAGAAATTTGATTATCAACGGAATCCATATTAGATTCGATTGAAGATGAACTCATTCATGTGAGTCACATCTTGACTTATGATGACAATGTAGAACTTACGGATGAGCAGATTCTAAATCACATGGATCCTACCAGATTTAGAGTACGTGATATTCCCGATGAACCAACTATAAAATCACCAAAAGCAATTATATTGAAGGAAGACAAGATTATAGGACCAATGACAATGAAACAAGCTAAGCAACATTATAATACGGTCCTGAAATGGGAAAATCCACCTCAAAAGGTCGATTCAAAAAATGTGTCACCTTTATTGGATAAAGGCAAAGGGAAAGTCAAGGACGATTCTTTAAGTCAGAGCTCTTGCAAGACATCAACGTCCAAGAAGTCATCACCTTAGAAGAAGAATCCATCTTCTCAAAAGTCATCATCTCTACAATCGATTCTTGCTAAGAAAGCTAAACGAAGATCCAAGGCTAATCCTTTTGAAAAAGAGAAATAAGATGAAGTACATCATATGCCAGAGCATTTTAAATGCTATACTTTGGATGATGTGATTATTATGTTACCAAAAGCACATCATGAACCTGAAGAACAAGTGCCAGAATCGAAAGATATTTATGATGGCCCAACTAGGATGCATCCTATAAATCTTGCTGGACTAGGAGTACAAAAAAAGATTGTACAAGTTGGAGCAGAACTTACTCCTGAACAGTTTCAAGAGCTACAAAAATTGCTTATTAAGTATCAAGATTGCTTTGCTCGGACTTATAAAGATCTCAAAAGAATTTTGACATCAGCTATTGAGCATACCATACCCTTAATGCCTGATGCAGTTCCAAAGGTCACAAAATTCTATTAATCCTAATCTTACGGATTTGATAAAGAAAGAGTTACAGAGATCGCTTGAAGCTGATTTCATTTATGAGATCGAGCACATCAAATGGGTTTCACCAATTGTCATTGTTCCTAAGAAGAGTGAAAAAGTGAGAAATTGTGTGAATCTCAAAGCCTTGAACAAAGTGACGCAAAAGGATCACTTTCCATTGCCTTTTACTGAAAGCATTTTGGATCACCTTACAGTCTTTTGGATGGATTTAGTGGATACAACCACGTCAAGATTGCACCTGCAAATCGCCATAAAACAGCTTTTGCAACAGAGTGGGACACTTATGCTTATAAAGTAATGCCTTGGACTTTGTAATGCACCTATTTCATTTCAAAGAGTGATGCAGTATGCTTTCAAAGACTATCTACAAAAATTTCTTGAAATTTACTTGGATGATCTCGGAGTCCATAGTGCAGATATAGACCACCTGGATTGTTTGGAAAGAGTATTTGAACATTGTTGCAAGAACCAAATCTCCTTAGATCCAGAAAAGTGTCAGATATGAGTTTCTCATGGAGTTGTTTTTGGACATGTGGTATCAAGACATGGCATTGCTACAGATTATTCCAAAGTCAAAGTCATTGTGGAATTACCACTGCTAGGAACAATTCGTGGAGTTTATGTTTTTATGGGTCATGTGAAGTATTATCAAATTTTCATTATATTCTTTGCTGATCTTGAGAGAACAATATACAAACTAACCATTGTTCCTATTTGGACAGTTGAGACATTAGAAGCCTTTGAAGAAATTGAAAAAAACATTAGCTTTGGCACCGATACTACATGCTCCAAATTGGACAATTGAATTTCATGTTCACACTGATGTCTCAAATATGCTATTGGATCAGTTTTGATGCAGCCAGGCGAATATAATACAGACTATCCCATACAATTTGCAAGCAGGCAGCTTACAGATTCAGAAAAGAATTATTCGACAATAGAACGTGAAGCGTTGGCCATGATTTTTTCCATAAAATTTTTTCGATATTATCTTATGGAAATGCACTTTGCATTTTATACGAATCACCAGCCGTTGTTTTATTTGGTAAACAAGATGTGTCATACAGGGCGTATAGCAACATGGTTACTTTTATTGACCGAATTCGATTTTCGAGTTGTGGTTCGCAAGGGTAAACAACAATATCTAGCCGACCATGTTTCATGAATCTAATCTGCACCAGTCAATACTGAAGTGGATGATGAACTACTAGATGTTGTGCTATTTTATGTTGAAGCAAAACCTGAGTGGACAACAAATATTGTTGAGTATCTGATGCTAGGTCAACCAAATGACTCCTTGACAAAAGTACAAAAGAGACAATTGATTCATAAGACTCAACCTTATCAATATATTCCAAGACAATTGTATCGTCACAGAATGGACCAAGTGGGTTGAAGCCAAAGCTGTTTAAGTTGTTGATGTGAAATCTACGACTAAATTCCTCTATGAAAACATCATTATTATATTCAGATGTCCTATAGAGATCGTTAGTGATCATGGTACATACTTTTCTAATCAAACAATAAAGTGTTTGTTGGAAGACTTTTTTTGTTATACACCGGTTTAGTACTCCATATTATCCCAGGGGCAATGGCCAAGCTGAATCTTCCAATAAAATTCTCTACAACATTATGACAAAAATGGTTGAAGCGAGTCGTTATGACTGGGAACATAAATTGCATGCAACATTATGGGCATTCAGAACCGCTTACAAGAGTAGCATGAATTAAACACCTTTTCAATTGGTTTATGGTCAAGATGCTATCATGCCGATTGAATTTTTAGTACCATCTCTACGCATAGCAGCAATAGAGGGATTAGATGATGATAAATCCTTACAACTGTGTCATGAAGCCTTGAACAAATTATGTGAAACTAGATTGATGGTAGTTCATGTGTTAGCAGCAGAGAAAGCCCGTCATAAGACATGGCACTATCGCCGATTACACAAAAAAGATCTGAAAGAAGGAGATCTAGCACTGATGTATAGAACCAAGCTGGCAAATTGAAGTTTACCGGTGAGGGACCGTATAAAGTCAAAAAAATACTGAACTATGGAGCATTTATTTTGGAACATTTGGATGGAAAACCTTTTGATACTCCAGTGAATCGTAGCCAATTACACAAGTTTTGGTAGCCTGTACCACCAGTTTAGTTAGCATGATCAGAGACTATGTTTTCTTTTTATTGTTTTTCAATTTTTTGTTTTCACTACTTGATTGACGTTTTCTTTTGGAAAAGACCAAAAAAAATAAAGAGAAGAAGTAAGAAGTAAAAATAGAAAATGTATGGAAAGACTGATGAGCAAAAGTCAGAAATGTCATCAGCTTAGGAAAAATTGAAGAAAAGCATTTTCAAGAATCAGATCTTTATGGAAAATTAAAACTACTTCTTGGGTCATTTTTTGCACATTTTATTCTAGAATTGTTCGTCGATTTTTCAGAGGCAAGATCCACCTCAGATATACCTATACTGATTTGGGGGCGAACGTTCTTTCCACCAGTTGATACCTAATTTTTTACATTAGACGAATGTTTAGCATCATGCCATTTTGGGAACGTTCGTCGAGCATCTCCCCTTACATAGGATCCTTCGCCGACATGCCAAATGAATTTAAAATGTCAAATTTAGGTTGGTCATAGGTTCAGATCTTGAAAATTTGCATTTATTACAGTACCTAGGCGAATGATGGCTTTAGGCGAATGTTGAATCTTTGCCAGATCTGCAAAACATTCGCCAAATTGTTATTTTTGTCCAAAACCTTCGTTGAGAATTTTGGAAGCTATTTTCACAGTACTGAGCAAGACTACAAATTTTTGTGCAAAACTGATCACCCAAACTAGTACTCTGTCTAATGGACCCTCCAAATTCACCTATAAGAAGGCTGAATTCGATTCATTTATCACTTGTGCTAGCGGAGCTCTTGCAAAAAAAATTCGCGACCAAAACTTTCTACCCACTTTTTCATGTCTTCTCATATACACTCACACTTACTTTCAGTCAACATGTCTTTTCTACTGATACCTCTCAGTCTCCGCGATAGGGCCACCCATCGTGATGTTCCAACTGCAACGAACATCATGATGCTTTCTAGCGCAAGCATGGTCGCTCAGTGGATGTCTTTTGCCGGGGCCTTGCTCAAGGCAATGGGAATTTATGAGCGGGCCTTTTTTGGAAAAATTGATATGCACTTCATTACTATGGCCTTTAGCACTTGGACCGAGGCCAATAAGAGTCCACAGTAATTCAAGCTTCGAGGTAGGTATCGTGGGACCACCACCAATTTTGGTGGGGGATATTGTTGGAGGGTTTGCGGATCCCAAGACAACCTTAACCCTAGTTAATAAGTGAGAGGGATTTGGCACCCTGCGTGTGTAAGTCCAACCCAATGATCACATAGTTATTTGATTAATTAGAAAGTCAATAAAAGGACTTTAGGCCTTTTCGCGGGACTTTTAATGTCGCAGGTCTAAATGTCAAGTTAGTGAATAAAGTTGGGACTCCCACCAAAATTGGTTCAAATTCAAATTCAAATTGGTTCCCTCCAATTTTGAAAGGGTTCCCACTCTTTTTAAAGTTTGAATAGTTAGGGAGGTAGAAATGGGCCAATAGAATTTTAAGGCCAAGGCCCTCCTCTCTACTATAAATAGTGCCAAACTTGAGTTTGGAAATCATGTTCATATTCTCATTTTAATACAAGCAGATTGGTTCTCTTATGGAATGGATTTGTGAATATCCTTGCTTTCTAACCCTTTTCTTCCATCTCTCATGCTTTTGTTGTATTTGCTAAATTGTTGAATCTGAATGTTATTGGAGATTGCTGTTTCTTATGCTTTTTGTGAGAGAGAAAGGAAGAGAGAAAAAGAGTAAGCTATCTTCATTGTGGATTGTAGGGTTAATGGATGTAGTGTTAATTGTGTAATATTAATGCTTAGTATTAATGGAGGTTAGAGTTAGATGTGGATCTTTCATTCATGCTGTAATCTGAGATATGCTATCGCTCTCACAGGATCGAACCTCCACGTGACGACTAACTTCATCTCCTTGATGCTTGTTTGCTTGGATCTTGGGTTGAGGCTAGGATGGAAATAGCCCCACTACAATTTTGGCATCGTTGCCATGGAGCTATGCCAATTTTTCAGTTACAGCATGGTTGTTGGATGGTTAGCTTGCATTAGGCATCTTGTCTTGGCATGAATAATGTTAAAATTGCATTTTAGGGTTAGTTTGGAAGTGATTTTGCCTGATTTGAGTGGATTTACTTGCTTGAAATCTAATCTAATAATTGAACAGGAAAGCTCTTTAGATTACTATTCTTAAGATCCATCTTGATTTGAGAAATCATAAAAAACCACAAAAATCTATCAGATTTTGGTCAAAAGGAGGCAAAAATTGTCATCAGAGTGGATAACATTTTACTCTTATTTAGAAAACGTTCATCAAGTTGCAGGCACCTCCGGTTTTGATCATAGAACCTTCAA
The DNA here is from genome assembly GCA_029204225.1 of Diphasiastrum complanatum. Lineage (NCBI taxonomy): Eukaryota > Viridiplantae > Streptophyta > Lycopodiopsida > Lycopodiales > Lycopodiaceae > Diphasiastrum > Diphasiastrum complanatum. The sequence goes on from CM055097.1 coordinate 57,536,473, forward strand.
TTTGAAAGGCAAACATTCCTTCTCAGCAGATTTTCGAAAACATCAGAAAAACCATCATAAAACACCAATGAGTATAAAATTCAATGAACAAAAAATCTTAGCCAAACACCATTGCTTATGTCTCATCAGTACCCCAGGCCTACATTCAATCCTATAATCATTAATAATAAGAAGTACTCAAACAATTATGAACATAGAGAGCAATTGCACCATTATGAGAGAAAAATCATGAAATTGCTTGATTGATTTTGGTGAGATATCATCACCTATATATACATGATCCATCACGGTTTTGGGCAGGTATGAGTAGCCCTAAACCTATCCCTAATGCTAATTTTGGTGGATCTTTCATCCGTACCAAGTTAGGGTTGGAATCTTGGAGATCCCTCAACAATGCAAAAATGACCAAAACTAGCTCCTATTTTTTCTCTCTTGTATCTAAGCATAATTTGGACTCATTCCAAAGGTTCTAGTGTGATAGGTGGGTTTGGTGCTTGCTCCTCCATGAGCTCCTCCTCAAAACCAAGATCTTGCTCCTTGGCCATCTTCTTCTTGATTGTTGGAGCACTTGAGCCTTCTTCAAGCATATGCATATGATGTTCACCAAAGATAACATCCCTTGAAAATTGACCATCGCCATTCCCTCTACCAATCGTCGACCTCCTAACCTTCCAATTGACTCCCCATCCAGCAAACATATGTGCGATGCTACCTCTTCCTCTACTGATCCCCCTTCAAGCAGCACTCGCCACCGTACCGCACTAACCGTCCCTTGTTGGAGGGTTTGCGGATCCCAAGGCAACCCTAACCCTAGTTAATAAGTGAGAGGGATTTGGCACCCTGCATGTGTAAGTCCAACCCAATGATCACATAGTTATGTGATTGATCAGTTAAAAGTTAATAAAAGGACTTTAGGCCTTTTTGCGGGACTTTTAATGTCGCAGGGCCTAAATGTCAAGTTAGTGAATAAAGTTGGGTTTCCCTCCAATTTTGATGGTTCCCACACTTTTTAAATTTGAATAAAAAAAGAGGCAAGACTTGACCAATAGGATTCAGAGGCCAGGGTCCTCCTCTCTACTATAAAAAGATACCAACTTGAGTTGCTCCTAATGTTTATTTCCTCATTTCAATAAAGTAGATTGGTTCTCTTTAGAAATGGATTGATGAATGTCCTTGCTCTTCCTCTCTTTTCCTCCATTTCTCATGCTTTCTTTGGATTTTGCTAATTGCTGGATTTGATCATTATTGGGATTGCTATTTTTTATGCTTTTTGTGAGAGAGAAAGGGAGAGAAAGAAAGAGTAAGTTTTTATCATTGTTGTGGATTTAGGTTTAATGGAAGTAGGGTTAATGGATGTAGTGTTAATGCTTAGTGTTAATGGATATTAGTGTTAGATCCTCCATTCATGTTGAAATCTGAACTATACTATCGCTCTCATGGGAACGAACCTACGCATGACAACTAACTTCATCTCTTTGATGGATGCTAGATTGATTAGATCTTGGGTTGAGGATAGGCAAGGAAAGAAATCCACTACAATTTTGGCACCGTTGCCGGGGAGCTATGCCAATTTTTTAGTTTGCAGCATGTTTGGTTGATGGTTAGCTTGCATTAGGCATCTTGTTGTGGCATGAGTATTGTTAGATCTGCATTTTAGGATTAGTTTGGGATTGATTTTGCTTGATTTGAGTGGGTTTGCTTGTTTGAAATCTAATCTGATTGTTAAACAGAAAAACCTATTCAGGTCACCAATCTTAAGATCCATTTGGATCTTAGATATTAGAGAAAATAACAAAAATCGCTCAAATCTATCAGATTTGGCCAAAAAGAGGCAAAAAACAACATCAGAGCTTAGAACTTTTTACTCTCTTTCATGAAACCTTCGCTGAGTTGCAGACACCTTTGGTTTTGTTCTCATAACCTTTAGTTTGAAGGGCAAAGATTAATTCCCAGCAGATTTCTTAGCACAAAAGTTAGCTCAAGAAGAACTCGAAATCCATCAGGAGCCACTTTTTTGTGCTGGATTTGAAAAATCTAACGATGTACTCCATGTTGGAGCCGCTTGGGAAAGTGAACAAAAGAATATCACTCTGCCGATACAACATAGACAATTTCCTAAAGAAGCAGCCGTGATAGATGGCGGTTCAAGAGTTAACCTGATTTCTACAAGGCTATGTGCAAGATGGGGCCTTACAAAGATCAAACCTGCTACTTTTGCTATTAAGCTAGTTGATCAAACGACAATTCGTCCACGAGGAATGGTGGAAGATATATTTGTCAAGATTGCAGGAGTACAATTTGTCATTACTTTCATCGTGATGGACTTACCAGAAGTGCCAAATGTCTACCGAGTTCTATTAGGACGTCCATGGTTACAGTTGCGCAAGTAATTCATAACTGGGGCACCGGAAAAATCACTTTTGAAAATCGTGAATGTGCAGTTAAAGTTGATCCTACGACTTGGACTATCAAACCAGTGGTTCAAAAAGAAGATGATGATTCATCAACAACGGATCACACTTGTGATCGACCAGAGAAAAAATTGGAAGTTCACTACGATTTTCAAACGGATACTGTCAATTGGAATGAAGCTCTTGCAACAATTGATTGTACAGCATGATATATGTGTCAACAAGATATTCAATTAGAGTTGAGCGAGATTTCCTTATTGGATCAAACTTTGGATACACCAATCACGTTTAGCCTGGATATCAACAGAATGGATTTAGTGGTTACAACCAAGTTAAGATTGCACCTACCAATCGCCACAAAACTGCTTTTGCAACAGAATGGGGCACCTATGCTTACAAAGTAATGCCGTTTGGACTCTGTAACGCACCAAGTTCATTCCAAAGAGTAATGCAATTTGCGTTTAAAGATTATCTGCAGAAATTTCTTGAAATTTACTTGGACGACTTGGGAGTTCATAGTACAAACACAGACCACCTGAATCGATTAGAGAAAGTATTTGAAAGATGCCGCAAATATTAGATTTCTCTAAATCCGAAAAAATGTCAGATATGGGTTTCACATGGAGTTGTGCTTGGACATGTGATATCAAGACATGGTATTGCCATAGATTATTCTAAGATCAAAGTTATTGTGGAATTGCCACTGCCTGCAACAATTTGAGGAGTTTATGTGTTTATGGGTCATGCGAACTACTATCGAATTTTTATTATCTTCTTTGCAGATTCAGCACGACCTATATACAAACTAACTATTGTTCCTATTTGGATAATAGAGGCGTTAGAAGCCTTTGAAAAGTTAAAAAAAGCATTAACTTCAGCACCAATACTGCGTTCTCTAGATTGGACGATAGAGTTTCATGTTCATATGGATGCCTCAAAATACGCCATTGGATCAGTTTTGACGCAGCCAGGTGACTATAAAAAGGATTATCCTATACGATCTGCAAGCAGACAACTTACGGATCCAGAAAATAATTATTCAACAACAGAACGTGAAGCTCTAGGCATGATTTTTTCTGTTCGGAAATTTCGTCACTACCTCATGGAAACGCACTTTGTATTTTATACGGATCATCAACCGTTACTTTACTTGGTAAACAAGACATGCAATACTGGACGTATTGCAAGATGGTTATTATTATTGACTGAATTTGACTTTCGGATTGTGGTTCGAATGGGAAAGCAGTATTATCTAGCCGATCACGTTTCGCGAATTGAATCCACACCAGCTAATACTGAAGTGGATGATGAACTGCCAAATGCTGCGTTGTTCTATGTTGAAGTAGTACCTGAGTGGGCGACATATATTGTTGAGTACCTGATGATAGGACAATCGAATGACTCTTTGACAAAAGTACAAAAGAGACAATTGATTCATGAAGTTCAACCTTATCAATTAATTGCAGGAAAATTGTACCGTCGTGGATTAGATAATATTTTACGAAGGTGTGTTTTAATCATGAAGTACCAGATTTAATCATGTTTTCACATGATGGCATGGGTGGAGGACACTTCTCTACAAATATTATTGTTCGCAAACTTTTGAAATCCGGTTGTTGGTGGCCTACACTTCATAAGGACACAAAAAATTTTATTCAGACATGTGATGTTTGCTAGTGAGCATGACGGCCTACTCGACAGAATTATGAACCCTTGCATCCAGTTTTATCGCAAGCACCGTTTGAAAAATGAGGACTGGATTATGTTGGTCCTATTCATCCTGCCGCGCAAGGATCTCAGGCCCGATACATTATCGTCGCAACTGATTATATGACCAAGTGGGTTGAAGCCAAAGCTATCAAAGTGGCTGATGCGAAATCTACGGCCAAGTTTCTATATGAAAATATTATAATCAGATTTGGATGTCCGATCGAAATTGTCAGTGACCGGGGTACACACTTTGTTAATCAAACAATAAAGTGTTTACTGGAAGATTTTTTCGTTATACAGAGATTTAGTACTCCCTACTATCCCAGAGGAAATGGCCAAGCTAAATCTTCCAATAAGATTCTCTGCACCATTTTGACAAAGACAGTTGAAGCAAGTCGGTCCGATTGGGAACATAAACTGTATGCAACATTATGGGCATTCAGAACCGCTTACAAAAATATTACAAATCAAACACCTTTTCAATTGGTTTATGGTCAAGATGTTGTTATGCCAATTGAATTTTTAATCCCATCTTTACGTATAGCAGCCACGAAACGATTGATAGATGATATGTCTTTACAACTCCGTCATGAAGCGTTGCACAAATTATGTGAAACCCGATTGATGGCAGTTCATGCCTTAGCAGCAGAGATGTAAATAGATGCCACACGTACCAAATCACATAGGATGCTTTCCAATAAGTTCATTCCTCAATATTAAATTTCGTTGTAAAGGATATTTTCCTCTAAGTGTTATGTTTCAAGTCAATTTCTAGGGTCATTGCATTGCAATTTCTTTAAATCCAATTTTATCTCTTTTGCATAGTTGGATTTTATATGGACTATGATCACTATCACCCGCGTAAAACAAATAAAGATCAAAAGAAAAAGTCCTAGTTGTAATATTGTAAATTCTTTGTGGAAAACACTTATTACTAACTTTTCATGATTTTTTAGATATTTAACATATCATCTCTCCACTCAACTTTTATAGAAATTTTGGTATTCCTTTAAAAGGAAAAGGGTGACGTGATAGAATCAATTCTATCATAGGATCCACTGGTTGCACTATATTTGAAAAAAAAAAAAAAGTAGCCCATATTATGTAGGCAAATGTAATTATCCAAAAGCATTTTTAGACAAATCTAGAGTAAGCTACAATGGAACTATTTGGATGTAATAGAGAAATTCTCTAGGGATTGTGAAGAACAATCTAGAACTAGAGAAGGTTTGGAACTTGAAAATCATCATTTATATGTATAAGTAGTACAAAAAAATATCAAAATTAGTATTCCCAATTTTATTTAGGATGGAGTAAGTTTTGATCATAAAATTGAATCTTGAATGTATGTATAGAATCAAGCTAATCTTAGTATGAGTACTAGGATTAGTGTGATGTTGAATGTTTAAAAGGAAGAAATTATGTTATCAGAGGTAAGTTAGGCTGGAAAATTCGTGAAAGTGGATATATTTCCGTCCTAGAGATGTATTATGTAAGGCTTGAGAAGTAGGAGTGTTGTTGAGATAATTGAGCTACAAGGTTCTCAATTAAATTTATGAGGAACATATTGCAGATTAGGGAATAATTTGCCAGATACAGATGTATGTTTATGTACATGATGATAGTGAGATTTCTTTTGTCTACAAACAGTTAATCTTGTTGAATCTACTATGAGCTTATTAGTGGATTTATTTGGTGCACTTAAGTGTTAAACCATCCAATGAACATAGACATATCAACGAGTATTGTTCAAGAACGATTACTAGCAGGTTACTGAGTCTTTTTGATGAAAGGTCAACTTATTAGCTCAGAAATAATTTATAAAACGATCCGGATGTGGTTTTATAGTAGAGGACTACACCCAAACATTTTGAGATTTCTGAATCATTCATTGAATCATTCATTAACAATCAACTTGAGTGGTTGTTTTACTCTTGGAAAAAGTTAATTTGTTAAACGATTAGTGTGAAGATAATTCACCAAGAACTCTTTGTTTACACATATATTGCTTAGAAGACACATACTGATTGAAGTTTTGTGCATTGAATATATGAGATTCTTCGTGTTAGAATATTTCTCAGAATGGAGCTGGCACCTCCTATTTTCTTCTTATCTAAGCTTCTGAGATCAAACAGTAGCTAGGTTCTATCGGTGAGAATCCACCAGCTGGAGAAATGCAACCGCATTGCCATACTGCTAGGGAATAGTTTAAACTTGAGAGCATGTTGGTAGCAGTGGATCGTTATCGTGTCACAATTTTGCATATTGTACCTCAGTCATGGCGCTCAACTAAAACGCAGAAGTAAGTATGATTCAAGCTTACTTCAGTCTGGACTCTGTAGAACGCAGAACTACTCCACGTGCTAAAGAGCTTCCAGAGAACTTCATGAAACATATATCCTTGTGTTCAACTGTTACAGGTCAAAGGAGCTTGCTGCACAAATTTAGACCTGCATTCGGTTTTGCACCAGAGGTTTTTCTGTAATTTAATGGGTACACTAATGTTCTGCCCGGAATGGAAAATAAACATGGGAGTCATAGGACTGTAATGCTAAGCTAATGCTTGTTTCCTTGTTTTCAGTAGGCTACTACGACGAGGTTGCTTCTTTGCTAGAGTCCAATAATAGGTTTTTTAGTTGCTTCTTTATGGATCTTTAATGGTAGACTCTTTCAATTGCCTTTAAAGCTGACTCACATGCCACATAGTGCTTCTACGTATTATTGCCGCAAATCTTGTATGCAGTATCATGAAAGAGGACACAGCTATTTAAGGAAACTAGGGCAAGACTGAATTCAACTAAAGGTGGAAGCCTGTATCAGAACTTAGAAGAGAGAGATGTATCAGAACTTAGAAGAGAGAGAGGACAGTGTTGGGGAACCTTTTTGAGGTTTCACTCCAAAAATCGATATGTGAAAAAGTTCTTCGGTCTCTATTGAGTGACATGCTATTACTTGCCCATTTTTTTTTATAAAACTCAAGATTTATGACATAAGAAAAATGGGAAACTTTTGTCATGTCGATTTTTGGGAAAAGATGTTTGTTCCATTCTTGAACTATGCCGACTTTCCGAACATTGAGAGAGAGCTCCAAGATCATAGGTACACAGTTGCTCATTACCTTAATTTGGGAGTTCATGTCCGTTGAATAAAGTTAAATGTTTGAACATGTTTTCGTTGCAGTGATTATGGACATATTATATTTGTAAGTAATCCACGCAAAGGAGCACAAGGCGCAAATGTCAACGACATATTAATGGGTATAGCTTTTTATGATTTTATCCCATTACTTATCGGTGATCACCTTGATTCAAGGAAGCCACTCTCATTTTAATCTTTTAAAATTTATCATTTAGACAAACTCAACTTTGACTTGCAGGTGGAGAGAGAGAAGAAAACAGAAACCCACACAACCTATGGACTCTGGAGTAGTAAAGACTTTAAACAAGCTCAACTTTGACTTGCATAAAGAAGAAAACAGAAACCCAGACAACCTATGGACTCTGGAGTAGTAAAGACTTTGGACAAACTCCTATGGACTCTGGAGTAGTAAAGACTTTGGACAAACTCAACTTTCAATTGCATGGAGAAGAAAACAGAAACCCAGACAACCTATGGACTCTGGAGTAGTAAAGACTTTGGACAAGCTTAACTTTGACTTGTGGAGAGAGAGAAGAAAACAGAAACCCAGACAGCCTATGGAGTAGTAATTTGTAAAGACTTTGAGACTACGCGTGCGTTTTGAGCAAGTACATACTTTTTTCCTGAAATGTATGTAATTATTTTCTGTGGTAGGGATCAATCAGAAAAACGAGTAGATCCATGACCATGAGTGAATGGGTTTAGAAGAAATTATTTTTTAGTACTGGATAGAATGCCAGGTCAACAATCCACGAGTGAATGGATTTAGAAGAAATTGAATTTTAGGTACTGGATAGAATGGGTCAACATTCATCACGAAAGTTTGTGTCATACACTCTTCAATTCCCGGGTGACATGCTCACTTAAGTGGTTCACCAAGGAGGGTTGAGCTATATGGAAGCTTGCATGTCAGAGCATTATGCGCCGCAAAGGTCAGCTATATGCACACTCTCACATATGAATGACATATGGAGTGTGAAACGCTAGGAGATGACGCCTTGCAAACGTCTCACATGGTGGCATTTAGTGCGTGACACACGGCCGATTTCCGGGTGACATGCGCACTTCAGCGGTTCAGGAGGGAAGTGCGTCTCACGCAGTTCCAACTTCTCCACGTCTCGGCTGGATGGCATGGAAAAACAGCAATGGCAAGGGACGGGCAAGATATGAACGATCATAATAAAATCCAATGATAGCGGACTTCAAATTTCCCGTTCCATCAAGACCCCCACATACCTTGCGAGTTTCGGAAATGTGCATTTTTCGATTGAGAGCAATTTAGATTTCCTGTCACAAATGGCGGGCTTAAGCAGCAGCATCATCAGGAAAGTAGGAGAAGCACAGAAAGCAGATAGAATCGACGACTTTGATGAGAAGAGCGGCTATGCTAAATCCACTGGCATGTACTTCAGTACACGGCCTGCATTCAGAATCCCGGAAGAGCCTTTTCTTTCCTTCACTCAATACATGTTTGCGCATAGCTATGGCAGCAAAATTGCTCTTGTGGATGCTCCTACTGGAAAGACTGTCTCCTTTGAAGAGCTGGAACAGCAGGTCATGGCCTTGGCAGCAGGCCTTGGCAGCATCGGTGTCTGCCAAGGCAACACTGTAATCCTCATAGCTCCAAATTCCATCCTCTATCCGGTGGTTTTCTTGTCTGTCATGGCCATTGGAGCAGTGATCACAACAGCAAATTACGTGAACACCTTCCCAGAATTGGAGAGGCAAATCCAGGATTCTGAGGCCAGGCTTGTTGTGACAATTTCCTCATTGGTGCAGAAAGTTAAAAAATCTGGCTTGCCACTTGTACTCATGGATGAAGATGGAGTTTCGGATCATGTAAGCCAGCCAGATGATGCTCCTATTTTCTTCTTATCTAACCTTCTGAGATCCGATAGTAGCAAGGCTCCACCTGTGAGAATCCACCAGGAGGATACAGCTGCATTGCTATACTCCTCAGGAACAACAGGCATGAGCAAGGGTGTGATCATCTCACACAAAAATCTCATTTCCTCAACGATAATTGTGTTCTCACCACTACCACCTGCACCAGTCGATGAAGTCATTCTGTGCGTTCTGCCCATGTTCCATATATATGGATTTTCCTGTATAGTCTGTGCAAATCTCTGCAAGGCCAGGACCGTTGTTGTCATGCCTCAATACAACTTTGAGAGCATGTTGGCTGCAGTGGGACGTTACCGTGTCACAGTTCTGCCTGTTGTGCCTCCGGTCATACTTCACCTTGTGAAACGACAACCAGGAAGGCAGTACGATCTGAGCTCACTTAGAGATGTCGGATCCGCAGCTGCCCCCCTTGGAAAAGAGCTCATGGAGGCGTTCATGAAGATGTATCCTGGAGTGCAACTATCACAGGTAAAACAGCCTCATGCAGAAATTTTGCTTCATCTCTTTCTTACTAGAACACATAATGATAACATAAGAGTCTATCTTTTTCCTAGATTTTGAGTCAGTCTTCCCTGAAGAGATGAGCTCTCCAAGCTCCTTCTTGAAACCTCTCAAAACACACAAGCCCCTCCCCCCAAAACACACCCCCTCCTCCCCTCCCCCAAACGCCCCCACCTCAAAAAAAAAAAAAAAGGACTTGGCACATGGTGCCCATGTGTGGGTTGATGTTGTAAAGCTGACTCAGGTGCACCCAACGTGCCATGTAAGACTCTAAGGGGTGACACTCCCTAAGGTCCCAGAGCAAGTTAGAACGTCAAGGACTGAGCCTCCGACCTGTGGTGAGCCAGTCAAGTAGTCACAAGTCATGAGCTAGCTCTGGAGCTCGAGTCATGGCCTAGTCAGGAAGCAAGTTGATTCTGCCACCGGAACGGCTCCCGGGACCCATGTCCGGGAGCCAGACTGATTCTGCCAGGCTTGCCAGGCTTAATCAGCAAAATAAAAACTAAGTCCCAAAAAGCGTGCTTTACCAGAAAGCACTATGTTTCAGAACAGAGGGGGTGCGCCGAATCACAGCAGAACTATAGGGGGAGTCCGGCAGACAGAAACTTGGGCAGCTCAATCAACGCCAGGAATCCAGTCGCCAGGTCTCAGCTCCCTCTACCAGCACGAGCCAAGCACAATGCCCAGCACGTGTTGGTGGCCCCGAGACCGGTCAGTCTATGTATGAATGTAACCTCTTCCAAATCTAATAAAGTTGATCCTTGGGGACCATTTCGGTTTCGCCTCCGGGACTGGTCCAAGTGGAAGGACCCTTACTACAACCTTTTTGCGTCGCTGGCGCCTAAGGGTCCCTGTCATCGACATGGGGCTTGCCGCTATGCCAATTGGTCAGTTTGGCGACCACTATGCCTTGGGTTTCATGTGTGGCTTGTCTTTGCCTTTGGTTACCTTTTGGGGACGGATTCTGAGTTGGCTTTCGGGTTGGTTGGGATTCCAGTTTTCTTAAGTCTGAATGGTTAAGCTTGTTACGTTTCTGAGTTGGCTTTTATGTAAGTGCATGATGGATGAATGTTAGACTTAAGCGCGTGTTGGGAAAACCGCTCAAGTCCCAGCGCCCTTTGAGGCGCCGGCACAACAGTTGAGCAAACACATCGCATGCCATGTGGTCAAGACCCTAGACCCTAAACCTTAAACCCATGAATGTTTAGCCACCATGTCCCAAGCCATCCCTAGACATCCATTTGGACTTGACCTTAGTCATTGCCCACATGAATCCAACTAGGTTGGCTAAGTTGGTTAGCTTGGCACCAAAGTTTCTTTGGTCCCGGGTTCAAGCCCCCCCTAAACCAAGATGCATTGCCCACCTGAATCCAAGAGTTGGTTAGTTTGGCATCCAAAGTTTCTTTGATCTCAGGTTCAAGGCCTCCTTAAAAACCAAGATGCATTGCCCACTTGAATCCAAGAGTTGGTTAGTTTGGCATCCAACGTTTCTCTGATCTCAGGTTCAAGGCCTTCTTAAAAACCAAGATGCATTGCCCATATTGATTATTGGTCAATGCATGAAAAGCCTAATCACCAAGTCACCTATAGTGATTATTCCAAGGACTTTACTGGTTGTATTTGGGTGTGGAAACCCACCATTAGCAACCCACATGTCATGGGTTGTCACTTGCAAATGGCACTCACCTGACCCACCATTGGCAACCCACATGTCGTGGGTTGTGGCGTCACAGACCCATTCAAATTTGTTAAACACTACATGGGATCAAAGAAACTTTGGATGCCAAGCTTAACCAACTAATCCAACCTTGGATTTGACTAATTGTTTTAATGAACTTCCATAGTCCACAATACCTTGGTGACATTTTATTACACTTGTACACTTACCAATGTGCATCACCTTCAAGTTGAAAGACACTCGCAGAAACATTAAGTCACCAACTTCCAGTTTCCCAAAGGTACCATGTTCACGTGGATAACTATCTGCTCATGCTTGAGCCTTGGAATGGTTTTGCCTCGAGCCTTGTCTTGCAACCGAGTCAAATACTCTACAACACTTGGTACCTTTTGCATAGTACTTATGATAGCTGGACATGCTGGTCAGTAACGATAAGTTAACTTAAATGGACTAATAAATGTGGACACATTCTCTTGTCATCATTTGCAAATTCAAATCTGTTGTAGATTGCTTATGGTAGCTGGACATGCTAGTCAGTAATCATAAGTTAATTCAAATGGACTCATAATCGTGGACACATTTGTCTTGTCATTATTTGCAAACTCAATTAATGACAAATATTTTACCCAATTAGTTTGTGCCTCATTGACGTATGCTCAAAGCATGTCCTCTAAAACTTGAACATTGTTGTGCATTGAATAGGTAATGTTGCAGGTTACCAATTTAAAAATTTCCTCAAAAAATTTAGCTTTTTGTAAAGATTCTAGTTAACTGGATCAAATTTTGCCACTCTTAAAAAATTTCAGCAAAAATATAGATGTTTTTTGAATATTAAGCACATTAGATTTTAGAATTCAAATTTCAATAACTTACAAAATTTAGACTATAATTCTTATTAGTCATTTCATGAACAAGACTCTTAAAACAAATAACATACATTTCAAATAAACAAATAAAAATTATACTTCAGACTTTTTGTTGTACTTAAAATTCATATCTAAATTTAGGATATTGTAATTTGAAATAGTAAATGCAAATATAAAATGATGTAATACGAAGAACATTGTCCTCAATGTGGGCATATGAAAGATCATAATAACTGAAAGAAAGTCGGGGATGAAATATGGAATATAAAATTTCACTAGCATAAATGTTGCATACTATAGAATTGCAAAATGTCATTGTCATATTGCTTATCTCAAAATCATATATGCTAAAAGTGTAGTTGCTGCAAAATTATCCAAACTGAACTAAAAGTTGCAACATGAATTGGAGGTCATAAACTGCTATTGTTTAAACATGAGCTATGTCAAGTTATATGAATGGCCTAAAAAAGCCAAAGGGGGCCATCAAAAGAATCATCGTCGACAATAAGTTGAATACAATTGATACTAGAAATAAGCATGTACCAAGCTAGTTGTATGGACCAAGAATGCAAGACAAAGGCATCTGTGTGAACAGTAAGGCACAGTGTGATTCGTAAGGACCAAGTATGTTGCTCACCATCAACATGAATAAGAGCAAATGCATTTGAAACTAGTCATATGAACTAGGAATGCAAAAGAGGAATAGGACCCAGAGAAGTGCATAGTAGGTAGTTTTGGAAATGCCACCACAAAGAGCATTGTGTTCAATGCTTGTCAATTCACCAATTTGAACAATTTTAAATCACAATTTTAATTTGAACAAACAAAAGGTCTAGGATTTTCTTTTTTGGTTTTCAATTATTTGTTCATTGAATCAATCCACAAACTTCTCCTATATTTGATTCATTCTAAGCTTTGCATTGTATGAAAAGTTGTATTGTTGTTAAGCTATTTTTATTGTAACATCCAAAAACGCGTTCAGAAATGTGTTTCTAGTTTGGGGGAGCGTTTCTGAGAAACAATTTTTTTTCCGGGCAATATGGGTATCAGATAAAAGCTCTAATCAAGGGCATTGCATCAGTATAGGTTGCCAAGTGTTTTGGTTACAATTGGGTTGGTTACAACATGGTTTAGGTCCAATTTAGGGCAATTTTAGGGCAGACAATATATATATTCTAGATTTTTTTTGGCACAATTCTGGAATCAGAATCTCATTTTTGAGAAACGCGATTCTAGGAACGTTTTTGCCCAGAAACCCGTTTCTATGCAACTGTGATCTCATTTTACAAACTCAACATTATTTAATGTAATGGGCCCCTCCTAAACCATCTTTGTAACCCATTCATGCTATCACTTGTCCCTACCATAGTCATCCCAAGCTTATCCACTTAAATATGAATATAGGTCTACCTGAACAACTAACCACATGAATAACAACAGTGGAGGTGTGAAGTAAAGTTTCTTTTGTTTTTTGTACTAGTACACATGTTTTTTGTACTACTACCATTTGGTAGATAATTATGTATCCCCGCACCAAGTTCATTTGCTTCAATTGTCCAACACGAGGCTTGAAGCTATGAAGCCTTGGTATGGGCATATATAGACAACTTATCTTACATGGATTACATCCTCTAGCACCAAAATCTATAGTTATATGCCTTTCACAAAAATATATTGTTGCTTGCTGAAGGGTTCTTTCAGGTTTATTCATTGATGTTTCTCGTCATCTTACATCTTCATGGTTGAGAGTTTGAGTGCTTGATAATTGTTTAATTGCTATCTTGATAACTCTCATAGATGTGGACAAAGAAAGTTACTATAATAAATCTAAAAAAGTTTATGCTCTTTGATTGTAATAAAAGACTTGATGTTTCAATGTTCGAAAGCCTTAAACCCAAATCTATTACATCACGAACAAAAACTGTTGTATGTGTTTTAGGCTTATGGGCTTACAGAAACTTCAGGGCTTGCAACACTAATATTTCGACAAGAAGTTATGTGCATTGGGTCTTCTGGTAAGCTGGTATCAAATGTGAAAGCAAAAGTTGTTGATTTCGATTCTGGGAGATTTTTGCCTCCATATGAGAAAGGAGAGATTTGGTTACATGGTCCATGTATTACTACAGGTACTTGTTTTTTGCCTCTGCAGGCTTGCATCATGATGAGAACTTTTGTAGTTGTTTAGGACAAGAGCATAACTTTATGGCATTATTAGAGATCTTATTTCCTTTCAAAAATCAAATTAAATGCATGAAGGGTCTTCATAAACTTTTGTTGCTATATGACTTTTGAGCCCTCTTGTTTCTCAAAAGAACAATTGAAATCTTCTATGGGAGCTTAAGAATCAAAGCTACACAATCATGTCTATGCTTTGATTTTCAAAGAGTGTGTGCTATATTCCACTTATTCTAACAAGTTCAAATACTGTTGTTGAGTGTCATCAGTGTTGAACCAATAAAAAAAGGTATACTTTTCATGCACTCTCATGGTTCTTTCTATTACTTTAGAAGTAGAGGTGAAATAACTTCAATTTCAACAAAGGTTGTCGAATTATTATGCCCATGATCATTGGACTATCAAGTCAATTGCAAACTCTCTCCTCATGGTTGATGCCTCTTCTAAGATGTATATGTTGCTTATAGAGATTGAAATTTTCTTTCACAAATGAGGAGTCTTTGTATGTGATAGAAAATCAGCTTAGTGATGATCTTTGTGAGATGCTTATTCTAAGGCTGTGACTTTGATGGACTATCATTTGTGTAGGTTATTTCAAAAAGAATGAGGCAACAATGGCAACCATAGATAGCGAGGGTTGGCTTCATACTGGGGACATTGGATTTTTCAACAATGAAGGGCAATTGTTTGTGGTTGATCGCCTAAAGGAGATGATTAAGTACAAATCTTTTCAGGTGTGGGATTATTTAGCTTTAAAATGCACCAATTTGTGTTGTTAAGTTACTATAGATTGGGATTTTTGAGTTTTGATTATATGAATGTGCTTGTATTTCATAAAATACCAATTAGATACATTTTCTAGTCATCTTTGTTTATTCAAACACAATTAATGAGTTACACATATTGATGCTCAATGAGTCTAAAGAGCTTCATCTTGTCCTTCGATATCCCTTGTAGCTAGAAGACGACAATACTTTTTGTTTCTGATTAACTCTGTTTCAGCCTAAAACTACCATCGATGTTGAAATGTCAATGACCTGATGTATGTTGTACACTAGTTCCATTCCATGAGTGTAAGAAGCTGAAAGGAATTATCTTTTTATGTTTGCAATGCTCGATATTTCTGTCAAATGGCTTAATGTAGTAATGTATGGCTTGTTTTTGTTTGTCTACATAAACTTTAAAATGTTTGGTCAGGTTGCACCCGCTGAGCTGGAAGCAGTCCTGGCCTCGCACCCGGAAATAACAGATGCTGCGGTTATACCGTGAGCTTTCAATCCATCAACCTGCTGGAGCTCTTTATTGCACAAAGTATTATTTTAGGGACCATTTAGGATGTACATCGTATTTCCAGTATTGTAGACTCTAAAAGCTGCTCAGGATGGAAGATCAATGGACTGGTAATTCTATTCTCTGACGTTGCATTGGAGGAAAACAGTGTCATTTTTCAGATCTGCTAGCTCAGTGCATATTCTGTCCTGCTGCAGATGCCCAGACGAAGAAGCCGGGGAGGTTCCAATGGCATTTGTAGTTCGGTCACCAGGAAGCACCTTAAATGAAGAAAAAGTGAAAAGTTTTGTTGCAGCTCAGGTATGATCACTTAAAATCGCAGAATCGGAAACCCTGAAAGCTCTTTCTCTCTATTGGGAATATATTTATGAGTTTAGCTTAGTCCTTTTCCTGTTTATGCTTATGATAAACTTGCTACTTTGTTCATCCACGCGTAGCAAGTAGATGTGTTATTAGATTCTTGATTCACGATTGATGTGAATATTGTGCCAGGTATCACCATACAAAAAGGTTCGTCAAGTGGTTTTTACGAATGCTATCCCAAAGTCTGCATCTGGCAAAATTCTTCGCAAGGAGCTGATTCAGCTTCTACGCTCTAAGATATGACGATCCTTCATGGGTGACATCCAAACCAAATGCCAGTAAAAGATTGCTACACATACGCCATTCATCCACTCAAAATATTCAGATGACATTCTTTTCATAATCTGCAACCCCACCTAAGATTAATGGGTATATGGTTTAACCTTTGTTGGTGATTCACCATCCCACAAATAAGAGCTGGTTTTTGGAGACTCCTTAAGATTAATGGGTATATGGTTTAACCTTTGTTGGTGATTCCGAATCCCACGAATAAGGGTGGTTTCACGTGGCCAGAGTCTCCAGCTTTGTAAACTATTTATTGCTGCTAATAACTCACTTTACATTGTTATCATGACTGCTTATATGAGCAAGTAGAAGATCATCACATAAAAAGAAAAGATTGATACTAGCCATGTTTCTTATTGACTTTCAAAAATGACATATATTGTAGAGCCTGCTGACTGCTTACTGTCACTCACAATTTCAAAGTCCAATTTAGCAGGCAAAGCATTATAAGAGGTGTTAACAATGATGAGAAGCTGTTTGCAAAAATGATAATTAATTTCATTCTTATAATAGGTCTTGAGTACCATAAATGTAACTAACAACATATTTCTCTTGCAAGCAATAATTTCATTCAAAAACTATCTATAAAAAACAAAGATTTAAATCAGATCTAAGCATTAGATCTAGGCCAAGAGTGAATGCACAAGCCTCCACTACTCAAGAGCTAGACAAAACACTCATAAATCTGCTTCTAAGATCAAATAAATGTCATGCATGATTGAAATGACAAAAACCAAAGTTTATGCACATTTGTATCAGATATGAAACTCTCTGTAGACAACCCTTACAACAACTAGATGTACAGACATCATATCTCAATGGAGTTATCAAAGAAGAAATTTACATGGTGTAACCCAAAAGTTATATTATCGAGGGTAAACACAATCATGTGTGGAAACTCCATAAGGCACTTTTTGGCTTGAAGCAATCTGTTCGAGCATGGTTTCAAAGGATCCATACTTTCCTTATTGATCACGGCTACACACCTAGCTCTTCAGAATCAAATGTTTACTTCAATATATGAGATCGAACATACTGAGTGGGTCTCCCCAATTGTCATTGTTCCCAAGAAAAGTGGAAAACTTCGAATCTGTGTCAACTTTAAGAAACTTGATGTCGTCACCAAACGTGATCATTTTCCATTACCTTTCGGAGAATCCATCTTAGAAAATCTAGCAGGAGAGGAGGCTTACCCCTCCTTAGATGGCTTTAGCGGATACAATATGATCGAAACTGCTGAAGAAGATCAACATAAAACCGCTTTTGCCACAGAATGGGAACACTTCTGCTGGAAATTCATGCCTTTTGGTCTCTGCAATGCCCCTAGCACCTTCCAACGTGTTATGCAAGCTGCCTTTTCTCAGCAGATGGGCGATACCGTAGAGGATTACTTGGATGATTTAGGTGCACATTCAGAAGAAACATGCCATCTGTTTGTGCGCAAAAAATTTTTTATCCAATGTCAACGCTTCGGCATCTCTCTTAATTCTGAAAAATGCCAGATCTGTGTAACACATGGGATTGTGTTAGGACATATTATTTTCCGAAATGGCATTCCCACTGACCTTGAAAAGATCCTTATCATGTAAAATCTACTGGAACCACGTACGATACGCAAATTTTACTCTTCCCTTGGCCACACCAACTACTATCAGTGCTTTATTTTCAATTTTGCTAACAAAGCATGCTTAATCTACAAAGTAGTTGTAGTTCCCAAATGGACGGATAAACAACGCGTCACATTTAATCAACCCAAAAAAGCCCTTCCCAATGCACCTATCCTCCGGGCTCCTGATTATCCTAATGAATTCCATGTGCATACCGATGAATCCAAGTATGCCATTGGAGCAGTGCTCACCCAACCAGGAGAATTCAAAAAGGACTACCCAATCTGTTTTCTTAGTAGACAATTGATACCTACTGAAGTCAATTATACCACTACCAAACATGAAGCCTTGGCAATGGTATATGCAGTTCAAAAGTTTCACCATTATCTTCTAGGAAAAGTTTTGCATTCTTCACTGATCATCAAGCACTGTTGTATCTCATTAACAAGACTTTCACCACAGGCCGTATTACTAGATGGATCCTATTAGTACGAGTATTTGAGTTTAGGATCGTGGTTTGTAAAGGAGTTCAACATTTTCTAGCAGATCATCTGTCCCGAATCTCTAACCTTCCCATGCCTGATCAAGACGTCAATGATGATTTACCAAATGCCATCTTTTTTCAAGTTGACTCTACACCCGTATGGGCTAAGGAAGTCATAGAATAATTAACTTCAGGACAGATGGATCATTCCTTGTCTAAACCTGAACAACGTGCATTGGTCCTCAAAACCAAACCTTATACGTTAATTGCAGGACAACTCTACAAGCAAGGGTTAGATGGAATCATCCGACGTTGTCTTACTAAAGGTGAAATACCTTCTGTAATTTTTCTCACTCATGAAGGTATTGGTGTAGACCATTTCTTTTTTGAAATGACTGCAAAAAAAATCCTTTTGGCCGGTTTTTGGTGGCCAACACTCTTCAAGGATACACACAATTATACAAAGGCCCGTGATGTCTGCCAACACACAAAACGCTTTCAAAAGACCAACTACATGCCTTTACACCCTGTAACCACTGATCAAGCTTTCCAAAAATGGGACATTGATTATGTCAAACCCATTAGTCCCGCTGCTCGGCACACACAATCTCGTTACATCATAGTAGCTACGGACTGTTGTACCAAATGGGCTGCAGCAAGAGCTATTCGCAATGCTGACGCTCGTTCTACCGCAAAATTTTTCTATGAACAGGTTATAGTTCGTTTCGGCTGTCCTCTAGAACTTATCAGTGATAGGGGTACACATTTCCTTAACTTTGTCATAGCAAATCTCCTTTCAAAATTTTTTGTGGTACATCGCAAAAGTTTTCCATACTATCCACGATGCAATGGCCAGGCGGAATCCACCAATAAAATCCTATGTGGAATTCTCACCAAAATTGTCGAATCCAACCAATCTGATTGGGAACTCAAACTTCATGCTGCTCTTTGGGCTTATTGCACCACCCCGAAGAGAGCTACATGCTTAACCCCTTTCCAGCTAGCATATGGCTAAGAAGCCATTATGCCTGTAGAATTCCATATCCCCTCTCTTCGAGTGGCCTATAATCTTGAGCTAGATAATCAACAGACTCTAGCAAACAGGTTATTCCATCTGGAACAACTATGCGAAACACGACAGATCAGCATCCATGCTCAACAAGTCCACAAACGTCGACAAAAAGCATGGCATGATCGATCATTGAAACTTAGAGACTTCTAGGTTGGAGATAAAGTCCTGTTATACCAAGCCAAAGCCTTTAAAGGCAAACTGAAATTTTTTGGCCAAGGTCCTTACGTCATTAAAAAAATCTTTGCCTCTGGATATGTACAACTCCAAACCCTTCAAGGCGATATTCTTGACACTGTGGTCAATGGGAGCAGACTGAGAAAGTACAATGAACCCTATTATTGGATATTATATTAAAGAACTAAGCTCCCACCTTTTGGTTTTGTCAATGTTAATATAATCTCATTCCTTATTATCCCATCCATAAAGATGGGCTTGCCATCTCGAAAAGTGACCACCATCTTGTCACAAACAATAGTAGCTCTTGTTGTTTATAGGAAATTGATTGATATTCTTGCTTTTACATGCTCTTGTATCTACTTATTTATATATCTAACCACCTGACACTTGAATTAGCACTTGGAATAGGTCAAAATCTTATATAATGTGTTTGAGATTTGAAAATGATATATGATACATCTCATTGGATTGAAATAAAAAGCATTGCACCCGAATATTTGAACAAAAGAATCTTTCCTCATATTATCAACATCTAAAGAATGTTAACACCTTGGCTTCCAATAAAGTGCTTCCAGCTTTGGCTTGTGATAGTAAAATGTCCTCACTAAAGTGTGGATTCAAGGAAGCTAACTTATGTGTGAGTGATGGCCATTTACATAGAGCGCAAGTACAAATCTAGTTGTCCTACCATTGCTAAAACATGTCCATAGGACAATGGAACCTTTTTTTGCACCTTTCATGGTTCTTTGAGAATCTAGTTGAACACACCCATCAAAGGCCTCGTCTTGTAAAGACAAAATATTGTTGCTCATGACAAAACTTACGTTAGATTCATACTTTATCCAAGTATGGTTCTACAAATCATTAGTTATGAAGAAAATTCAGGTATAGTTCTACAAATTGTTAGTTATGAAGAAGATCAAACGAAGAGCATCACACAAACAAAAGTACAAATCAAATTCATGAATACACGACAACATCTAACTAAGATCAAAGGACAATGGACAACTGCTTTCTAGTTTGCAGGTCCTCCTAAAATGGAAGTATCTATGTATTAGTTGTTTCCTTTCCTACTGTTTTTCTTTACTGCCTGCCGAATATTTTTTTTTTGAGAAAACCACACAAAAAGTCATTATTTTGAGAAGATTTGTCTTACACCATCTCAGATAGAATTCGCCTGACCCCTTTTTTACAATGCACGATTCATTTTTAGACTCCACGAATTCTGTCTCACAGACAAACTTTTTAGAAATAGAAAAAATTAGTTTTTTGCATCAGATACTGACTTCCAGAATTCGCAGACAATTTGCTGAAGCTTAGAAAAATTCCTACAATTTCCTTGTCACCTTCGCGAATTCTGATCAGACACATGTTTGTACTGTCAGTCATTTTTTCTATTTTGAGACACAAAGTCACTTACAGAAATTCGCCGGCCCTCAGAACACTGCCTCAAAATTCGCGACCATCAATACAAAATTGTGGACACTGAGGACGATTTGTGGGTGGAGTTGGAATTCCTGACCAAAAAAGTCTATATATAGACATCCACTTTTCTCTCCACAAATTCATTTTAGATTCCTGCTCTCGAGTTCATGCCAAACGGGATAGTCTCTACCTCAATATATAGAGAGTAGGATCCAGTGCATGAGCACATGCAATCCCCATGCAAGTCAGCAATAAATAGGTTACAGCTCTACATGCATACCTCTTGCCTATATCAGTCACATGTACATGCACTACTCCATGTGTCTCAATTAGAGTGTCTGGGTGTCTCAAGGTCATTAGCCACCAACATGCCTCGATGTGGAATAAAATCTGGGCATGACCAATGATCTCCAACACTGGAGGGCCGGTCTACCATATTAGGACTATTCTAGGTCCTAAACTGAATATGGCCGTAACATTCTTCCTCCCTTAAACAGGTTCTGTTCTCAGAACGGGAAAAAGAAAACATGAAACTATTCCTTAAGCTTTCAAAATTTACCCATGAACCTTTATTCTTAGTCTGATCTTTCCATCTAAATAAGTACTCAGAGATGCAACAATTCTTTGATTGCTTGCCTCTACTCATGAATACCAATTCAAATTCCAAAAGATACACTAAGCTATAAATCTTCTAAATGTTACGACCATATTCGGTTAAGGACCTGGAATAGTCCTAATATGGTAGACCGGCCCTCCAGTATCTACTCCAAAACAAAAGTTCATCACCTTCATGTAATCCTAATTACATGAACCATTGGGTGAATTAATTTCTTTATTTCAGAGATCAAATCCAAAAGCTAAAGAAATTCCATGTCAATATCAAGTAGAAAATAAGGCTTCTTGATACCAGTATTCTTAGAATATCCAAATATTCTAAAATACCACAATTCAGTCATCTAAAATCTCTAGGAGATCCATCAAGTCTCAGACAATCATAACTCAAACCAGAGTACTACAGTTACTCTAATGAGTAAACAGCTCCATTTCTAGCATCATATGCAAGAAATCAACATCTATTCGTATCTTAATAGATTTATCTATCTCCGACAAAACTGGAGATTTAGACTGAACTTTGTACACAAGCACTTATAGACTACAATCTGAAAGATAATAACCTAAAAAAAAATTAGATATTGCAACTCCAGCCGCCATCTATGCAGAAAGGTAGGCAGCCCAGCCGCGACCTCCAACACGAGAGAGAGAAACAAGAGAGAGAAACCATCATGTAGGTGCTGAGGGAGAGAGGCTTTTCTGGTAGGTCATGAATTTTCAGGTTCATCCAAGATGCACACACACATCAAATTCACCATAACTACCATCGGCTTCCTTCTACAGCACGAATCAGCCTTCTAATCTTTCTTTCATCCACATGCAAGCAGGAATCCAGATTAGAGGGCACATTCCGACCTCTCAAAAGCAGGTGTCAAACACATCTAATTTGTTTGTAGGACAACGATCCATTTGCTCAAACGAGATGCTCCAACAGCTGGCAATAACACATCATTCCAACTTTTTTACTTGCCTACCACACTCCTCTCTCAAACCTCGTTTCTGAATAGAGGTTTCAATCAAGTTTCTGAACAGAGGTTTCAATCAAGTTTCCCTTCATGCAACTCCTCTGCAGGGTTTTTTCTTTTCTACTCCATGCGAACAAGCATTGCTGCGACCATCTCTACACTTGTTTTTATCTGAACAGAGGTTTCATTCCTCACCAAATCAGATTTTACAAATACTGAGAGTAAATAGGTTTGTCATTCAAAACCTCCTCAAGTCAGCAAGCTACAGGATCACAAGAGTTCCAAGAACTCAGTCGCATCCACAATTAATCTAGTATGCATCCACAATCCAATGTCTAAATCTGTCACTGCTTAGAGAGTCACCAATTTACATTTTTCAGTCAAAGTTTTCAGTTTTTTTTGTTCACAGTTTACATGCTTCACAAGAGGATTAGTCTAAGAACCTTAAATCCTCTCATGCAAATCGTAATTTCAAATTTCCAACAGCAGTCAACTTAATTATCCAAGATAAATCGATTCCTCATCAATCTATCAACAAATAACTTGCTACTTAATCTGAATCAAAACTGTCCAAAACATTATGGACTCATGCAAATCATTCATCTAAAAAACAGATTTGAACAAGGAAGTGGATCTACACATGCAGATCATTCTACTTCAAACAAAAAATTTTCCAAGGCTTCAGAAAATAAGAATGGACTCCACACTAATTCACAGCATCTCAATAAAATCAAACAAAGAGCACTCCCCCACCAAGTTTGAAAAGCATGTCCTGAACAAGAATTAGTGAATCCAAACCAAAATTTTCCTTGAAAAAATAGCACTCCATCCAAGATGTGAATCCAAGTGCGTTCCAATTCCGATTTGATGTAGAACTTCTCTCCATCCCATCTAAAAACTGCATCTTAGTCGGGCTCTGATACCAATGTAAAGACCACTAGGGATAAACCCCTAAGATGAGGATTGGAAAACACAAGAGAGACTGTGGAGCAAAACCACCCAACCAAACCTTGATCCCTCCTGGAGAATCCTCATGGATCTAGCCCCCAAGCTATGCCAATGTGACAGCAAGAGGAGAAGAGCTCATAAGGTAACCTAGACCAAGTCGTCGACGAGATAGTCTCTACCTCAATATATAGAGAGTAGGATCCAGGAAAGATTTCAGATCCTTAAGATCCAATCTACTTGAATGATCTTTGGTTAGACAGAGAAATACACTATCAATATCACCAATGTAGAAAAATCAGCATCTACACACAATTTGAGATGCAAACACTAATAGAACTTGATCAAACTTGAATGAAATGATTATGTACTGTTGCTGTCCGTACAAAACCAGAAAGTTACTGTATTTCACACGTGTGGATCCAAAAATAGCAAATATAGATCATTATACACATAGAATTGCAAGCAATCACCAAGATAGTGCACCAATGGATAGTAGAACCCAAGAGAACCATGTATAAGCATGAAAATGAGATAGAGAAGAGAGAAGATGACTCTCTCCACGAGTTACATCCTTTTATAGCAGGTCCAAACCCTATTTGGCCACTTGGCTTTCCCACCAAAATGCTAACCCTACCAATTTTGGGTCTAGATTCAATGTACCCAACTTATTCAAATTGAATCTACTCAAACTCGCATTCTATCTTTCCCACACTTTCAAAAAGTGTTCATTCAATTGAGATTTAGACTAATGAGCTTTGAAAAGTCAACCTCTAAGTCTAAAACAAGTTTTGGTCTCAATATGCCAAATATAAAAATATGGCAAAACGTGATGAAACTAGTTGAATCTTTCACACTCCCTCTTCAACTAGTTTTAGCATAGACTTTGATAATACTCCAAGTGAAGTCCTATGCTTCATGAACAAGTCTTTTTCCAATGCTTTGGTGAAGATATCAGCTACACATTCCCTTGAAGACACATGTTGAAGCTCCACCTCCTTTGCAATGACTCGCTCCCTCACAAAATGATATTGTATCTCACTATGCTTGCTCCTAGCATGAAAGATAGGATTGGATGCCATTCTTTGGGCTGATTGATTGTCGCAAAAGATGATTGGGCTCTCTGAAAAATCCAGCAAGTGAAGATCCTTGATCATCCTTTTGATCCATACCATCTCCTTTGTGCAATGTGTAAGAGCTTTGTACTCGGCCTCACTAGATGACAATGAGATAGTGGCTTGTTTCTTTGACATCCATGATATAGCTCCATCACCTATGAAAATACAATAAGAACTAATGGATTTCCTATCCATTACATCTCCAGCATAGTCCAAATCTAAAAATCCAAAAAGATTAGGTGATGATCCCTCATACAATATGCCAAAATCTCGAGTTCCAATGATGTACCTCAAAACTCGCTTTCCTAGCTTCCAATGCTCCTAGCATAGTTTTTGCCAATAGAACTCTGATCCATCATAAGAATGATCTTCTTCCTAAGAATAGATCTCCTTTCAATGATCATGTAATGCTCAAAATAGAAACAACCATAATTGATATAGAGAATAGTGTCCACTTGGGATGCTTCACTATTTCTTACATCAATTTTACATGTAAAAATGTGATTAGAACATGAAGAATCAAATAGAATGTAAATGAAATGATTCCACCATGCTTCCAACTCTGAACTCTCTGGAAAAATACAGCAAACAAAAAATAAATGTGAGTGATCAACTTTTGCTTGCATGTCTCCTCCTCCTTTGTCCTTTGTTGCCTTGTATCCACCATGATACTCCATGAATGAGCCTCCATCTTCATCTTGCCACAAGAAACCATCAAACCTTAGAAATCCATGAGTAGGTGAGTACATTAATGATGCAAATCCAGCACCACATGACTCCATAAACCAAGTAGTTTGCACTAGTCCACCTTCAAGATCTACTTGACACAAGAAAATGACCATGAATTCACCAAAAATTGACAATATCCAAGTATTGGCACCAAGTAGCTCAACACTTGAGAACTTAGCCATGGATGAGTGACATAATGAACCTCCAATAGCTTCATTTCCATCAGCAAAATCAGCCAAGAATGCTAGTACAAATCCAACATCAAAACAATGCTCACCAATGTAGCTAGTTTTACCATATCTTGACAATTTGCACACGTCCACATAAGATTGTTCAAACATGAGACATAACAAGTAAACTAAATTTGAACAACAATTTCTTGATGCTCCTTTGACCTTACTTGAGTCTTCAATAACCTGCAAAACCATATTTAAAACATGTTTGCCAATTGACTCTCCTTTGATGCTCTTGACTAACTCCAAATTGTCACCTTCCCTTTTGACTAGTTGAAGTGCTTTGAGATCAACCTCTTGATCTTCAAATTGACCATCAAAGTCATTGAACAAACTTTGTTTTCCAGATCCATTACTTGATTTTACAGCAAGATAACATCCATCCACTTGCATAGCTCCATGTACACAAGAAGATCCTCCAGAAGATGTTCCACTCTTCATAAGAGATCGATACTCAAGATCCATTGCTTGGATCCACTCCTCTTCTTTCCTTGCTTGATCTACACTTGTAGGATCATCCAAAGAGGTTAGGAAAGCAACATAATTTCCAAAAACTACTTGCTTACCCTTTTGATCATATGTGAGCCTTGAAGGTACTTGTCTTTCTCTTGATGTTCTCCTTGGCTTTTGACTTGATGAAGGTCCATCATCACCACCATCCAAAGTAGAATCCTTCTCATCAACATCAAGAATGTTAGATCCATCTACTTTACCATCAATCATGCTTGAAGACACCTTTGGAATGTTTCCCTCATAAAAAATGACATCTCTACCAACAATCACTTTGTTAGTAGAAGGAATGTAAACCTTGTAGGCTTTACTCACCTCACTATATCCAACAAAAATACCTCTTCTTGAAGATGAATCCTCCTTGGTCTTATCATCAAGAGTAATGTTGACATAGCATGTGCATCCAAAGGTTCTTAGAAAGTTGACACTCGGCCTCCTCTTGAATAGCATCTCAAAAGGTGTCCTTCCATCCAAAATAGCACTCGGCCACCTATTGCACAAGAAATTGGCACACAACAAAGCTTGATCCCAAAATGGTTTGTCAAGATTAGCACTTAACCTCATAGCTTTATCACTTTCACATAAAGTTCTATTATTCCTTTCAGCCACTCCATTTTGTTGTGGGGTCCTTGATGTTGTATACTCCCTCTTGATCCCATGCTCATCACAAAAGGCCTTGAACTTGTTAGATATGTACTCACCACCATTGTCACCTCTCAAGCACTTGATCTTTGTGGAGAATTGGTTCTCCCTTGCATTCTTGAACTTGACAAAGACATCATACACTTCATCCTTGTTCTT
This sequence comes from Diphasiastrum complanatum, assembly GCA_029204225.1. Lineage (NCBI taxonomy): Eukaryota > Viridiplantae > Streptophyta > Lycopodiopsida > Lycopodiales > Lycopodiaceae > Diphasiastrum > Diphasiastrum complanatum. The sequence goes on from CM055097.1 coordinate 57,563,473, forward strand.
TAGTAGATAGATCCAACAAAATCTACTAAAATCATCAATGAATGTTACATACATCTTAGCTCCACTATTGCTAATTGTAGTAGATCCATGAATATTCGAATGTACAAGTTGAAAAGGCTTTGTAGATCTAGAAATAGATCTAGTATAAGGTAGTCTATGTGACTTAGACAAAGCACAAGACTCACAAACATGCTTGTCATTACTTAAGGAACTTGGAAGACCAATCACAACCTTCTTCCTTGCCATTACCTCCAATGACTTGAAGTTGAGGTGTCCCATCCTTTTGTGCCAAACCTCTTGAATAGAAATTTGCTCCCTTGCAACACATCCAACTTGGTTAGCAATAACACAAGCATCAAGTTTGAACAACTTCCTTTGCCTTTTACCTTTTCCAATCAAGACATCCTTCCTTTTGATCAAACAAGCATCTCCATCAAACTCCACCTTGAGGCCCTTACTTAGCATTTGACTCACACTAAGCAAATTCTTGGTAATAGATGGAATAAACAATAAATCCTCCAAATGAACATTCCTATTTGTAGAGAGAGAAATAGGAATTGTGCCAATCCCTTTGATTGCACACTCACCATCATTGGCCATGTAGATCACCCTCTTGTCATCTCCATATGCCAACAAAGAAGTGAAGTACTCTTTGTGAAAGGTCATGTGTGAACTTGCTCCACTATCAATCCACCAAGGATCTAGATCTCCATCATTAGCAAGCATACATGAAGACATCGCAAAAGCATCATCATTTGCATCTTGCACATCCAAACCATCCTCATCAAGAGTAATATTACCTTGCTTGTCTCCTTGATCTCTCTTCTTCTTGTAGCACTCACTTGCAAAGTGTCCTTTGATGCCACAATAGAAGCACTTGAGCTTTGATCTATCCTTCTTTTTGCCATTTGAAGAAGCATCCACTTGATCTTGCCCTTTAGACCACTTGCTTTTGGTTTTGCCCTTGAATTTGCCCTTTGTGAACATAGCATCCTCTTGAAGTGTTGATGTACATCCACCTCTTGCTTGAAGCCTATATTCCTCATTGATCAAGATCTCTTGAAGATCCATCAAACTTGGCAAAGTCTTTTGAATAGAAATACTTTGAACAATGTTAGCATGAGCATCCAACAAGCCATTAAGAATGACTTGAATAAGCTCTCCTTCCTTAATGCTTTCATCTATGCAAGCTAACTCATCATTCAATGCTTTCATTCTTAAAACAAAAGTACTTGGACTTTCTTCATTATTTTGCAAACAAGAAAAGATTTGCCTTCTTAGAGTCAACACTCTAGAAGTAGACTTGGATTCATAAAGCTTCTTCAATGAATTCCAAGCTTCCAAAGATGATGTGTGTGAAAATTGTCAACATTTCCTAGCTAGTTTGAGGCCTAAATTGGCTAAAATTGTAAATAGTTTTGGTTCTGGAGTTTCACACGTGTGAACCAGGCCACAATGTTTTTATTTACTGTATTTTTTCAGTATGATGAAGTGTCAAACTTCATACCCTTCAAAATGAGACCATTTTGATGTATTTTGGTCATATAAGCCATTTTTAGCTATTTTTCCTATATAGGGAATATCTAGGGTCAAGTACCTTCTAGAGAGAGGAGAGAGAGTCATCTTCCTCATCCATAAATAGTAGGGAAGTCGTGGAGAACAGGTTGGAGAAACCTTTTGTATGCTTCATTGAGATCAATAGATCATTGTCATTGTTTCTTCCTCCATTGAGAGCATTGTTGTGTGTATTGTCTTCAAGCTATTGTGTATGATCTTAGGTGCTTTCCAAAAGTGGTAGGCTGATGTATTATGGACTGTATAATGCTATTTTGGGCCGCACTTGATGTTTATGGAAGTTTCCATTTGTGATAAATGCTTTTTGATCAAGTTCTTTGCATTCTAGGTAGCATAGAATGTGTTGCCAATTCCTAGCTTATGTAGTTTGGAGTGCAAGCATTCAAGCCAATGATCTTGGAGTTTAGATCCACTTAGGATCTGTATTTTTCACATGGTATCAGAGCTGGTTGGCTTCTATTTACAGTAAGTATTCCATTTTTGGTGATATTTGGATGTTTGATCAAGTTCTAGCATGATTTTGCATTGCTTTGTTGATCAAATCTTACTAACCTTTGTTTTGTGAGTTGAACTTGTGGATCAAAAGCATATTTCAGGTCTATTGAAGATCAGAGGCTGAAAAGAAACTATTTTGGATCAGATCATAACACCTAATCATTTGTGATTGTGAGGCTTGTGCATATTCAATACTAACAATGTTCTTTTCAATCCTATTGTTGACAATCTCCATTCTTGGATGAACACTCTCCTTAAGTGGATGAAACTTCTCCTTAAGTGGATGACAAATGCTCTTTTGAGTGAGTTGTAATTCTCCTAAAGGCTGAGCAAAGCTCCCATTTGGATGAAAGATCCCCTTTTTTGGGTGAACATATTGTAAGCTCCATTGTGAAGAGCATATTGTAAAGATTGTCATCAATTTTGGCATAAATTTTGGTGTACTTTGTTGAGCATGTAAGTAACTCTCCTTATGTAATTTGATTGGAGCATTTGCTGGAAGGTGTTAACCATTATGCAAGTGTGTTTTCAGGTTCTTAAAAGGTTGAGGAACATTCTCATGTGAAGTGATCTTAGATCTACATCTAAACACCAAGATTTGACAAGATAGTGAAGCTAGTCTTGTGATTCACTAAGTGTGCTCATTCATTCACCTCTAAATCTTGTATTTATCACTTGCTGGAGTTTATAAACTTTTAGAAGTGTGGTTTACATGTGGTTTTACAGGTTGAATCAATATCTTAGTGTGTTGATCATATGTTGATCAAGTTTGTTCATTACTAGGTAATCTTGGCATCCTAGTTTTGGGTATTTTCTAAGAATGCAAGTAACTCTTCACACCATAACTTGATTTGGTCACTTGCTGGAAAGTTTGAGAGCTTAAGCAAGAGTGTGTTCAGGTTGGTTTGATTTTGTAATCCATTCTTAGTGTGTGCAAAGTGTTGCATGTGTTTCAATCTTCCTTTCTATGCTTGGAAACCATCTAGGTTCAAGATAGAAGTGTTTTAGGGTCCTAAATCTTCATAGATCTCTTTATCTATCATTTGTTGAGAGAAAAGTGAGTGCTAAGTGCTTTAGGACAGAACCTAAAAGTTGAAGAAACATTAGAATCATGGCTTCCAATGGTGGGATCATGCTAGAGTCTAGTGAAAGGTTGAGTTCATCAAACTACTCTACTTGGAAAGTGAGGATGGAGTCCTTACTTGAGTTGAATGAACGGGACATAGTTGCAGAAATTGAAGAGAGACCTCTCACACTTCAAGAGCAACAAAGGTTTGATAAGAAGGCCAAAAGGGCTCTTCATATCATTAAAATGAATGTTACAAATGAACTTCTCAAGGAAGTTGGAAAGTGTCAAAGTGCAAGTGAGGCATGGAATGCCTTAAAGAAGCTCTTTGAATCAAAGTCCACATCTAGGGTATTGACCCTAAGGAGACAAATATTTTCTAGTAGGCAAAGAGAGGGTGAAAGTGCTCATGCATTTATCTTGAGAGTTAAGTCCCTAAGTGATGATTTAGCATGCATTGATGAGAACATAAAAGATGGTGAAATAGTCCAAGTTATGTTGAATGGTTTGCTAAATGAACATGCTAACCTTGTGCAAAGTTTTGCCATTCAAAAAGTCTTGCCAAGTGTGGTTGACTTGCAAGAAATCTTATTGGCTGAAGAACATAGGTTGCAATCAAAGCTTGATGGTGCATCCTTGCAAGGTGGAGGTGAAGAGGCTTTCTTCACAAAAGGCAAATTCAAGGGCAAAGGTAAAGGCAAAGGGAAATGGTCCAAAGGTGGTAACTTTGATCATGATGATCACTCTTCCTCTTCCTCTTCTACTAAGAACAATAAGTCAAAGTTCAAGTGCTTTTATTGTGGGATAAAAGGTCATTTTGCAAATGAATGTTATAAGAAGAAAAGAGAGCAAGGAGAGAGGCAAGGAAATCTTACAATAGATGAGGAAGAACATAACACATGTGAATCACTTGTTATGACTTCAAGTTTGTTAGCCAACATAGATGATAATGATCCTTGGTGGATTGATAGTGGAGCCTCATCTCACATGACAAGACATAAGGAATACTTTACATCCTTATTGTCTTATGAGGGAGAAGGTAACATCATCTACACTGCAAATGATGGTCAATGTGACATCAAAGGCATAGGCACTATTCCTATTTCCCTTTCAACAAATAGGAAAGCAAATCTTGAAAATGTTTTGTACATTCCTTCAATCACTAAGAATTTGCTTAGTGTAAGTCAAATGATTGACAAAGGACTTGATGTGGAGTTCATTGGAGATGCATGTTTGATAAGTAAATGTGGATCCTTGATTGCTCAAGGTAGGAGGCATGGTAAACTTTTCAAGCTTGATGCATGTGTGATCTCTAATCATGAAGGATGTATGGCTAGGGAGCAATTGACAAACCAAGAAGTTTGGCACAAGAGGTTGGGCCATCCCAACTTCAAATCTTTGGAGGTAATGGCAAAGAAAGAGCTTGTTCTTGGTCTCCCTAAAAGTCTTGTTGCAAACAATAGTGTTTGTGAACATTGTGCCTTGTCCAAATCTCATAGACTTGCTTATTCTAGATCTACTTCTAGATCTAAAGAAGCTTTTCAACTTGTGCATTCTGATATTCATTCTTCTAGTACAACTAGCAATGGTGGGGCAAAGATGTATGCAACTTTCATTGATGACTTTAGTAGGTATACTTGGATCTATCTTCTTAAAAGTAAGGATGAAGTGTTTGCTGCATTTGTCAAGTTCAAGAATGAAATGGAAAACCAATTCAATACAAAGATCAAATGCTTAAGATCTGATAATGGAGGGGAATACACCTCAAATAGGTTCAAAGACTTTTGTATAGCACATGGGATTAAGAGGGAGATGTCTAGTCCTAGGACTCCACAACAGAATGGAGTGGCCGAGAGGAAGAATAGAACCCTTTGTGAATGTGCCAAGGCAATGAGACTACATGCTAATCTTGCTAAGTCTTTTTGGGGGGAAGCTTTAGCATGTGCTAACTATCTATGTAATAGATGGACAAGTGCTTCCTTGGATGGTAAAACTCCTCATGAGGTCCTTTATGGTAGAAGGCCGAGTGTCAAGCATTGTAGGATCTTTGGATGTACATGTTTTGTCAATATCACACTTGATGATAGAACTAAAGAAGATCCTTCATCAAAGAAGGGTGTGTTTGTTGGCTATAGTGAAGTAAGCAAGGCTTACAAAGTGTACATTCCTTCTACAAAGAAAGTTGTCATAAGTAGGGATGTCATCTTTCATGAAGAGAATGTTTCCAATGTTGTTGATGTTGATGTTGATGTGCCTACTAATCATCATGATGTGCAAGATGTCTTGGATGAAGATGGAGATGCCACTCCAAAGCAAACTTCAAGGAAGACTCAAAGGCAAAGGGCTAAGCCATCAAGGCTAACCTATGATGAAAAAGGAAAGCAAGTGGTGGACAACTCTAACTTTGCTTTTCTTACCTCTTTTGATGAACCAACTTGTGTAGGTGAAGCAATTCAAAAGAAGGAATGGATCCAAGCCATGGATCATGAGCATCAAGCACTCATCAAAAGCAACACATGGAGGTTGGTAAAGCTTCCAAAGGACAAGAAGGCAATTGGTTGTAAGTGGATCTTCAAGATCAAGACAAATCAAGATGGATCAATCAACAAGTACAAGGCAAGGTTGGTGGCAAAGGGGTATGCTCAAGAATATGGTATTGACTATGATGAGACCTTTGCACCCGTGGCAAAGATGGTAACTATTCGAATCCTAATCTCTCTTGCAACTCTTTATGATTGGGATATGTGGCAAATGGATGTTACTAATGCCTTCTTGAATGGTGATCTTGAAGAAGATATTTACATGGAGCAACCCGAGGGCTATGTTTCACATGATGAGCCTAATCATGTGTGCTATCTCCAAAAGAGTTTGTATGGGCTAAAGCAAGCACCAAGGAGTTGGTATGCTAAGCTCAATTCCTTCTTACTTTCTCAAAACTTTGTTATGAGTGAGTATGATCATTCTCTCTACTTTAGATTGAATGAAAATGATATCACTTTACTTTTGATCTATGTTGATGACATTATCTTAAGTGGTGGTAACAATCTAGATATAGATGAAATCAAGATGGCACTCAAAAGAGAGTTTGAAATTCAAGATCTTGGTAAACTTCATTATATCTTAGGAATAGAGATTATTAGAACTTCTAAATCTACATTCATATGTCAAGAAAAGTATGTTAACTCTATTCTAAAAAGGTTTCATATGGAAGATTGTAAAGTTGTTTCTACTCCTATGGAATCAAATGTAAAGCTAACTACAAGAAGTAATGAAAGATCCTTCAAGGACATTACTCTCTATAGAAAGCTAATAGGATCTCTTATATGGTTAACCATCACAAGACCTGATCTAAGCTTTGTGGTTGGTAAACTAAGTCAATTTATGCAAGATCCTAGTGAGGCTCATTGGAAGCTAGGAAAGAGAGTACTTAGATACATCTCGGGATCTAGAGATTTTGGCATCTTGTATGGAGGTACTACACCTAACCTTTGTGGATTTTCAGATTCAGATTTTGCAGGTGATCAAATGGATAGGAAGTCAACAAGTGCCTTTGCAATCTATCTTGGAGATGGAGTGGTCTCATGGCTATCAAAGAAGCAACCAACTATCTCTCTATCTTCCACCGAAGCCGAGTACAAGGCATTAACAACATGCACCAAGGAGATTCTTTGGATCAAGAGGATGTTATTGGATCTTCACTTGCTGGAACCAGAGAAGACTCCAATCATACTTTGTGATAACCTTTCAGCCCAAAGCTTGGCAAGCAATCCTGTTTTTCATGCAAGGAGCAAGCACATTGAGATTGCTCACCATTTTGTGAGAGATCAAGTCATTGCCAAAGAGGTGGAGCTTCAACATGTCTCTTCAAAGGAGTGTGTGGCTGATATCTTCACCAAACCATTGGGAAAGGACCTATATTTAATGCATAGATCTAATCTTGGAATGTGCTCAAAGACTATGTTGAAACTAGCATCCAATGTTGAAGAGGGAGTGTGAAAATTGTCAACATTTCCTAGCTAGTTTGAGGCCTAAATTGGCTAAAATTGTAAATAGTTTTGGTTCTGGAGTTTCACACGTGTGAACCAGGCCACAATGTTTTTATTTACTGTATTTTTTCAGTATGATGAAGTGTCAAACTTCATACCCTTCAAAATGAGACCATTTTGATGTATTTTGGTCATATAAGCCATTTTTAGCTATTTTTCCTATATAGGGAATATCTAGGGTCAAGTACCTTCTAGAGAGAGGAGAGAGAGTCATCTTCCTCATCCATAAATAGTAGGGAAGTCGTGGAGAACAGGTTGGAGAAACCTTTTGTATGCTTCATTGAGATCAATAGATCATTGTCATTGTTTCTTCCTCCATTGAGAGCATTGTTGTGTGTATTGTCTTCAAGCTATTGTGTATGATCTTAGGTGCTTTCCAAAAGTGGTAGGCTGATGTATTATGGACTGTATAATGCTATTTTGGGCCGCACTTGATGTTTATGGAAGTTTCCATTTGTGATAAATGCTTTTTGATCAAGTTCTTTGCATTCTAGGTAGCATAGAATGTGCTGCCAATTCCTAGCTTATGTAGTTTGGAGTGCAAGCATTCAAGCCAATGATCTTGGAGTTTAGATCCACTTAGGATCTGTATTTTTCACAATGTGCACTTACCAACTTCCTTGAGAAGTTCATTGGTAACATTCATCTTTATCATGTGTAGAGCCTTCTTGGCCCTCTTGTCATACCTCAATTGATCTTGTTGTGTTGCTGATCTCTCCTCCAAACCTACAACAATATCCAAAACATCATTCATCTCAAGAAGTGACTCCATCCTCACTTTCCATAATGAATAGTTACTTGAGGTAAGCCTATCATTGGCTTCCAACATGACTCCAATTGAGGTTGCCATGTAGCAATGACCTGATCTTCTCTTTCAACCTGCTTCAATGCACAAAGCAGTCCTTTGAACAACAACAAATGCTTTCAAAAGAAATCACCAAGATTTGAAACTATCTCACAAATTCTCTTCTAGAACTTATCCAAGCAAATCAACACATAGAATCATGGAATCTTGATCAACCTATGATCTATCCTCAATCTAATGACTTTTGCCACTTCCTAAGATTGAAACACACTCAAATGAAGTCCAGCAACCTCACTATCTAGAGATCCAATCAAAATTAGGGTTTTGACAAAATCACAAAAAATTGACTATTCCAAATTTACATGCAAATGCTGAAAATTTGATATGCAATCTATAAGCCTCCACTTAGGCTGAACCAATGATCCAAAAATCGGCCAAATCCAGCATGTGATTAAAAAAAATGGAATTGAACAAGTATATTGACCTATTTAGTGTTTTGATCTACAAAAGATCCAGTCTACAAAAGCAAAAAATCCGATTTTGGTGTAGAATCCTCTCTAGCATGCTCTAGACTTGATATCTTCACCAAATCATTGATAGATCTTATTTCCTCCTTCATAACCTGAAAAACAAGCTTTGATACCATGTGAAAGATTTCAAATCCTTAAGATCCAATCTACTTGAATGATCTTTGGCTAGAAAGAGAAATACACTATCAATTTCACCAATGTAGAAAAATCAGCATCTACACACAATTTGAGATGCAAACACTAATAGAACTTGATCAAACTTGAATGAAATGATTATGTACTATTTCTGTCCATACAAAACCAGCAAGCTACTGTATTTCACATGTGTGGATCCAAAAATAGCAAATATAGATCATTCTACACATAGAATTGCAAGCAATCACCAAGATAGTGCACCAATGGATAGTAGAACCCAAGATAACCATGTATAAGCATGAAAATGAGATAGATAAGAGAGAAGATGACTCTCTCCACGAGTTACATCCTTTTATAACAGGTCCAAACCCTATTTGGCCACTTGGCTTTCCCACCAAAATGCTAACCCTACCAATTTTGGGTCTAGATTCAATGTACCCAACTTATTCGAATTGAATCTACTCAAACTCGCATTCTATCTTTCCCATACTTTCAAAAAGTGTTTATTCAAATGAAATTTAGACTAATGAACTTTGAAAAGTCAACTTCTAAGTCTAAAACAAGTTCTGGCCTCAATATGCCAAATATGGAAATATTGCAAAATGTGATGAAACTAGTTGAATCTATCACAATCCCCATGCAGGTCAACAATAAATAGGTTGCAACTCTACATGCATACCTCCTACCTATATCAGTCACACATACATGCACTACTCCATATGTCTCAATTAGAGTGTCTGGGTCCTCTCAAGGTCATTAGTCACCAACAGGCCTCGATGTGGAATAAAATCTAGGCGTGACCAATAATCTCGAACACTGGAGGGCCGGTCTACCATATTAGGACTATTCCAGGTCCTTAACCGAATATGGCCGTAACATATGTACTCTCCACCAATCACTTTAAGCACTTGGTAGATATGTACACTCCACTACTGTCACTTCTTAAGCACTTAATCTTTGTGCACATCCAACTTGGTTAGCAATAACACAAGCATCTAGTTTCAACAACTTCCCTTGTCGTTTACCTTTTGCAACCAAGATATCCTTCCTTTTGATCATACAAGCATCTCCATCAAACTCAACTTCGAGGCCTTTACTTAGCGGTTGACTCACACTAAGTAAATTTTTGCTAATAGATGGAATGAACAAAACATCCTCCGAATGAACATGGTGGTCTTCTTTATGGAACTATCAAATCTTCTATGGTGTATGAGAAGCTTGTAATGTGGTTGACAAGTGAGTTAGTTTTTTTCCTTGCCTTGTGCATACTTTTTGTATTAATATATCTGCATTTTGTTTTCGAGCAATAATAAGCAAAATGTTTTGTCTCTCTTTGTAGGTGATTCTGAGATTGTTGGTGATGCTTACAACAGTGGAGGATTGGGACAAGCTAGCATCACAAAGCGAAGACATGTCATCTCTTTGGTGGATTCGTCCCCACACATAGGATTTCTGAGATCGTTTTATAGTGAAGTCAAGAATCATAGTCGTGTGGTGCAGAAATGGTGTGTAGATTTGTCTTCCTTGGGGCCATCGTCAGCAGACATGATTCCCAATCTAGAAACATTATTGTCCTCAATTCCTCAGCCAAAGGATCCATTCTCAATCGATTCTGATAATGATGATGTGATCCCTGCTGCTATAGATATGCAAGAGATTCCTACTAGTAATGAAGAGGTTTCTATTAATCAACATGGACTACTTGAATCTGTCGAGACAAGGCCCACGAGAGAGCAATGCCTTGACATGGAAGGGCAATTGCGAGATGTCAATCAAGGTATTTGAAGCTAATAAGATACAATAAGAATTTGTGGTAACAGTGAAGTACTTGATGTTATCTATTTTGTTATTTAGTTTTCTTTACCACATCACAAGCAAAACATTGTTTTTGCACTTTGTAATATCTCATTCCACACTTTGCAACAATAAAAAACAACAACAACTGAGTTACATATTGAGAGAGAGAGAGAGAGAGAGAGAGAGAGAGAGAGAGAGAGAGAGAGAGAGAGAGAGAGAGAGAGAGAGAGAGAGAGAGAGAGAGACCTGCACTAAAATCATATTTTTAAGAACTTTTCAATACTGAATATAGTTGTGAAGTATTATTTTTGAGTTTAGGGTAGGCCTACTTGAGAATTGCTTGAGTTTAATCAAATATGTGTCTTTCAATTAAACACTTTTTAAAAATAGAATAACAACAAATTGTGGCCACATGGCAATACTCAACTCGTGTGGGATCATATTGTGTTAATAACTCGAGCAATGCTCGATTTTGATACAATGTAGTTTGAACACTTTTTATATGGAAACACTTTTACCCAATACATATTTTTAAAAGTTTTTTTTTGTTCTGGATGTATACGTGGATAAGTTTTTTTTGTTAAGGATGTATATTGTTGGCCTAGTCTAGCAGTGCTCAAGTGTGATCAAATTCTTACCTTTCAATGGAATACTTTTTCTAGCTTATCAGATAGCAACATATTGTAGCCGCATAGCTTTGGTCAACTAGAGCATTGCTCGAGTTTATCAAATGTGGATTATCATTTGAGAGTTTATTGTTGGCATACTCGAGCAATGCTTGAGTTTGATCAAATCCTTGCCTTTCAAGTGAATACTTTGCCTAAATCGGATAGGAATATATTGTAGCCACAGACTTTGGTCCAGTCAAGCACTGCTGGAAGTGTATATTTTTTCAAATATTTTCTACCGAAAAGTACATGCAAATTATGCCAAATGATTTGTCAAACTCAATTTGTGTGTTTGAGTAGAATTTTCAAGCAAGATGTTCTGAACTGATTCATCTGTGGATAATGAAAAAAAACATCACTTGGTGATGGATGAATTTTCTTCTATCAATAATTTGAGATCAAGTCACGATCAAGATTTAGAGATAACACAAAATAAAGACTCCAATTTGAGCGTTCATGACATTCCGAGCATTCAAGATCATTCACCATAGGTTTTCTTCCGTGGAGATCCATCGAATGATCCTTTGTATGTTATATTGGATTTGAATGGAGTACTGATCAAATGTTGGGATAAATCAAGTCTTCCGAACATTGAGTATTATGAGGGAAAATGGTTGCAACTTCGACCTGGATGCTTGGAGTTTTTGAAAAAGTTGGTCTCAATATCTGGTCAACTATGGTATTTAGAAATGTCTTGAAAACATATAGCTATATCGAACAAAAACTTGGTGGCAAGTTGTCGTTGTTTATGCTATGGTCTCAAAAAAATTGCTACCGAAGTGACTTAAAGAGACCAGATAAAAAGGATGTACGTGCAGACTTCAAACCTTTGGACAAGGTTTGGATTACAGCCTAGAGACGTGTTTATTCGAAATAGTTGTACATTGAAATGACATGTGTATTCGAATAGTTGCACATTAAGTTAGGTGCACAATTATATTAATAATCTACATATATTTCTTCACAAATATTTGCAACTGGAGATTCAATGGGGTTTCAACACATATTTCATCCTGAAAGAAAAGCAAAAAAATGTCTCCAACTTGAGCACTGCTTGAGTTAGCTGCACAATACTATCCATCTATTTAAATCACAAGATATCATGATCCTCTCCAAGAAAAGAATTAATACTCGAATAATGTTTTACCAAGAAAACTCTTAACTCAAGCACAGCCAATTCAAAACCCAACATTGAGAATTCCCTAGAAAGACTACCTCATCTTGAAAGAAGAGTAAGAAAATTTCTCTAACTCGAGCACTGTTCGAGTTAGCTGCACAATTCTGTCCATCCACTTTGATCCAGTTGCCTGCTCAAGAAACATATTGAGAAGTCTTTGCCATACTCGCCCGGTTGCGCAAGAAGACCTCCAATGGCATACTTACTTGCATCAGTATGCACATGGAACTCTTTCGTGTAATCTGGCAAGCGGAGTATGGGAGTCGTGGTGAGGGTTGTTTTCAACTCCTCAAAGGCCTTTACTCAATAATGTGGAAGCCAACTCGAGCAGTGCTCGAGTTAGACACATTATCTTACATTTTCTTAAGGATGAGATATGTGCCAGAGCACCTCTCATTTCCTTCTGCACAATTCAAGAATACCCAGGTGTTAAGGCTTTGGGAACATATATCACATCAAACATGAATATGTTTTATCAATTCTCATGTATGGACAGAACTATGCAGCTAACTCGAACATTGTTCGAGTTAGAGGCATTTCCTCAACTATCATGAATGATGAGATATGTGCTAAATATCATCACAACTCACCATCTTCTCATCCATATACATCTGAGGAACTGTGGAGCCAACTCGAGCAGTGTTCGAGTTAGACACATTTTTTTACCATTTCATGATAAGGTATGTGCTAAGTCACATGTCATTTCAATGAGGAACTGTTAATCAATAATGTGGAGGCTAACTCGAGCAGTGCTCAAGTTAGATACATTTTCTTACCTTTCCTTCAGGATGAGATATGTGCTAGAACAACTCTCATTTCCATGTGCACAATTCAAGAATACCCAAAGGGTTTGGAAACCTATATCATCAAACATTAATATGTTTTATCAATTCTCATGTATGGTCAAAATTATGCAGCTAACTCGAACAGTCCTCTAGTTAGAGGCATTTCCTCAACTATCTTGAATGCTGAGATTTATTAGTTCATATATCATCACAGCTAACCATCTGTCAAGGGCGTACCCACATATATCTTCAAAAATTAATATCATTATCTTATCCACATACATTTGAGACATTGTGCAGCCAACTCGAACAATGTTTGAGTTAGACATATTTTGTTAACATTTCATGATAAGATATGTGCTTAGTGACATGTCATTTCAATGAGCAACTGTTACTCAATAATGCGGAAGCTAACTCGAGTAGTACTCTAGTTAGACACATTTTGCTACCTTCAGTTCAAGATGAGATATGTGCCAGAGGACCTCTCATTTTCGTGTGCAAGTATACCCATGTATTAATGGTTTGAGAACATATATAAATCTGTTTTGGCCATTCTTATGGATGGCCAAAATAGTGCAGCTAACTCGAATAGTGCCCGAGTAGAGGCATGTTCTCACCTGTCTCGAATAATGAGATATGTGCTATATATCAATACAACTAACCATATTCTCATCCATATACATTTGATGAACGTTGAGAAATGTGCTCGGTCACATGGCATTTCAATGAGCAACTATTACTCAATAATCATTGGAAACCAACTCGGAGAGTGCTCGAGTTAGACAGATTTTCTTACATTTCCTTAAGGATGAGATATGTGCCAGAACACCTCTCATTTCCTTCTGCACAATTCAAGAATACCCATGTGTTAAGGCTTTGGGAACATATATCACATCAAAGATTAATAAGTTTTATCAATTCTCATGTATGGACAGAACTACACAGCTAACTCAAACACTAAGCATTAGAGAAAGTTTGAGTTCAAAAAGGGTCGCATATGAATTCGTGCCAAGATTTCTTTTGCATTTTGTCACTATTTTCAACCAATATCTTTGAATCGCTATAACTTTTTAGTAGTATGTCAGAAGTATAATATGTAATATATCATTGAAAGCGCTCATCAAGTGCTTTCCAATGCACCAATTTTCATCGCATTCTGATATGACAATCAAAAGTTATGTCATTTTTAGTGTAGACTCAAAATTTGACTTAAAGAAGTAACGTTACGTTAAAGCCACTATGTCAAGAAACTATTGGGCCACATGTACAAAACAAGTGAATAAAAAATGAAAAAGGAATCTTGACAAAAGGCCCTTTTTGTGTTTAGGCATTTCCTCAACTATCATAAATGATGAGATATGTGCTAAATATCATCACAGCTCCCCATCTTCTCATCCATATACATTTGAGAAATTGTGGAGCCAACTCGAGTAGTGTTCGAGTTAGACACATTTTGTTACCATTTCATGATAAGGTATGTGCTAAGTCACATGTCATTTCAATGAGGAACTGCTAATCAATAATGTGCAAGCTAACTTGAGCATTGCTCGAGTCAGACAAATTTTCTTACCTTTCCTTCAGGATGAGATATGTGCTAGAACAACTCTCATTTCCATGTGCACAATTCAAGAATACCCAACTCGAACAGTGCTCGAGTTAGAGGCATTTCCTCAACTATCTTGAATAATGGGATATGTGTTAAATATCATGATAGCTAACCATCTTCTCATCCATATACATTTGAGGGACTGTGGAGCCAACTCGAGCAGTGTTCGAGTTAGACAAATTTTATTACGATTTCATGATAAGGTATGTGCTAAGTCTAATGTCATTTCAATGAGCAACTGCTAAGAGCAATTGTTAATCAATAATGTGGAAGCTAACTCGAGCAGTGCTCGAGTTAGACACATTTTCTTACCTTTCCTTCAAGATGAGATATGTGCTAGAACACCTCTCATTCCATGTGCACAATTCAAAAAATACCCATGTATTAAGGGTTTTGGAACATATGTCATCAAAGCTTAATCTATTCTGGCAATCCTTATGGCTGGACAAAATTGTGCAGCTAACTCAAACAATGTTCGAGTTAGACTTGCATAATTTTGTCTTGTGTTTTAAAGGTCTTCTCTATGTGCAATTATTTGGAATACCCTTGTCTTTTAAAGGTCTTCTCTATTCTCAACAAGGAATAAAATATGCTAAGGGTGTCCCACATGGACTCTATGCCAATTTTGCATTGTGTTTTAAAGGTCTTCTCTATGTGCAACTATTTGGAATACCCTTGCGGTTTAAAGTTCTTTCAACAAGGAATAAAATCTGCTAAAGGCTTATCCACATACATAATCAAAAATTAGTATCATCTTCTCATCCACATACATTTCAGGAATTGTGTAGCCAACTCGAGCAATGCTCGAGTCAGACACATTTTATTACCTTTCTTTCAGAATGAGATATGTGCTTGAATAATTCCCATCAAAGAATAGCCATTTGTTAAGGTTTAGCAAACATATATCCTCAAATATGAATCTCGTTTGGCAATCCTCATCGATGGACAAAATTGTGCAGCTAACTTGAACAATGCTCGAGTTACATGCAGGATGCCATGCCCTCGCAACACATTTCATTAGTCGAATTTATTTATTTACACTTTGTTGGGAATATCCCCAACAGGACCCACGGCCTGAAGTAGTGCTGGTCCCTCGGCACTCTGCCGGTTCAATGAACGAACTTTCTCAAGTTCTTTTGATCAGACTTCATACACCACTCTTAATGTTAACAATGATAGTGTATGTGTATGTTAATATGATAGTGTATGTGTATGTGTATGTGATGCTTAACTTTCATTAATGAGGAATACTTTCATTAACTTAACATATACATACAAATACACATGCATACATACACACATACACACATACACATATATGTATAGATATACGCATATATACATACACATACACATACATATACGTACACGCGCATACACAGATACACATGCACATATACACACATATACATACAAATACACACACATACATACACATATATGTATAGATATACACATACATGCACACATATATACATATACATATACATACATACATATATACATACATATATATATATATATATATATATATATATATATATATATATATATATATATATATATATATATATATATATATATATAAACATATACATACACATACACATACATATACATACACACACATACACATACATATACGTTCACACACACGTACCATCAACTGCCCGCCAGCGGCGGGCACACTATGCTAGTATATATATATATATATATATATATATATATATATATATATATATATATATGGCGCCTGCGCCTGTGGAAGAAGGATCGACTGATGACAAAAAAGGATTGACTTCCTGCTACAAGAGGCTTTCTTGTGGTTGGCATGCAAGAATTTGCAGGCTCTGAGAGCCTCACAAATGAAGCTCTGGAAGATGTTAAAGAAAAAAGCCAAGTCAGGAGGGTTTAAGTCTATGAAATTAAGTACTCATGTCTTCATAGGCATCAAAAGAAAAGGCTACAAGGTTCCTACACCAATTCAGAGGAAAACGCTTCCAAGGATACTGGCGGATTATGATGTTGTGGCTATGGCTCAAATAGGCTCTTTAAAACAGACGCTTTTCTCATTCCTATTTTGGAAAAACTGAAGATGCGCATGCACCACGAGCGTTGATCCTTTCACCCACAAGAGAGCTTGTTGGCCCTGCCCTTGTTGGGCAGGGATAGTGTGACAATTTCATCACCTGATGACGTGTTCGCATCACGTTCATCTTGGGACAAAAGCCATTTCTCACTTTTTCAAAACATTTTTTATTAAACCCCGTGCACATGAAGGCCACGTGAATCAGTATGTGACTCCATCATGATGCACGTGATAACGTCATCATGACTCCATCACGATGCATGTGATAAGGATAAGAGCAGAGTACTAATTGCTATATCTTTCACGTTCATCTAGGATAAGAGCAGAGTACTAATTGCTATCTCTTTCACGTTCATCTGGGGACAAAAGCTATTTCCCAATCATATTGGACGTGCACATGAAGGCCACGTGAATCACTATGTCATCATTGTGACCCCATCATGAAGCATGATGCAGGTGCTAAGTTGATAACGATCAAAAGCACAACCTCTGTATTGCTGCTCATACAGAGCACAACCTGTATTTCCTGTTGAGACAGACGCTTGCATCTGCTGAAGAGATCGTGTTGCAAGGACGTATCGCTACAGAGAACCATTGAAGAGATCGTGTTGTGAGGAGGTCCAGCTACGTTGAAGAGATCGTGTTGCGAGGAGGTCCAACTACGTCTATCTTGACAGAGAATTTTCTATTGTGGTAACACCCTTCCGCTTTTTCTGAGCTCCAACATGTTTGCTCTTACAACATTTATAATTCCAGTTTGCATCAACAAAGTAAACTATTTAGTAAGAATTGGAAGAAACCATGAAATGATAGATACTAATTGCATCAGGTCTAGAACAAATAGTGAAAAGCAAAGGATCAGCAAAGTGAGAGTGATGTGTTGCTTCACTTAAAAGTAGACATTGATCGATCTCTCTCAGTCTCTCTCAATCTTCTCTTCAAGATTTTGGATAGAATCAAAAACCTCATCAGATGTTTTCAGTCAAATCACCTGTATAATACCTGTATAATGCCCAATCTTCTTGAAAAACTTTTGAGTCTAAAAAACAAGATGATCGGATGCGATTACAAAAGGCCCTGCATATTGTTATGATTTTGTAGTACAGTGCATCCTGGATAAATGTTAGGCCTGCGGAGTAGGATAAAGAATGCAAAAATTAATTTTGGAGGGAATCAAACACACAACAATGTAGAGGCAACATATATAGAGAGTTTATTGTAGTTTGATTTTTATTGTTTATAGCAAAGGCAAAATTAATCTATTGAAATTAGCCATAGAACAAGGGTTCTTGAATTGTGCAAGATTGTTTGGTAATTTGAAAGCAAAATATGAGGGATGATGGTCGGACCAATATGTTTCTGTGGTTTGACATTCGCAAGGACACAATGAAGTGTTTGTCCATATTTGGTCTATTTGAGTTCCATAGTTGGTTGTTGGTTCAGTGCATGCAATTCGGAATCTATAAGATGACAATAATTTGTTGAATGTTTGGAAAGAGGTGGTGTTACCTAACGAATTTATATTAAAGTCGCCCAGTATTACAGATGGAATATTTGTTGGCAAGTTTTGTAGCAATTGTTGTAACGTTTCGAAAAAAGTTGAAAGGTTTGTGTATGGTGATCTGTAGAGAGCTATGATGTGTATGCAGCCTTGTGTAATTGTTGAAAGTGGCTATTATGAATTTAGAATTGTTTACAATGATTTCTTTGTGTGCATTCAATGTCAAAGAGGTTTTGTATAACAATGACGAACCGTGTTTGCCAGGGCAAGGTATGGAATGAACGTTTTGTTCGAAGTACTTTTCAGGATTTCTTTCATATGTTTCTTGTAAGCATAGTATGTGAGATGCCATAAGATTGTAATCTGCTATGATGTTTTTGTGATGTGCATGTAATGATCTAGTGTTGAGTGATTGTATTATTGGATGTGTTTTTGCTTTCTTTTGTAAGTTTGGAATAGCATTACACAAATTTGCAGTCATCATTAAACGGTGCATTTATGCATGTATGTCACGATGAATGTGAAAATGTTTATTTCTTAGCGGTTTGTAACAAATAAAGGTTCTGTTTTTCTTTGATTCTAGACAGTGTAGTATATGTTAGCACATGTTGTGTAATTCCAGTGGGATCAAATGCCATCTTGTCAAGAGTGAGTCCTTGTGCTCGGTGTATTGTACGTGTTGTAGTTGCTTGGATTGGGAATTGTTTTCTAGTGAATTTATTGTTGATGTTTGGTCCGATTTGAATTTCTTTCACAATTTGATATATTGGTGTCCATGTATGCTCAATATTTTCTGCGTACAAATGTCCGAGCTTGTGTCTTGTGTGTCTTCCGATTTTCATGTTTGTAAATTGTACCCATATCACAGGTTCGTTACATTGTAGCATTGCATTTTCGAATATGCCTTCTGCGCCGTTCACAAGACCATCTTCAATGTCATAATTTCCAGCACATAATTCAACTACGATTCCTTTTTTTATTTTAATTTGCTCATGCACACCACTCATGAAAGCAAGATCGTTTTGCAATGAGTGTCTTGATCATAATGCATTAGCTGTGAAGTCTTTTGCAAGAAGGATGTATTCCATTCTTTCGGTTTGTTCGAAAACATGATTATTATGTCTATTTGTGAATTCATTCTTGAAAAATAGATGTGGTATATTTAGTGGAATTGGATTGTGATGAAAACATTGATAATTAATTTGTTCTATGTCATTGCTTGTGCGTGTTCCATTCCTGAAACGATTAAGGATCGCAACAAATAGGTGGTCTTTTTGTCGCATTACTTGTTTTAGTTCATAGCATTGGATTTTATCTCGCCAAAAGTTGGGTGCAAGTGATTCGATACTATGGTTTTCATGTGGAAGACCCATGAGTCACGCACTGGACCTACTTGGTAAAGGTCACCAATAATGATAGCGTCTAGGTTTCCAAAGAATGAATCATGTCTATGTTTTATTTGTCGTAAGCATTGTTCAGCTTGGCAAAACAATCGGTTTCCATCCAAGGATATCTCATCACTGACAAGCAGTTGTAGATGTTTCATATGCTTTTGTCAATGTGTCAAATCTATCACAAGGCAATGATGCCATATGTTTTGTGTTTATTGGTATATTCAATGCAAAATGTAAGTAGTCCCATCTATGTTAAATGTAGCTTTCCCTGTGAAGGCAGTTAGAAGGACTTTTGGTTTCCCTGGGATGATACCTATAAGACGATTGTAATGTCGTATCAGTCCTTGGACAATTATTTGTGTTGTGAAGGTCTTGCCAGTTCCATCCCCTCCTGTTAGGAAGAGATACAAAGGTTTTGTTGGATTCAATCTTTTTCTATGCATGCATTCATAGAAGATGTGTTTCTATTCTTGGTTCATTTTTTGGAGTTGTGCATAATAGGTTTCATTTGGAAGCATTTCAAGGTTTGGTTGTATTGTAAGGTTTAATTTTGCACGTGAAGGCATTTTTTTGTGTAGATGTAGGTACATATCTTTTTGTAGATCATATTGTTCAATTGATATCTCAGTTCTTTCTATAGTGTTGAAGTTGTGCTGGGTTGTATCTTTATTGGGTATAGTATTAGTTCTATTTGATCCTAAATATAACTTTTCTAGAGAGGTGTTGCAATGGAATCGATAGTGTAATGAAAGCTGCCAATTGAGTGTGAAAAGTACAGTACTAAGGACCATAAATGGATCTTTGAATGATCCACAAGGTGATTGTATGCTTGTTAAACAATCTATCACTTGGACAAAAACTGACTCTATCTCTCTCATTCACTTTGATGTACTTTCAAGACCTGGTTTCCACTTTAAGAAGGTCTAAAATCAGCCTAGATTGATTAGTTTTCATGAAACAAATTCAAAACTAATCAATGGCAAGTGATCTTGTAGCTTATCCTAGGATTTGCACCAAAAATTACATCAAACTGACACCAGATGAATTTTCTATGATCCAATGAATATGGTTTATTAAATGCTGGTTCAGAGATGCCCACACATGTGAATAGTACAGATTTTAATTTAGAAAAAGTTTGGGATCAAATCCCCTCACCAAAACTTGGATACCAGCTCGCCCTTCCAACACTAGCTTTTTGCACCAAAACCTACTAAAACTGGATTAGATTCAAACACAGATCAATGGCCTTGTACTTGGCTCTGATACCATGTGAAAAGTATAGTACTAAGGACCATAAATGGACCTTTGAATGATCCACAAGGTGATTGTATGCTTGTTAAACAATCTATTAGAAACTAGTCATCAGAAAACAAGATCTAGTTTAGCAGCTTGATAGGAAAACAAGTAGAGACAATCAAAGCATTGATTAATTAGTGTAATCCAACTCCACACGTGTGGAAATAAGGCTATAGTATGGCCTGTAGACAGTGTTTACAAAGTGCCAAAGCTGGGTTTCATTGGAAATCAAGAGTAATCACCATACAATGAGAAGAAACTCGAGTTTCTCCTTGAGGCTCCAAAAAGTTTCTATCTTCTCACTATGGAGAATGGGAATACATAGTAAAACACACTTCCTTTGCTAAGTTAGGTGAAAATCCAGCATGTAATAAGGAAGTAGACTCCACTTTCTTGCCCTAATGTGAAAACCCTAGCCTAGATCCAAGAGTCATGCTTGGTAGATGCATGGTAGGTACAAATCTCATCATAAATTATGGTCTAGATCTTATAAAGTAGGAATCACTACCAAATGGACACAACCCTCCTCTTGACTCGTGGTAACCTTACTTTAGGTGTGTATGCACAAGTGGCACTTTTGCCATTCATGTAACCAACAAACAATATTGAAAAAATGTACAATATTTCTACATGGCTAGATTTTGCCAATGTAGGGCAATTTTTTCCATTGAGCTGGCATTTGTTGTGCATTCAAAAATGCGTTTCCCTAGTTTTCCTATTCGGTCACAATCATTGGTAGGATTTTGTATATTTGTTTCTTATAATTTCATGTAGATCCGCGATTATTGTATTAATCAATTTTTGCAAATACGATGTACAATAACTTGCAGCAGCGTTATATGGTTCTAAGATATATTGTATATCAGTGTTGGCCCTGCCAGAGAGACGTGTAAGTGTTTGATTGAAATTGTTTGTTCTAATGTCTCGAGGGTTCGCATTTTAAAAAACCATTGTTGGTTGTTGAATTGTTGATCGAATTGCAATGTAAATAGATTTGTTTGTTCAATTGAAGCATTGTTAGAAATTCGTCAAATGACATATCCATTCCTAGTCCCCATGTGTTGCAAGTGTTTGTTTATCGAATGTGATATGTCTTGTAACCGCTTTAAATTCTTTTGCAAATTGTTCTTGTAAAGGCATCAATATAATTGTTCTTCTCATAGGAAGGCTTCGGAAAGTGGGAATCGACAAATAGAATGACCCTTTTTTTTGCAAGTACTACGATGTTTGTGTGTTGGTATATCTCACATGTTTTTAGACAGGCTTGTTTTGTCACATGTAAAATATCCACTAAAACAAAGTTGGGAAATTCAATTCCTCACTATTTGTGTCTTGAAATAATCCCAGTGGTTGATAACCTTCGGCTGGTGCTATTGAAATGATTTTGTCTTCAAATCTTGTATTTGTTGTGATGTTAAAAATTTATGTATAAGGGTATCTGAAAACGTCTCATCTGCAATTTTAACAAAGTTCATGGTTTCTTCATTCGAAAAAGCTAACTGTTGTAGGACTAGTAGGTGATATAATATCGCTATTAGTATTATGTAATCGATATGCAAATTCATTGGCTTGTAATTGTTCTTTCCAATTAGGAAGAATTTGTATGCCCAATTCAGTATACAAGTTTGTTTTGCAAAGGTCTTGCAATGTAGTCATTACAATATCGGGTCTAACTAAGCCCGAAGCAAAAACTGATTTATATTCAAGCTTTCGCTTTATTTGTATAGCTATAGTGGAATTCTCATCAGGGAATCGAGGCAATGTAGTTTGAATCCTATCCAAGTTACTAGGTACGTTAACAATGCTTCCATGCAAATTGAATTGACCAGAAACTGGGTGCAGTTGTCGAATCTGTGCAAATGCAAGTCTAGGTGATACTAAGTGTTCTTCTAATTGGTTCAGTTTTTTGACGGTCGGTATTTTTTTGTTCATTGATACATTTATTGGGAATAGAAATGGCGGCATTCTTTTGGCCTTCAAATATTTATAACAATTTCTGCAAGTTCGCATGGTATGTCCATTTGCATAATCGAAATGGTTTTGTTCTAATTGTTCTAAATATAGGCTTCTTTCTACTGGTAATTGCTTTGTTTGATGCTTGAAATTGAGTTTTCCACAACTGAGACATACATGTATAGGTGTGTCTTTTATTTGTCGAATATGCCTTTGTTGTTGCTTATTTTGAGCAACATTATGATTTGTATCTTGAGAAAATAATGTGCAGATGGATTATTTGGGAGTTCGTTATTTTGTCTTTTTAAGTATCGTATATATCGGGCAATTGCAGTTATTTCAATATGTGCATGTAGATCAGTAGTTGAGCAAAATTGTTTTGTGATTTCAATACTAAAGAGGTATTTGTTATCATGAATTAGTTGCAAAATTCGTTTACGGTATGAAGTTGCCCATTCTAAACAAGTTCTATTTTCAACATACGGTTGAATACATGTTCTTGGCATTATGCCATGACAATGTTGTGTGTTTTGGTTTTTCAAGTATTTGATGCGTCTCGTGACTTGTTTTGTAGTCAAACATTCGCTTGGGATTTTCATAGTTTCTAAAAAAGAATTTGCAATTTGCTCAATTTTCAAAGTATTGTCAGCCATTATTTTGAGTAATTCATGATTCATATGAGCATGCCAATAGAACTTTGTATGTCGTTTTCTTTTCCGGTTTATTGTTTTACTGATTTGCATGCTTTTTGTGCTGTATTCGAAAGTTGGCTCTCAGTAGCAATATTAGCAACTACCTGTTGAGCATTGCAAACAATCATTTGAGAACTTGGTATTGAAGGCAAGTATTGTTTGTTTTGCGCATCATACAATAATGTTACTATTTTTGAAATACAAACAGGACATGTTTTTATACTATCCCGTATTTGTTTGAGATTTCTTGACAAGACAATGATCAGATTGATGTTTAAAGCCAAACAAGTCCAAGTGAGCAGAAATTTGTCGAGATATACAGTAGTGTACTTTATTTGTGTTTGATCTTTGATAAGATATTCTGTCATAGATAGTGATATTTTGTGCATATTTTGAAATCGATCTGTATCAAAATATTTTTGTTGCCAATAAATCACAATTGGGTCTCTTCTATCTAAACATGTTTCAAAATATCGTATAATTGCTTGAAAGCTGATTTCTTGTGGCCTACTTTTGTGGTTTAGCGACATTGCCAAACTCTCAAAAAAGTTGTTTGCGGTAACCATTTTTGTATCTGTTTGACAAACATGTATTGGGAAATGGAAATTTTTTTGGCTTTTCGAAAACAAGTTTTAAATATTCCCTTATTGAAAAACATATACATTGGAAAAAAAAAACTAATACAAATATCGTACAAGCTGACTTTACAGAGTGCAATATTGTTTTGAACAGAAGATAACTACTTTGAACGCACTATAATAGAATCAAAGATATGATACAGGAACTTACATTTGGGGATTTTAATGTACTAGAAATTTACACTTTATATAGTTTAAGAGATTTGCTTTAAAATTAAATTTCCAAACCATGTAAACCAAATTGTCAAAACATAGATCATATACGCACACATTGGAAATTGCCAAAGATGTAGTTTACTTGAAAAACTTGCATTCCGAAAGCAATAATACAGCCACGAACCAACTATGCAAAAATGGAAGTGACTTTGTAACGTATTTGTTGAAAGATGGACAAGAATATGTCAAATCAAGATCTGTAGAGAAAGCAGTTGGCACAATTGGTAAGAATTTTATCAGAAGAACTTGAAACTTTTTGTGCAATCAAATTTTTTCACTCGATAAGTTAAGGATATCAAATGAAACAGCTATTAGGGTAAACCAAAGTTTCAAAAAACCTTGCATTTATTATATCTTTGTAACGAGCATGTATTGTAAAACAGGATTTTTTTGGGTTCCCAAAAAGAAATTTCAAATATTCAATTGTAGAAGAATATATATACATTGGAAAAAAAGTAATACAGATAATGTAAAAATTGATTTTACAAAAATGAACATTATTACCTCCAACATCCTATAATAAAATCAAAGATATGATACAAGATTAGGTTCGACTTACGTTCGTAGTTTGTAAACTACAAATTTAGACTGACATAGTTTAAGGGATTTGTTTTAAACTTACATTTTTAAAATTGTGCAAGTTGGAACACAACTTACTCCCGAACAATTTCAAGTGTTAAGAAAGTTATTGGTCAAGTATCAAGATTGTTTTGCTTGGACATACAAGGATCTAAAGGGGATTCCTACATCGGTTATTGAGCATACAATACCCTTGATGCCTGATGCAGTTCCTGAGGTCACAAGATTTTATCACTGTAATCCAAACATTATAGATCTTATTAAGAAAGAACTATAGAGGTTGTTTGAAGCCCACTTTATTTACAAAATCAAACATACGGAATGGATTTTTCCAATTGTCATCATTCCTAAGAAGAGTGGGAAGATGAGAATTTGTGTGAATCCCAAAGCTTTGAACAAAGTGATATGAAAGGATCACTTTTCGTTACCCTTTACTGAAAGCATAATGGACCGCCTTGCTGGAGTGGAGCCTGCAATGGAGAACTTATGCTTATAAAATTATGTCGTTTGGACTTTGTAATATACCTAGTTCATTTCAAAGAGTGATGTGCTTCGCCTTCAAAGACTACTTGTAGAAATTCTTAGAAATCTACTTGGATGATCTCGGAGTCCATAGTGCCGATACAAACCACTAGGATCATTTAGCAAAAGTGTTTGAACGTTGTGGCAAATATTGAATCTCCTTAAATCCAAAAAAGTGTGAAACTTGGGCTACTCATGGAGTTTTCCTTGGACATGTGATATCAAGACATGGCATTGCTATGGATTATTTCAAAATCAAAGTCATAGTCGAGTTACCATCGCCAAGAACAATTTGAGGACTTTACGTTTTTATGGGTCATGCAAATTACTACCGAATATTCTTTGCGAATTTAGCAAGGCCTATATACAAGCTGACTATTGTACCAATTTAGACAATTGAGGCATTGGAAGCATTTAAAAACACAACTACAAATATAGCGCCCATTGCCACGCACATAAGACGGGGACTTGATTTGACTCGACGACCCTTGTGTGGCAATGTCCATGGCAATCTCGTGGCAATGAACGCGTGGCACTGCCACGCCGTCAAAGTTTTCTGTCACCGGCTCTTCCTCTGAACAGATTTGGGGGGAGGGGGCTCGGAGCAATCCAACTTTGAGAGAGAGAGAGAGAGAGAGAGAGAGAGAGAGAGAGAGAGAGAGAGAGAGAGAGAGAGAGAGAGAGAGAGAGAGAGAGAGAGAGAGAGAGAGAGAGAGAGAGAGAGAGAGAGAGAGAGAGAGAGAGAGAGAGAGAGAGAGAGAGAGAGAGAGAGAGAGAGAGAGGTAAGTTTTGTTTGTTAGTTTTTCATTGTTTATTCATCAGGTATATTATGCATTCTAAATTTTGGTAGATTACATTTGAGTCATAAAGTGCATTTTCATAGTATCTTCAACATGGTGAGATTGATGTAACAATGATTAATGATTTTTAATTTAATAATGATTCTTTGATTTGTATTCTAACAATTATCATTTTGTTGATTGATTTGTAATCTAACAATGATTTGGTTTTCATTGTTTGCTTTTATAGACAAAAAAGAGATGCATCTTAGAAGGAATTAAAAATCATCCAAACAATAGATGAGGTATGTTTTTATCATCTTAAATTGATGTTTTGTTTGTTTTTTATTGTTTGTATATATTTACAACAAATTTATACAAGATGAAATATACAATCATTCCATACATAATGAGATAGAGATGATCAAATACAAAAGTTTATATTCATAATTCAAAAAAGTGTACATATTTGCATCTATTCATGAAAAGAGCATTGATACTAATACTCTTTTTTTTCTACTTTTGCAAATATAAAAAATACATCGAATCTAAGAAGCAATAGTAGGCTTCTTAGTCTTCACGATCTTCTCCCTCATCGTTGTCCGAAGCCGAATCTTGTCCTTCGTCTTCGCCTTCGTCCCCTTCATCTTCATTCCCTTCTTCTCCTTGGTTTCCTCCCGTACTTTCTTCCACAAAGGAAGCGGATGCCTCTACATACATATTCACAAAACAAATCAATAATTATTAGCCAAACACATGTCATAAAATTGAAATGAAATACAAATTGTGTATCAAAAATAAGAGAAATACAAATTGTGCAACAAAAATTTACCCTTGAATGTACGCCTTGTGCCGCAAGATGATCAACCAAGGAACTATAGCCATGGCAATATCCAATATTGTACTCGGCATTTGCATACTTACGCCCATAATCTTCAACCTACATCAACACAAATCGATGATTAGAAAAAGGCAAAAAATTATTGACAAACAATAAACATATGAAATGCAATTAGCTAAAAGAGAATTGCTTACAAATTGGGCATGCATATTGGCCTTGCCTCCCGATCCAAGATGAGATTGGCCTAAAAGATTAAGCCTTGATTTTGTTGCCTCTCTTTGTTGATTAAAGCGCTCGGGATTAGGATGCTTGGATTCATAAACAACTTTTTCCAATCTTTTTTAGATGCCCATCCCGGCCTCTTCTTGACTTTACTACATAATCGTCTTAATGATTGGCGCTTATGACAAATATGCGTACACATACTCGTCTTTGCCCATTTGTCATTAAATCGATTTGGTTGTGGAAACTCATGGTACAATATATCAAGTATCTTGTCTTTGTCCCCTTGGTCTTGTTGCTCCCAAGGGTTAAACAAATCATGACCAAAGTAGTGGATTCTTCCGATGGCATGTCCCTCGAAACGAATCCACGATCTTGTTGATCGGATTCTCCTTCGGAAAGACAAAGGGCTTTCATCCTTTGCCTTTCCTCGGGAGATAGCACAGTATAAAAATCTTGCACTCGATCGAAATCCGATCCCGAGGCTTGTCCTCTTCCACCGGAAGAGGATCTTGGCCTCCTCCTTGATGCTCCGCTACTGCTAGTAGACATGACTATTGAGAGAAAGTTATGAAGTTGTGAAAAGAACTTGGAAAGATATCAAATGTGAAAAATGAA
>CM055097.1:57601497-57666251 GCA_029204225.1 Diphasiastrum complanatum
GCCCCCTGCACCAGATGAAGTCATTCTTTGCGTTCTTCCTATGTTCCATGCATATGGATTTTGTTCTGTAGTTTGTGCAAATCTCTGCAAGGCTAGGACGGTTGTTGTAATGCCTCAATACAACTTTGAGAGCATGTTGGCCGCAGTGGGACGTTACCGTGTCACAGTTCTGCCCGTCGTGCCGCCAATCGTAATTCAGCTTGTCAAAAGAAAACCAGGAAGCGAGTACGATTGGAGCTCACTTCGGGAGGTAGGATCCGGAGCTGCCCCACTTGGGAAAGAGCTATCGGAGGCATTCTTGAAGATGTATCCTGGAGTGCAGCTGAAACAGGTAAAAGGAGATGCTTTACAAATTCATTTCAAGTGTAATACACATTCTGTTTTGCAGCTGGTTGTTATCTGTTTCTTACCGGAATGAAAAATAAACAGAAGAGCTTACCCGTTTCCTCGATTTTCAGTAGCCTGCTATCTCTGTAAGGTAAATTGTTGAAGCGAAATATTCCCTGTCCGATTCTATTTCCAAGTTTGCAATGCCACTTCACTAGAATTTGTTTGTAGGAGACTTGCTGTTCCAGTATTTGGAAGCCTTAAACCCAATCCATACCTCACAAACAAGAGATGCTGTATGTGTTTTAGGGTTACGGGCTAACGGAATCTTCTGGGGGTGCAGTGATAACACATCGAGGAGAAACCTATGTGCATTGGTTCTTGTGGTAAGCTAGTATCAAACGTGAAAGCCAAAATTGTTGATGTTGATTCTGGGAGATGTTTGCCTCCATATGAGAAAGGAGAGATTTGGTTGCATGGTCCATGTATTACTAAAGGTACTTATTTTTGCCTCTGAACTCTTGCATTATAATTGTAATATTTGTACATGGTCAAGATATGAATAAAATATCTACGCCCCGATTTTTGGAAAGTGTGTGCTATGTTCCAATTATTCTAATGGGCTGAAATATTGTTGTTGCATGTCATTATTGTCAAACCAAAAAGGGTATAATTTCCATACACTACCATGGTTTTTGTTTAATTACCGAAGAAGTAGAGGTGAAACATCTTTTGTTTCAACAAAGATTGCTTGATTATACCCACCCATGATTTTGGGACCACAAGTCAGTTGCGGATTCTCTCTCCTTATGATTGATATCTCATTTAAGATCCATATGTTGTTTATAGAGAGACTAAAGTTCTCTTTCACATGAGAGTCGTCTTTGTATGTAAAAGAAAATTAGCTTAGCAATGTTCTATGTGAGGTGCTTATTTTAAGGCTACAACTCTTATGGAATACCATATGTGCAGGTTATGTGAAAAATTTTGAGGCAACAACAGCTACCATAGATGCTGATGGTTGGCTACATACTGGGGACCTTGGATTCTTTGATAAAGAAGGTCATTTGTTTGTGGTTGATCGCCTAAAGGAGTTGATTAAGTACAAATCTTTTCAGGTGTGCAATTTTTTGAGCTTTATAAACAACCAATTTGTGTCATTCGATTACCTCAAGTTGAAATGTCTAAATTTTGATGACATGGAGATGCTCGTATTTGATAAAAGTACCAAACAAATTTATTTTCTCATTATCTTTCTTTATACAAACAGAATGAGTTACGCATATTGATGCTCTTTTGAGTATTAAGAACTTCATGTAGCTGGTAACTAGCATGCTGTATATCATCACTCCTTTCAAAATAAGGATTCTTTGGGAAACATGTCATTTTATGATTTTGGCATCAATAGTTCTCGATTGTTTTCCACATCATTAGTTTGAGTTCTATGATTAATAATCTTGAAGTTATGTATGCTCTTCCCCCTTTTGTTAGGAGTGCTGTATGTTGGAACATTGGAATTTGGAACCTTTCGAGGAAGGCAAAGCGTTCTATCCTTAGTAGGTCTTGTTCTTGTGGTGACTCCCTTTATTCTACTTTAGGATTTTTCTTTTTGGAAAATGAATATACATAAGGCCTATTTGTACTCCCTTGAGGAACCCTAAAAGTATACTGAAAAAAATCGAGGGAGGCAAGATTTGGAGGGAAAATAGTGCACCCTCTTAAAGGGCCCCCACTTCAATTGCTCAACTAATAAAAATAGGGCCTTTGGCCAATCCTAAGTATAAATGCATCAAGAGGCATTTAGGCCTATACATGGATAAAAAGAGCCTGTGGTCAACAAATGAATATAAGAGCTAGATAAATGTACTAATATGGTGAGTCAAAGATAAGTCCATAACTCTCCCATCAAAAAACATTGTCCTCAATGTGGGCATGTAGAAAAACAACATCAAGGAGGATTAGTAGCAGGTGCATTGATATCAACATCAACAAGAATAGTAGCAGAAGCATCCCAAGGTTGAATAATGGCAACAAAGCATGGGCCTGATCAGCAAGCAGGGGTGTATGGTAAAAAACATCAATAGGCTGGGCATGTAGAAAAACAACATCAAGGAGGATTAGTAGCAGGTGCATTGATATCAACATCAACAAGAATAGTAGCAGAAGCATCCCAAGGTTGAATAATGGCAACAAAGCATGGGCCTGATCAGCAAGCAGGGGTGTATGGTAAAAAACATCAATAGGCTCCCAAGTAGCCTCATCAACTGGCTGTCCTTGCCATTGATCAAGGAATTGAAAATCTAACGTCGATGGACCTGTGCTAGCAGAAAAGGAAAGATCTACCATATCCGCAGGAAAAGTATCATGGTGAGGAGCCCACATAGCTCACATGAAAGATGTCACAGGCACGTGTACTAGGAAGAGTTGAAGGTTGTCATGTACTTATATTCCTGCCTCAGTGTCAACATGTTGTACTTGTAAATTTTGAAATGGCTCACATTTGCTTGTGTTGTTTTGTAAGAAAATGTAAATAGCCGGTTTTGTTTAACTTGTTGACCTGCTTGTATTTGGTATGGGGTATTGGGTTTGAATTTAGAAGCTATTGGATTGACCTCCTAAAAAGTAAGAGAGTTGACCAATCAATAAGACATGTGTCATATGCTCACTAGGACACTTGGTAATGACTAATGATCAATGTATATAACACAAGGCACACAATGACAGTACTTCTTAAGAGCAAAGATGATAGCAAGGAACTCTTTCTCATGTGTGGAATAGCATTGCCCATAGGAATGAAGGTTGCGAGACTCATGGGCAATGACACAACTAGCCTAGCGTAACATAGCAACTATACCAACAAAATTGGCATCCATCTAAACAAGAAATATCTACTCAAAATCAAGAAGGCAAAGGACATGAGCGGTAGTGAGAGAATGCTTTAGAGAGTGACAAACAGCTTGGAAAGCAGGACTCCAATCAAAAGGCGCGTCTTTCTTGAGTAGGTCATGGAGAGAGGATGGCATACTGACGAAATCATAGTTACTAGGGGATGCGTTCCGAGCCCTTGGGAACATGTTCCCCACGTTCCCACCAACCAGATGTTTCCAGGAACGCGTTCCCAGTTGGGAACACGCTCCCAAGCATGTTCCCAGGGGTGGAAACGCATTCCCAAGTAGCAAAAGCAAAATCTTCTAATAAAACCTGCTTTGTTTGAAACTTTTCAATTTTTGTTGACTGTTACCCATAGAAGGGTTCATATGCCTATATAAAAACCCATCAAAAGTATCAAGATGCTCGTTTTTGAGAAATAAGGCCAAATCCATTCCTACATTTTGCCAGTTTTCCTGAGCACTGTTTCAAACTTATATTCAATGATGTGGCGTTCCCACGTTCCCAATTCCTCGAAAACATTCATGTTCCCAGGGGTCACATTCCCATTTCGTTCCCGTTCCCTGGCAACTATGGACAAAATGAGGAACATGCTTGCGCAAATGGAGAGCTAGACCAAGAAACATACACACATGGTGAACATCAGTGGGAGTGGGCCAAGTGAGGATGACCTTAAGCTTATGAGGATCAAGACGAGCATGGCCATTATGAAAGAGCACTTGGATTGTTTGCAAGAATGTCATCAAAATAGACAAGGACACAAAGGCCAAGAAGAGGACGCACGATATTATTCATGAAATTTTGAGAGGTAGGTGGTCCGTTAGTCACACCAAAGGGTAGGACTTTAAACTCATAAAGGCCAAGGTGAGTACAAAAGGCAGTCTCATATTCATCAGAAGGATGCATGCAAATCTGCTGGTAGCCAGAGTAGAGATCAATTTTGGAAAAAAGTTTGGCTTTACCAAATTGGTCAAAAAGGTCATTGTATGAGGAACAGGATACTGATTACAAATAGTAAGCTTATTATAGGCATTGTATCCATTGTGAAGATGCTTGGACCAATCTTTTTTTGTTTACAAGTTAATCAGGAGCACAAAAAGTTTAACAGAGTTTCAATCAAACACGTTTCATTCAATGAAACTCCATTTCAAAATGGTCTATTTCAAACGAACCGTTTGAAACTGATTCTCAATGAGCAAAACAGTTTCAAACAAAAAGCCTAATTTATTTATTTATTTCTAATTTTTTCTTGGTTTTAAACAATTCTACTGCTGTGTAGTATTGGTCTTTTTTTTAATTGAAGGAATGTGTGAGGGTAGGGAATGAGATAAACTAGAATGTGTCTACATCACCTAAACACAAAAAAAGCACTTGTTTTTGCCATAATAGAAGGCTGGAAATGAAATCCCTGTTTCAAAAAGGTCCATGAAACATCAAAGGGCTATGACTACGAACAATGCAGGCTTGGCATAAAATTTCATGGATTTGATGTTGGACTTCATCTCATTTAGATTTAGACATACGATTGGAAGCATGAGAAGGAGAAGCAGCAAGGAGAAGGTCAATGTGGTTGACATCACGCAAAGGTGGCAATGAGACATGCTAAGCTACTGTAAAAGATCAAAAATCATTGAAGGTAGTGGTGTAGCTGAAGAGCAAACAGGTAGAGCTGGAGCATCTTTAGCTGTCTGAACACATATGATTTATGTACAATGAGCCTTGGGAAGGCTCCACAATGACTGATGCTGAAGGTCCAGAGTGAGAGCGCAAAAGGAAGTAAACCAATCGGTACCAAGGATAATGTCATAGCACTCATCGATAGGATTAAGATGAAAATCAGCCTGCCCAGTGAAATCCCCAATCCGATACTTGATGTTGCTCAGAAAAGAGTGAGTGTTGCACGTGTGTCCACTAAAGCAATATACTCATGGCCAATGATGTGGATGTGAAGTCAAATACAATGGGGACCATGCTTTCCAGTCCATATAGCATAAGCAAGCTTAGCATGACACTTGGCAAGATCAGCAGAGCTAGGGTCGGTTGGAGTACAGTCAACAGAGTCCTAAGGAGAAAGCATAGAAAATCTGGATATAAACGTCAAAGTCATCCTCGCTGTCTTGGTAAGTATACGTCAATAGTAGCAGTAGAAGACTACTGACAAGCTTGGGCCGATCAGGGCGCTTTCAACAGAAACATAAATGCTTAGAGCAAACTCAGTAGGGGACTAAAGAGAAATATAAGCAAGACGAGGAGTGGGAGTGAGATGCAGGAGATGAAGTGGACAGGGAGGGAGCAACAACCAAAATGGAAGGACTCGCACATAACAAGTTAAAACATGGAGGACGAGAGACTGAAGAAGAAAAATCAGGGTAATTATGTTGTAGAGTAGTGGCAAGGGAGATGGCATCAGATAAGGAAGCAAGACAAAAGGAAGCGACACCTAGCGGAGAGTAGCATGGAGAGCATCAATGTAGCGAGAAACACGGCTCCTCAGTATGAAGATCAGCAAGTAAGAGAGCTTTGTGAAATGGTTACATCATTTGGGAAAGACTTCAAAAAAAATTTGCTGTGGAACCGATCAGTGAAGGTTGATCATAGCCCACTTCATCCAAAAGATAGACCATGACTGCTTCCTCTCATGAGTAGAATCACCGTGAAAAACCTGCCATGTAGTAGCAACATGACTATACAAATGTTAATGTCTGCTGAGAAGATCTTTAAAGAGTCTCATGGAGGTCATCACCACTAGGAGCACCACGAATCATCTTCAAAGAATATAAGTGGGAATGGTAAACAAAGAGCAAAATAATTGAGGAGAGGACTCTTCGTCACCGCATTACTATATTTATCTGGCACTTCTATTCATTTGTTGGCCACAGGCCCTTTTTTTATTCATTTACAAGCCTAAGGGCCTTTCTTATGCATTTATATTTAGGATTAGCCAAAGGCATTATTCTTGTTAGTTAAGTATTTGGAGCGGGGGCCCTGTACGAGGGCACACTATTTTCCCTCCTGCCTCCCTTGATTTTTGAATTCTACTTTTGGGGTTACTGAAGGGAGTATAAATAGGCCTCATCTGCATTCATTTTTCAGTGTTTTGATTTGGTAATGCTTGGGCTGCTTCATGGGAGAATTCTTGCCTATTCTCCACATTTGTCTAGTTGGTTTTTGCAGATATTTTCATTTTTGGTTGATCTATGTGCATTTTTCAAAAGCTCTTTAACTCTAATTTGAGGGAACTCCATCTCTCTTTGGCAGAACTTCCCATCACCATTTTCAAGCTATATTTTGCAGCGATCAACACCATTTTTCGCCGCTGCTTTCACTTTCTTTGGTGGCAGCTTAAGAGGATAGTTAATAGCTGCTAAACTTGGTAAAAAATCGGCTAGGTTTTGGTGGATTGGACCTCAGCTATACTTGGCAATTTTTTACATTCTTGTTCTGTTATTTTTGGTGCAGTTCATCAGCTCTTTTGTAACCTCATCGCTTGCTATATTTGGCTGATATCTTTTGGCTGCAATTTCTTACTACATTTGGAAGATCTTCTACACTTGTTGGTGGCAATTTTCTTGATGACTTCCTCAACTGTTGGGCAGCATCTACACATACCTTCAATGCCCACTTTGGCAGAAATATTGACACATTTTTGCCTGTCACATGCTTGCTGGTTTTTGGGCATGTTAAGGCAGTTCCATCGCCCTACTTCCTACCATATTTGGACCCGCTTGACTGATATTTTTTTGGCCAGCCTATACACTTATTTCCATCACCCACTTTTCAGGTGGTCACGACATGTTTTGGCGGCATCTTCACCACCTCTAGCTTGCTTGATTTTCTGCTACACTTGGGTACCCTTCTTCCGTACTTGGTCCTCTAGTTGGTGGACATTTTGGCAGTCTCATCACTACTATCAGTGGCTGAATTTTTTGTTACATTTGCCACACTCATGCCCTCTTTTACAATGACTTTTTCGACGCTTCCTTGCTAATCACTTCCATGTTGGTTTCTCTTCTCTCTATTGGTGTGCTTGCTTTTCTTTTATGTTGCTCATTACATATGGAGTCATCAACACTCAATGGAAATTGATTTCTTTAGTCCTTATATCAATAGAGATTGGTCCTTATATTAATCTACTGATATTATTGTTTTGTTATTACATCACTATTTGAAGAAAATATGAAAACAAATCAACCCATTAGAAATATTAGTAAGAATTTCTTTGATATTTCATTTTTTTGTATGTTCAAAATGATTCAACGTAGAATTCAGAAAAGTGGGAAACAACTGAGTTTGCTATACTTCTGGTTTAGGTTCCTCCTTTCTTTCTGTTTTGGCTTTACCTTGTGATCCTTCACTTGCTCATGCTGGTTGTCATTTGAAATAAGCTTGATGTTGCCAAAAACAATTGGCCCTCCATCAATGTTTTGGTCCTCATTTTCAGCCTAAAGCTACTATTGACTTTGAAATACCATTGACATAATGTGCGTTGTACTTGGAAACTATGTGCATAAGAAGCTGCCACACTAGTTCCATTCCATGAGTGTAAGATGCTGAAAGAAAATCATATTATATGAGCGCAGAAGAAAATTTGTCATGCTTGACATGTCTGTGCAAAAGTTCAATGTACAGACATATGAGTAATTTTTTGCCTATGAAAACTCCAAATATTTGGTCAGGTTGCACCCGCTGAGCTGGAAGCAGTGCTAGTGTCACACCCAGAAATAATAGATGCAGCAGTTATACCGTGAGTTTTCAATCCATCCACCTGCTTGAGTTCTTCATTGCAAAGTATTGATTTGGGGCCATTCAGGATGTGCATCATATTTCCAATATTTGAGACTCTAATAGCTGCTCAAGATGGATGATCAATTGATTGGTAGTCTTACTCACTTACATTGAAATGGCAGAAGACAAGCTATTATTTCAGATCTGGTAGCTCACTGCATGTTCTGTTATGCTGCAGACGCCCAGACGAAGAAGCTGGTGAGGTTCCTATGGCACTTGTAGTTCGGTCACCAGGGAGCACCTTAAATGAAGAAAAAGTGAAAGATTTTGTTGCAGCTCAGGTATGATCACTTTATCACAAAAGCAAAACACATTGAAGAAGTATGTGAGGTATGGACAGTATTAGGCTATCAAAGCATTCCAGCAAACAAGAAAGCCAGATACCAGCATTGGATTTGTGCTTGATGTGGTAGAGTGTGCATTACTTTCATTGTGGTCAATACACAACTACGATAAGCTTTCTGATTTTACTGAATACTTTACGTGTGACAATGAATATTCTATTTGATAATGATGCTAATGCAATAAATGTTTGACCGCGATTATCCATTATGCAAGCTCTTTGAAAATTTCAAAGAATAGTGTGCGGTAGGGTTATATTCACGTTCCTAGTTAGGCTTATGATGAACTTGCTAATTTATTCATCCATGAGCTAGATGCAGTGTTAGACTCATGCCTCACAATTGATATGAATAATGTGCCAGGTCTCGCCATACAAAAGAGTTCGTCAAGTGGCTTTTAGTAATGTTATCCCAAAGTCTGCATCTGGCAAAATTCTTCGCAAGGAGCTGATTCAGCTTCAACACTCTAAGATGTGAGATGGGTGACATTGCAAAACATGCCAGTAAAAGATTGCGTTATATTCACCATTCATCTAATAGATTTTTGCAGATGAAAATTAGTTAGGGCGTGTTTTTGATGATTGGGAAAAACTTGAGATTAATGTTCATATGATTTAACTTTTGTTGGTTCTTTTCCATCCTTTGAAGTTTGAATATTAGATCTGGGTTTTGAAGCCCGTATCCAGCTTTGTAAACTGTTTTTCCAGTAACTTATTTGGTGTCTATCAGGACTAGTCTCCGTAGTTACCAAAATATTCCGTAGTCTTTTGGATACTCTGTTGCAATGATTCCAAGAGACGTATTGATACGCATACTGTACATCTTGTAGCTGGAACATGGCTGAATACGACATTCTGAAACGTATAGAGCCGTATTTGGGCTGTATTCTGGCCGTATTCACGTCTTCTAGGCTAAAGACCACTTTCTTTGAAAGTTTCTTTTTAAGAATATGAATATATAGTTCTTTCTTGTGGTATTATGGTATTATGGATACGTAATTGACATTCCCAAATTATTTATGGTAATGGCCTGACTAATTGGTCATTACCTGACGTAATTGTCATTTTCTCTCGGACTGTGGCATTCTCTCTCTCTAACTGTGGCGGGCAGAAGGTAGGAGTCTCTCTGTTTTAGCAGGCAGATAGGTCTCTCTCTTGGCTTGGTGAGATAGAGACAGAGACAGAGAGGTCTCCCAGCTGTAATGCCTCAAAATTTTCAGCAATGAGTACATCACGAGGTGTTTGACAACAGAAATGGAATGGAGTACCATAGCTGAGCACCAAGTCCACAACTGTGCTGCAAATTCTGAAACTGAAGTCGTATACAGTGAATCTGTGTTTAGAGTGACGATGATCTTCGTATCCGTGCTGCTTTGCTTGCTCATGTTGGTTGTCTGCTAGGACTCCATTGTGCGCTGCAGGCTATGCCACAAATGGCGAGCTTCAGATCATTCACAGCCCTGGCCAGAGTCTCCGTGCATCCAAGACAGGTTTAAGCAAAATGTATGTGGACAAGCTTCCCATGGTTAGATGCATTGTGTCATCTTCACAGCATCAGTCTCAACGGCTAGGCAACGAGTGTATGATCTGCTTGAATGAATTCTCAGAGGATAAGGTGAGGCTACTTCCCACCAGTTGCAGCCATGCCTTCCATGTCTTTTTGCAATGATATGTGGCTCCTCACTATTGTTTCCTGTCCATCTTGCAGACAAAGTCTGTTTCCTCAAGTCAGTCCATCAAGCTTTGTTAGAGACCAGAGTTAGCTACATGGAGGGGATGAAGGCACTGCATTTGCTATCATAGCAATGTCACAGGTTGCAATGAGCTCTCTTGTAACGGGTGGGCAATCTCTCTCTCTCTCTCTCTCTCTCTCGCGCGCGCGCGCGCAGAGCGGGCAGCATTTTTAAAAAAAAAAATTGGGGCCTATATTATGCAAAATAATATGGGCTCCCAAAACGATTAAAAACCTCACGAATGACAATTACGGATACTTAATTGACATTCTTTTGATTTTATGGCCTTTTTAGGCCCTACATTATTTTGCATACTATAGGACCCCAAAAAAGATTCGTTTTTCTATTTTCAAATTGCTTGGAAACTGCTACGTGACACAGAGAAAAAGCTGCTGTTGCTTAGAGAGAGAGAGAGAGCATCTTCCTGCCTATGAACTGCTGAGTTTGTGAGAAAGAGAAAAATCTCTCCTACAAAAAGAGAGAGAGAGAGAGAGAGAGAGCTGCTGCCTAGAGAGAGAGAGAGAGAGAGAGAGCTGCTGCCTCTTGGGAGAGAGCGACCTGCTCCTTGGAGAGAGAGAGAGAGAGAGAGAGCAACCAGCTCCCTGCAGAGAGAGAGAGAGAGAGAGAGAGAGAGAGTGTGAGTGAGTGCTCTATGCAGCCTGCCTAGTGAGGGAGGGCATGAGAGAGTGAAAGTGATGACACAGAGAGAGCCCATCAAATCAATGGAATGACAATTACATCAGGTAATGGTCAATTGGTATGGCCATTACCATAAATAATCTGGTCCCCGAGCAGCTCATGGCCTCCGCCACTCGCTACCCGGGTCCCTGCAAAACCTGAACTTTCAACAAATCAAAACAATAGCTCTACATTGTGACAACCAGAGTTGCATTGCTCTCTCTTTGAATGCAAGGTATTACTCTCGAACAAGCATATAGAGATTCAATATATTTCTCAAGGGAGAAGGTACAAGGTAAAGAGGTAGAGTTGGTAAACTATTCTACAGGCAGTATTTCCTAGCAGTAAGATGAAGGGTGTGTGTTGGAGTTTATATCACTTTTGCTCACTCTATTTTATCCTCTGAGTTTTTTCCTTAGCTTGAAAATACCTATTGAGCCTGAAGGATGCAGACAGTCTACAAATTTAGTCGTAAATCTTTGACAGGTCTATAGAAATGAACTAGTTTCTAAACACTACATTTTTACATGGGATTCTGCATAGCGGATTAAGAACAAGAATCAGATTGAAATTCAAGTCAATCCTTGGCTTGGGTCGATGGATTGAATCGGATTATGCCTGTTTTGACCCTTCATCTATTTCAATCCCAACAAGAAAATGCGATCTCAATCGACTTTCAACTTCAGGGTCAAAATACAAAATCGATTTTGAGAGGATCGAAATGACAAAATGGTCCAAAAAAGATGTCCGTGTGACATCGAGTATAGTCCACCGTCCTATATTGCATTCACAAACCCTTGCAACTAATTGTCGACTTTGCACATTTCTCACTACTCAAATACATAACTACTTGTATTTTAAAAGGCCATTTGGCCTACTAATCCTATTTAGTAATTTAATAAGTTCTTGTAATCATCTAACAAATGTATATAAATGGAATAAGAATGAGTGAGTTTTGTTGGTTAGTTGGAAACTTGTTCATTGGAAAGAATAGCATAGCGTTCCTCAGGAGATCATGCATAGCACAATATATTTTCATAGTTTAGTAAGTGCCTCAGGGGCCTATTGCTCTTTTTTATTTGTTCTATATACTTTCATTCAATGCAATGCATTTCAAACCTGTCTTACTACCTTTCCTTGTCTAATATTACTCATGTTAATGATTCAATGATCTTTATGCTCATAATTCTCGTTTTTGCTCTTGGTTTATCTGATTCAAGCTAGTACCTTATCGTTTCCATACTAAAAAGTAATTATGCCTCCAATCGAAGATTAGCAATGGCTATCTCTTATGCCTATCATTTAGCTACCTTTTGAAGTTAGCGATGGTTGTTTCTAACACCTATCACTTAACTATCTACAATGGTTGTATCAGATGCCTAGTAGGATACTTATACTTCAAATCAGAGTGATTGCAATCTACGATTAAACACACACTCACTTTAGCTATTTGAGGATAAACTTAATAGTCAAAATAGGCTCTAGGATTCATTTTGGGGAGCCCAATATTTCCATCTTCAAGTGGTGTATATGGAACAACTTTAAGGCTTTGTACAAGAAGGAAAATAACATTTGGTGTGCAAAGTGAAAAAGACAATTTATGGCATTAAGCAAGCACCAAAATCATGGAACACATGCATCAATGAACATTTCAAAAGAATGGGAATAGTGAAAAGTGAATCTCAATCATGATGAAGGTGATGTTTTTATTGTGTTGCATGTAGATGATATGATCATCATTGGCAAGAATGATCTATTTGTAGAGCAAATTAAACATTTTCTTTCAAATACTTTTGATATGACCGATCTTGGCTTGATGTGCTATTGTTTGGATGAATTGTAGAAACATTATGACGATATAGTGCTAACTCAATGCACAACAAGAAATCTTATGAAACGAGAAATGGCACAGGACCCATTTTTTTGTGTGAATTTATAATTTCTCAAAATTCAAGTAGTTTTTTAACCCTAAATTATTCATTATTTTGCAAAATTGTATATTTTGCAAATATTTAAAATTGGAAGTATTGCAAAATATTTTTAAAATTTTACATTGAAATGGCTCAAAAAATAAAAATGTCATTTATGTGCAATTTGTTATTATAAAAAATAGTTGTTAAATTAAGCAAGTGATTGTAACATTTTTAAAATTATTTTTTTTACTAAAAAAACAACAAAAAATACTTTGACATAAATTTGACAACCTGTTTAAAATTTGATATTAACAATCAAACAAACTAAACAAATCTAGTATTCAAAAAAATATGCTAAATTTATAACAAATATTATTTAACAACAAAATCATTTACCGCAAATGAGTTAAAAATAAGAATCTTGATTTAGAAAATCAAAATTACCTTTGAAATTCTTTTCTCATCTCAATAAGGCTGAGCTGTCCGTCGGCAACTCTCGACAGGATACAACTCTCGACAGGACACTTACAACCACGTCTTTTGATGGGATGCCTTGCATATTCTTCCACTCTGATATTCCCATATCTTGGGGGATGGGGGCAGGAGTGGATTGTGTGGATTTTTTGTTGTTAGAGGACCACCCTTTTGGAAGTTGTCCCTTTATCTCAAATCTGTCCCACTTGACAAAAAATTTATTGACAAGGTCCCAAATTTGAAACAAAAAATAATTTGTTAAAGAATTGTAATGTGATTTAAGAAAATGAAATAACAGAATGATTCAGAAGAACAAAAATTACCTGCCCTTTTTGGAAGGCCAATTGGAAAAAATTGTCATACTTTGTAAGCGAGGAGGCTGGATTTTTTTCATCAAATGGAAGGCCAGCTCCTGTGCACAAAGGCACTTCGATTGCATATTTGTTTTGTCTCCTTTGTGAAGCCTCAGGTACTCTTTATGACAAAATTTGGCTCATTGAATAACGGTCGTCTTTAACCTGTAATCACGGTATTATGATCCCAGGCAAGGAGCTTGGCTTCCACAACGGTCAACTCAGCAAAAACTATAGCACTAACTTGTCTAAATGACTGTACATGAGGATACTCAACGGAGAGCTCCTTTCTGGCTTGCAAACTATGGATTCCGCCCAAAACAAAAGATTTATAGGTATCTGTAATTTGAACATCAAAATCTGCTACTGTCGGACAGTCAGCAGGGTCCACAAGGACAATGAATGGGGTAACAATGGCTTGGGTGTGGTCTTTGAATTTTATTTTTAAATTATGTACATGAGAGGAGTAGGCTCTCTCACCTCCATGGGCCTATCACCGATGACTGGGTTATTTGGGGGCCTATGACATTGTTCAATGTCAAGTATGAATGTTATGGCTTGGATTTTCTTAGTTCATGAATCAATTGATGCATTTTGGCAACATCCCTGCTGGCCAGCTCTAGATTAATTCTTGCCCCACGTAGGTTTCAATTAGAGGTCTTGGGATGAGATCTCTTAGAGGAGCTAGGATGTATGCCTTTAGGTGTCTTTGTTTTAAAGCTTCTCGGTTTAGGTGGGGAGGATGCATCTTGGGTTTTTTCCAAAGCACTACGTTTCCTTTTTGGAGTTGACATTAGTCCTAATCCAGTAGTGGAATCAGGTGTTTGGTTGTCTTTTTGGGTAGAGGAAGCCAAGCTCTTGTGGGAGGATAATGATCTCACAGATTTCGCAAGTGCATGGTCCTCTTTTTTTTTCAGAGCTTCAGTAGCCATTTGTACTACAGCTTTCAATGGTAAAACATGTGCCTAGTCATGTCTACTTTTTGGAGATTCGAAGGATTTATAGGACGAACTTTTAGCTAAGCCATTTGAATGTCTGAAAAAAAATAACCAAGGATTTATGAAATGAAACACAAAACAAAAAAAGACAAATCTCAATTGTGTGCTCTCACTTGATATCCTCTCAACTGATGCGGACCTATGCTGAGCATAGGTCGGCTCTCGACCTATGCTCAACATAAGTCGAGAGAGGACCTATGCTCAGCATAGGTCGGCTCTCAGCCTATGCTTAGCATAAGTCGAGAGCAGACCTATGCTTAGCATAGGTTGGCTCTCGACTCATATTGAGCATAGGTCGAGGGCGGCAGCATAGGTCAGATCTTGACTTATGCTAAGCATGAGTCAAGAGCCAACCTATCATTAGCATAGGTCGGCTCTCGACTTATGCTGAGCATAAGTCCAGAGAGGACCTATGCTAAGCATAGGTGACCATAGGCCCGCTCTCGACTTATGGTCAACATAAGTGGGGAGAAGATGTTGTTGAGCCAAACACCCAAACAAACCTACGCTTAGCATGGCTTGGGCCCCAAAAGACAGCTACAGGATATCAAAGCTGAACTGGAAAGCTGTAAAATATTATGGACGTTTTTAAAAGACTGATAAATTTGATTAACTTACTTGGTTTTCGAGATGTCAGTGTCCCCATCAGTCGGTCCTAAAATTAGCAATCTTCAGAAGCTTGTGCTTTCTCTAATAGATCAGTCATTTAGGCTTACCAAGTTTGTAAACATTATAAAAATCTATTGTAAAGGTTTCAAAACCTTGAGTAGGCGCATAAGTTGTACATGGGACCCTAGGGGGGCAATTTTACATGCTACCAACTATATGTTGGAACTATATGAATTTTCTTATGTTGTAGGAGGGTTTTCCTATATAGGAAACTTGTGGACCAAGGCAAATCATTGCATGAAGAGGGAAAGTGCATGCTTAGCATGTGGGACATCTATTTCACCTACTTTTGACACTTGGAAGCCATGTACATCACATATCATTTGTTTCCAATCTATAAATGATAATACCTCCTCCTAGATGGGCGCACTATTGGAGAGAGAGAGAGAGAGAGAGAGAGAGAGAGAGAGAGAGAGAGAGAGAGAGAGAGAGAGAGAGAGAGAGAGAGAGAGAGAGAGAGAGAGAGAGAGAGAGAGAGATTTCTTCTCACATATGCTCTTGTGATTTGCTTTTTGTGGTAGAATCTCTTGCTAATTAATGCTAGTGTAATGTTATCCTAGATTGGTGTCTTGTTGGATTTGATTTATTGCTTTGTATTCTTGCTAATGTAAAGTTCTTCTTGCTGGAAATTCATGGACAGCAAGCATTCGTGATCCAGTTGACCCAATTGGAGGAGCAATTTCCAGGATTAATGATGTTAGAATGCCCCTTACAACATATACTATCATTTTAGTTTGTGTAGCAAGTTTCTGACGAAAGTTTCATGCAAATTTCTGCTCGCATCCTCTTCATCTTGCTCGTTGCCCTCCATAGCTAGCAGATCCAGTTACTTCGAAAAGTTTGATCTATTCATTGCATGTTGACAAAATTACAATTTGCTATCAATTTTCGTTTGCATGTGCAAGTACTAGTCCATGCATGTTGCATGCATGCCTCTAGAATTCTTCAGATTGCTTGCATGTTTCCACAGTTGCTTGCATGTTGATTGCATGTCACTGTATTTGCTTGCATGTTGCTTATTTTGATCTATTTTGAGTTGTAGAAGACCATCGAGGATTCCTAAGTTGGTAAACCTCGATTTAACAATCCTTTCTATCTCTATTTTCAATCCTATAACATCTGCTTGATCAACAAGTTCAATGGTGATGACTTCCACATGTGGAAGTTCAAGATGAAGATGATACTCACAGAATAAGAACTTTAGGGATACATCAACGGTTCAATAGCCAAGCCAACTGAACCTGACATGCTGACTTTATCTTCGAAATGGTAAATTGACCTTGCTCAAGGATGTACTATATGTACCCAAACTGACCAAAAATTTATTGTCAGTCAACAAGCTCACTGATCAGGGCTGTAGAGCCTTGTTCAATTAGAAGCAATGTACCATTT
This sequence comes from Diphasiastrum complanatum, assembly GCA_029204225.1. Taxonomy (NCBI): domain Eukaryota; kingdom Viridiplantae; phylum Streptophyta; class Lycopodiopsida; order Lycopodiales; family Lycopodiaceae; genus Diphasiastrum; species Diphasiastrum complanatum. Next base: position 57,618,049 of record CM055097.1, read on the forward strand.
TGGACAAGAATGATAACTATGCAAACAGAGAAGGTAATTTGTACATCCTGGGTCACGAATATGTACTCTCTACTACTGTGAGTACTTCAAATGCCCAGTTATGGCATCGAAGATTAGGACACTTAAACATGAGATCAATCTAGTCACGAGACTTGATTGAATAAGTTAACAAAAAACAAAAAACACTGAAGGCTTATTTCTATGCTAAGCATAGAAAGCTATGCTCAATATGAGTTTAAAGAAATGTAGGTATGCTAGTTTGAATAAATTATGATACCTAGAAAACAACAGAGCAAGCAAGAACATTCGAAGACCTGTTTCTAGACTGGCAACCACATCTTTAAGTAGTTAGACAAAGAGTTCGGGCAAAAGTTAGGTCCCAGAGACTTTTGAATTTAGGGTTACCCTAAAATTTTAGGCTGACATTATAGTCTAAGTACAATTATGATAAGGCCCATGTCCTTAATTAATTTGTAGAATTTAAGGCAAAATTATGAGAGAGAAAATCTAAACCCTGTCAAATTAGCCCATGTTGTAATTCGTTGAAGAATCTTAAGAATTTAAACTAACGTTCATGGTTTTGCCAAATATTTAGCGTATAAATTAAACTAACATGTAAAATTTAAACTTACGTTCATTTTTTGGTTGACTGCCAAGGTCACACACAACACAATTATGTTTTTAGTTTCTTAAGCAATCCCAAACAAAAAAGAAATGAAATTTGTAAGTCAACATTGAAATCGAATCCTTATTTACAGTGCACAGTTGAAAACAATATGAAATTTGCTTTAGTTTTCCTTTTTACTTCGTCCCAATCCGAGCTGAAACAGAAATGTTATTAATGTTCGAAGTAAATTTAACTTCGTGATGAGCATGGAAGGGAAAGTCACAATTTAGACTTAGAGGACGGCACTCACCCTTTTTCGTCAAACTCAATACTTGAAAGATGAGACCCACCCAGTTCCCGTACAATATTTAAGGAGCGAATACAATGCAAATTAAAATTGTGTGGTGCTAAAATACATGGTGAAATTGATCAAACTTAAACCATAACAACGGATTTGTGAAGATGCTCCTTCCATGATGAATGATCTAAGAATAGTAAAACAGTTTCGAATACTAATAGTAGTTTGGAACAAGGGCTCTGATACCACTTTGTTGGAGGGCTCTCGAAGAAATTAGGTGCAGAATAGGAAACAGAACTCCAACATAGAGAACTTTAACAGGAAATTTACCAAACTACAACATCAACATTGACTTAGATCGAATGGAGGAATGTCTGTGTCAGAGACAACCATGAAGGGAGCGAAACAATTAGGCGCCTAAGACAGCTATGCTTCCTTTGAGATTAGACATTCTGAATTGAGTGTGTCAATTGAGAAAGAAAATTATTAGAAAGTATTCGTAGTGCAATACACATAAGAAAATAGAGAATTTGAATTAAGATGTTGTGAATACAATGATCAGTTCACGTTCTTGTGTCCAAGAATGGTTCACAATAGTGGCGCACTGTGTGTAGTGATCTTACTTAGCTAGCTATAGATTAAATAACTATCTCTATTCCTTGAATGGCTTTCACTCTCTCGGATATCTCTGATTTTGTGGAATCAGATAGTTAAGACACAATGGAGTTTATGCAGGAACTCTGATTCACTCTTCTCCACTTTCAACATCACATCATTCTCACATATGCTCGTGAATTGTCATTATGTATATACACATGAAACAATTACAATGACTGCATGGGCAACGAGCGTGAAACAACATAATTACTAAAAATTACTAAAGTAAACTGTGACGTGGTCTCTCAAACTCGAAGACTTTGAATTTGAAATAGGTCGAAGAAGATGTAGAACTTGAAGAGTTCGTCGTTGATCCTGCTTCTGCTCTAGTTGATTGATTGCACAAACATTTAACTTCAGAGAGTAAGGTTGCAGTGTTGTTGGAGAGAGAGAGAGAGAGAGAGAGAGAGAGAGAGAGAGAGAGAGAGAGAGAGAGAGAAAGAGTATTGACATAGTGTACTAGTGCTCAAGAATTGAGACGAACTCGAATGATTCGTGTTCTGATAATTCGAATTCTAATGATTTGAATTCTGGTGAGTTAGAGTGATGCTTAATCCCAACACAACCATCATCTTTGACTCGGCTTCAACGTAGCAAAGCCACATTACAAAAAAATTTCTCAACATTGGAGGCCAATTCGGATGAGAATTTGCCAATAGACTCTAATGAGGAAGATGGATCCTCAACTTCCTCAACTGAAAATGAGAGTCTTGATAATATTTCAAGCACTGAGTTGAGAGGACTTAGTGAAAATTCTATGGAATTTAAATTGTCAAAAAAAAATATACATAATTTATTTTTAGTGTTTTCAAAATTTGTGGATTTATTGTAACTAGCTTCAAATGTATTTGTGGGTTGTTTTCATAAAAGTCGATTTAGACTTTCAAAACACCATAAATGTTTGTATATTTGACATATTTTGAACATTTTTAATTTTCAGGATTTTATTTTAAAAAAAATTACATTTACAAGGTTTTTTTTTGCAAAAGAGCATATTGTTTGCCAAAAAAATTTGTGGTTTTCAAAATAAATTTCATGAAAATGCATGTTTAGGGAAAAAATTTAAAAAATCAAAAAATACTTACCCGTTTTTAGGATATTGTTCCACTAAAGAATGACTAAGATGATTGAATATGCAAGATTGTAAGCAAAGATACATCCTCTCTAGTAGCTCTTTTGTTGTCACAAAGACATCCAATTTTTTCACAACTCAATACATCCTTTTTTTCATAATAACATACTAAAGATACATCCTCTCTAGTATCATGACACAATGAAGAAACTAGCATAGATCCATCATCCCGTCCATGCAACCATATAAGAGATAATCCCTCTTTAACATTAATGAAACTTTTTCAAATATGAAAAAGATGGAATGTAAGCCAAAACATCATAAAGCACACCTTGCTTAACATCTTGAGCTAAAACAATATCAAACCAAGAGTCTAAATAGAACTCTTCTCCTTGATCATCCATACCTTGACCAGTCCTTGATACATAGACACCATTTAACTTGCTTGTGTTGTTATGTGTGCTTGACTTGGATCAAAAGAATCAACACAAGATGCAAGGCTAGACATGTTACTTCCAAGGATAATATGCCTCCATCAAAGCAAACCAAATCACCACCATAACATCACTAGTGCTATTTCTTTGATTACAACAACTAGTAGTTGTCTCTATGCCTCATGAAACATTCACTTGCACAATGAACAAATTCACCACAATACAAACATTAAACTTGAGAATTGTGTAGAAAACTAGCTCAAACTTGATGAAATGAAAATAAACTGCATAAGCCCTAATCTTGTGCTTCTAAAAATACTCTATATGTGCTAGAACATATATCCAAAAGACTTATAAGAGATCACAAAAGATCACGAAGAGATGAATTTGCAATCCTTCTGCTCACTTAGCAATTTTATAAATATTGGCAACAAGATAATGTAGCAATTTAGACTCAAATCACTACCAAATGGAAACCAAACTTGGATCTAACTTTTTTATGATGAAATATAGCCTAAAAGCACTTTAAGAAACAAGGAAAATAGGAGATCGGGCCTATTTAAAGAGGAATCCTCTATGACAAAACTTTGATGCCAAAAATTGTCAAGAAGCACCAAAATTATCTTTCCAGCTTCACCCTTTGGATCTTGACTTCAATTTTGATCAAAACCTAATGAATCGCCTAAAAAGGGATGAAAGATTAGTCCTAAGCTCTGGTACCATGTAAAAGTTTCATGCATAAAAAACAAACCTAAATATGCCCAAATTGGATAAACAATCTCTAACTATGAAACCTAGTCAAGATATAGAAACATCCAAAAGATCTTCAAACAGAATTATTTTTGAACCTGTAATCATGCAAAAATCAGAGAACATAACATTCATAAGGATGCATAAAAAAAGGTCATAATCATCATTCACACAAGCAAGACAAATGAGAAAATTCTACTGTAGAAATCAATCTCCCTCCTCCAATATCATCACCAAAATGAGGTATGTACATCAACTATCAAAATGGTAAAGTATTCAGCTATAAATACTATAGTAGGCCACATTTGGAAGGTTCTAGTAGGGTTAAACCCTAAATCTCCACCATCCATCAGATCAATGGTCTAAATTAACTACCTTGAGAATGGCTACATAGTCTAATGAAATATGTACAAAAAACAATATAAAAAAATGTCATTTGGACCAACATGGCCCCCTCCACATAATTTCCACACATGTGGCCTCCATTTCGACCCTTAGGCGCACTATTTGAAGCTTTCATATTTAGCCTTCAAGTTGATATTTGCCAATTTGGACTATTTTTTCACACAAGATAGCCAAATACAAAGTCTTTCCACCTATAATTACACAATAAGCCCTTCCCATCAGAGCAAAATATAAAGGTACCACTAGCAAGCTTTGCAACATATATTGCCAACCATTGAAGGAACTATTGCCCTCTTATTATATCATTGCAATTCATGGTTTTGGAGGAACATCACCCAACCTTTTAAAAAAAGATTTCATGTCATATTGAAACCCCTTGCTTTTCATATGATGTTTTTGGATGATGATGATGTTTGAGACTTGTAATATTTAGCGAGTTTGAAATCTAGCTTGGACTATGACACTACACACAAATGTCTGTGATTATGGAAAAGTGCGAAAAAAGATCAAGTCCATTGTAGTGCGGTGTATGGATAGAGTGGTTGACTGCGACCGACAATGCGCATGCTCGAATCCCAGCCGCTTCGTAGTGACATGTTAGGGGCTTGCTCCTCATTTGGTGTTGCCCATATGGCATTGTTAGGCTATATATGTTGTCTATAACCTACTAGTTGCATAACTTTGTATACAACAACAACAACAAAAAACAAGATCAAAGCAAATCTTTTAGCACTAAAGCTATAAAAATAAATGGCCTCATGAGGTCTACTAAGAGGCTAATCATCTCCCATCACATTCTTCCAAGACCAATGCTCAGGATACCTCAAGTTTCCCTTTGATATCATGCATATTTCAATGGATGTCGGCTTTTGAAAAATCATGTCTTCTAAAACCTTCAACTCAAAAATGTTGCATTGTAAAAACCTAGAACTATCAAAGATTGCCGATTATTATAGAAGCTAGCCTTGTTAAAGAATCGTGCATTATATGAAACTATTTTTGATCTGCCAAATTATATTCATCATAATAATCAAAATCAAAATTTTCAAACATTGTTGGCATCCAGCTATTTTTCTTGGGCATCAACCTAGCTCGCTCCAACAATAATTTTCATGGTACAATGTGTTATAAGGTTAAAAATTAGCCATGTATCAATAGGTTTACAAATATAACTTATATAAAAAATTGTGCAAAAGGTCAAGCACATGCTAGGTAGAACTTCCCAGCCGTTCGTGAATTAATGATCTACATGCATCCTATATATTCATAAGCCAACAATTTAGAATTTTACATATATTTAAGTAAACATACAATTTCCTACAAAATCCAAATTTTATCCTGCATTATATCTTTGATGTCGATTTTTTAGAAAATTTCCCGGTTCTATTCCTAGACTATGCTGGTTTTTTTAGCACTGTTCCAAGACTTTGCTTGCTCTTCAAAATGGAAAAGTGTCTGAAGGCAGATTTTCATGTAAGAAAGAATTATGGTGGACAAGAAGCCAGATCTGAATTTGCACGACATGAACTGTTCCATTGCTTGTCAAGCTAGCAAAAATAAGATCTCCTACTTTAGTTACAACTGCTTATCAGATCCATAGAAACCTGACAATAGATTGATCTTGGGCTTTTGTTGGCAGCTGCAATACAATCTGTTACCCCAACTTTGCTTCCACTTCACTTTTGAATACTACTACTCTGCTCCAAATGGCAACTGATTATGTAGCTAAGTACAGAGAATTGCACATTGAAGATCCTGATCTCTACAATCTGGATCAACTCCAGTTCCTTGAGGACAATTCTGTTGCTGGCCAAACCAAGCTCAAGACAGTGGGCAAAGGGGGGTTTGGTTCCATCTTGCTTGCTCATCTTCCTAAGCGAATTGACACCCGGATCAAACCCCATCAGCTCGTTTCCAAAGCCAAACAAGTGGAGTTGTTTTTGCATGATCTGAAATATTACAACAAAGAAGTTCTTAGCACGCCCACGACCTTTGTGGAGGTGATAGATCCCAAAAAGCAGGAGTCTCAGACTCTGGTTTTAGTGGCTGTGAAAAGGCTGACTGACTATGCTCCTGAGCTCATGGAGTCTTTGATCAGAGAAGCGTCAAGGCTCAGAAACCTCTGGGGATCACGGAATGTAGTCACTGTCCATGGAGTTGTGCAGAATAAGGAGCTTGATAGCCCATGTATTGTAATGGACATCGTCCATGGCTCCAGCCTCAATGCATTCCTGCGTTCATATTCTACCAGCTCAGAAGAGTTTGTGAATGCAGGCTGCTCTGAGACTGATCGCCATAACCGTCTCATTTGGACACAGGATCAAACTTTATGGTGGAAGAAGAAGCTAGAAATTTTTAGGGAGTTGACCTTTGCTTTGATGCTTTGTCACAAGGAAGGGATCTTCCATGGAGATCTGAAGGGGGAAAACGTTCTTCTTGACGAGTTTTTGATTCCGAAGCTGGCAGATTTCGGATTGAGCTTCGTGCGCAGAAAAGACTGGTCTTACTTCAAGTCTTTTGGTGGATCTCTTTTCTGGGTTAGCCCAGAAATCTATGATGCGGATTCACCACCAAAAGAAGTTCTGAACGATCCGTATCCTTCGGATGTGTACTCCTTGGGGATGATACTTGTGGAAATGTTTGTTGAGGGGCAGATACCATCCGAGTATGGAGATAGTTTTATCATGGATAAGCTTCAAGGTGGTTCCCCCATACCACTTCATGTGCCTCCGAATTCGCAAATCTCCTCATCTTTCTTCCGGACCCAGATTTTAGGAAGAATCAATGATCTCGTTGAGCGATGCTGTTCTGCAGATAGAAAGGACAGATGCTCTTTAGAAGAATGTCTGGCAGCTGTGGAGGAGATGTATTCCCTAATTTGCAATAGCTGCAGCAGCTCTCAAAGATTGCCTCAGAGCCCCATAGAGGTAGAAGATGCTTTCTTTATCCGCAATAGCAGATTTGATGAAAATCTTACAAAGTTTAAAAGCAGATTTCCTGACGTGCCAGAGTGTGTTGTCCTTCAACCATCCAAGAACATGATCTTGGACTCCGACGGCTATCGGCTGATCCACTACTTTTGTAAACTGGATTTTATGGAAGGAGTTAAATACATTGTTGAGAAGGCATCATGGGATTTTCATCCCAGCGGGGATGTCCTTGAGATGGCGTACAGTTGTGTTGAAGAGAGCAGTTTGTCGGTGTTGAAGTTTCTCAGTAGAAACTGGAAAGACATTGTGGGCGAAGAGATTAACCTTGTGCATGAAGCTTGCAATCATGATAGCTCAGAGATTCTCCGATTTCTTGTATTTGATCTGAATATGGATTTTGACAGTTACTATGAGTCAGTGCAAGTGAAGCCAATACACAAGCTGGCATTTACTGGTAAAAATGACATGATACAGGTTCTACTGGAAAAATCTGTCAATATGTCTGACTATGTCAACACTGTCTGTTCACGGCGAGGCCGCCCTTGTAGCGATAAGACACCTCTGCATTATGCAGTAGAGGGAGATCAAGCACGAACTGTTGAGTTTCTTTTGAAGAAAAGAGGAACTGTCAATAATAGTTGGTCCCTATCATCCCTTGCATGTAACTATGGAAGCATTGAAGTTACTAAGAAACTCCTTGAATTGGGTTATAGCTTTGATAAGGAGCGCTTTGATTTTCACCATCCCTTGCACGAAATATGCGTCAATGGCCATGAAAAACTTCTGGATCTTCTCAAAGGACACATAAAGAACAAAGAGCATATAGATGGTCACCCAAATCGCAATATCCCCTACCCTCCCTTGCATTATCTCTGTGTAACTGGCAAGACAAAGATGGCAGAAGTACTAATATCAGAAATGGGAGCGAATGTGAAGTTTGTAGACAAGGAAGGAAACACATTCTTACATGGGGTGTCCAAAAGAGGGTACAAGGAGACGGCAGAGTTGCTTTTATGCCATGGAGTTGATCTTAACCTAGAGAACAAGGACGGGCAAACAGCTTTGGATTTTGCAGTTCAAATGGGGCATACGGAACTTCAAAATTTACTGTTGCAGGTGGGTGGCATTCGTGGCAAAGGTTTCAAGCAGATCAGGCAGGTCCAACAGATAGACAGAAAACAAGAGTCTCAAGTTTGCCAGCTGACAAAAGCAGTTCAAGATGGAAATCTTGAAGAAGTGAAGCAAATACTTGCAAAGGAATCACTCAAATCCAAATACAGCAGTGAAGCTCAATCTGACCTTGTCAAGACATGTTGCGAAAAAGGATATCTAGATATCCTTCGAATTTTGCATGAACACGGAGTAGATATTCATGGGAAAGTAGCTCCAAGTGGAGGGAAGTCTCCACTTCATTGGGCTGCCAGATATGGGAATGTAGGCATCATAAAATTCTTAATAGAGAAGGGAGTTGAGGTGAATGTTCCACATGGATATAAAGTTAGCACCATCTCACCAATGGTGAATTCCAGCTACAGTGAAGCCCTTCATTTTGCAGCAGATAAGCAGCATGTAGAAGCTATGGAGGCTTTGCTGCAGGCAGGGGCTGATGCCAACGCTGTTGATTATCATAATACAACGGCTATGGATCGAGCAATAGGTTTTGAGAACAAGAGGATGATAGAGTTGTTGATTAAGTATCAGTTTGACACAGGAAGGAGAGATAGAGACGACAGAACCTATATGAGCAGAATAGCTGATATATACTAGTGTAATATAGAAGCAGAATTTTCAAGACCATGTCTTGTTTCTTTGCTTTAAGCATTGTGTAAAACAAAAGGAGCATGGAATACAACATTATGCCAAATAAGGTTAGGGGAGGCTTGTGTGGCCGATCTTAAGAAAAAGTTTGGGAGTCTGGAATCAGCCACAATGTTGTGCACTCGGTGGCTTTCATTCCGTAACGGATACCTTGTGAATATTATGCCCATTTTTTTTAAACAGATTAAAAAGTAAAAAATATATGTTGTTTTTTTAAACGGATATTTTACACTTTTTTTATGCATGTCTGTATGACGGCGTCCGTAGAATTACCACCTGGCGCATTCATAATGGTGTCAAAGTTAAACTGCCTATTATGCTTCGTAATGTACATGTGAAAAAGTTTAAGGTACCCATTACACAATGAAAGGCGCCCGCCCGGGCACAGGCCATTCTGCCCGATTCGGCTTTTTTAAATGTTTTATGCTCGGCCCCTCCGGGCCTCGCCCAAAAAATTCTGGAAATCCTTATCGGGCAGAATGGCCTATGCCCGGCCCCTTCCATAGTACGTAACGGTTTCATTGAAGATTATGACATGAGGCTTTTGCATTTATGAAATTCAAATTATAAATGGAATAGGCATGTGCATTTTTGCATAGTGCAATTGTCTCATATTATTACACAAGTTTTTGGCCCATGTGGTTTCAAAAAAATAACACATCATGCTTTTTAAGCGACCTAAAAATGAGCAAAATTTGCCATATGCAACCCATTATATATTATGGAATGAACCAGACAAATGACATTATGCCCAGGCCGAGACTATGACAATAGAATTTGCATTTGAAAAACATAATCAACGTCCTCAAAGTTGAGCTTTTTTTCACTAGACCATTATGAAGCAGAATCTGCATCTACAAAACATAATCACCCTTGAAAACCGTGTGTCGCCCATTTCACTTTTTAAGCAATTTGAAATTTGGCAAGAAATGCAACAAGTATCCTTTACGTATCGAAAACTTTGTTGCCCTGGCCCACAAGGGGGGAGGGTTTCTAGTTGTGCAACGAATAATTAACTTGCCTTGGCATCAACAAGCAAACTACATCCATTCTTAATCACGCTTATAGCCAAGAGAGTGAACATGAGCTCCAAATATCAAAGATGTAGTAGAAGAGATTTGATGTACAAAACCAATCAAGCATGATACAAATTATCTAGTTTTGAACAACACTTTCTCTCTCTCTCTCTCTCTCTCTCTCTCTCTCTCTCTCTCTCTCTCTCTCTCTCTCTCTCTCTCTCTCAGCACCCAATTCACCGTAGTCACCATTTCTAGCAGATGCAGTCCCACTTGCGTGGTTGAGGCGCTCTTAGGTGAGCGGCTCCTTCGTCAGAGGGACTTGCAGAAGACAAGGCTCGTAGACGAGGGCCGAGATTAGTAGCGAGACAACAACAAACAAGGCTGTAACATGAGATTTCAAGCACAATAACTCCCTCACTTTCTCTTGCAGATATGGATCGAAACACGCTGACAAAGAAAATCTCTCTCTCTCTCTCTCTCTCTCTCTCTCTCTCTCTCTCTCTCTCTCTCTCTCTCTCTCTCTCTCTCTCTCTCTCTCTCTCTCTCTCTCTCTCTCTCTCTCTCTCTCTCTCGCACATGCATCTCAGGTTACTCTTGTTGTCGATTGTCGATTGCCATGCCTATCTACTTCTTATGATTTGTCTCCATGCTGGATCATTGCAAAATTTAACTTGGGAATTTTTTGACAAAATTTTATAGCAAAATGAATCCCAATCAATCCTAAAAGTGATGGAGGATGCACAAATAAAAGATCTAGATCCAAACTATGAGCTAGAATCAAGAGTAGTTACCAAAACTAGCATTTAACTCCACATTAGGCACATAGATTTGATCAAATGAACCAAAGTAAAGTACATCAAGCTTCTCAGACCTGTAAACAGGTTCAGTACCTTCCAAACCAAGCAATTAATGCATAAGAACGTTCACTCACATCCAATAGCTAGAACTTGCCACCAAAGGACAATAATGATAGTAAGTGGAAAAACTCGATTTTTTTTTATATTTGGATGGAAATCCCATCATACATTTATACTTTTCAAGCTCGGACCTGAGCATATTAGAGAACCTCTGAACTTATCATACCCTAACCCTAACATCTACCCTATTAGGTCATTGGATCCACCCTAACTTGGGGTCAAGATCTTGATATCCAAAAACAATGTAAAACATGTTATTTTTAGATCCTAGAATTTATCTAGCCTATCCAAACACATTTTTGCCTCATTTCAAAAATGCTATCACAATGTAATATGAGAAATGAACTTATTGGAAAGCATCCAATGTGATTTGGCACGTGTGGCATCTATTTACATGGCCATCTTGCCAATTCCACACTTTAGAATTCAAAGGGACTTCATTACAAAACTCAACAAATGAAGTACAAAATGTACCCCCCTTTCCAACTTGCCTTTCCTTGTCCACAAAAATGAGCATTGATAGCTCCATCTTTGCTCTTGTGGCTCTCCTTGGAATAGTTGAAGCTCTTGGATTTTGCTACTCCTCTTGATCAAGCTCCTCCATGATCTCAAGCATATCTTTTCCAATATGATTCTTAGAGGATTCATCATTCAAGATTACAAACATTGTGGCTCTACCATTGCTCTTTGTGCTAGCAAAATGTACATCCAAATGAATCAACTTAAGAGGGTGAGTAGTCTTAGTGATAGTGTTAGAGAAAGGCAACCTTTTTCTTTTCCTCCTTTTCCATGGATCTTGGAAGTCCTAGAGCAAGCTCCTCCTTGCATGTGGCTTCCATAGACTTGGTGTTGATGTGACCAAGCCTCTTGTGCCACAAATCATTTGTGGTCAATTTGTCCTCCTTGGCTACCATCAGAAATTGGTTAGGATCAACAAAAGCATCAAGCTTAAACAACCTCCCAAACCTTCTTCCTCTTGCTATGATCTTCCCATTCTTCTTGATGTTGCATACATTAGTAGAAAACTCCACAATGAAACCATGATCTAAAGTTGGCCAACACTAAGCAAATTCTTAGTGATGCTAGGAATGAAGGGAACACCATCTATCTTAGTCTTCTTGGAGGATCCTAAGTATAAGGGAATGGATCCCACACCTTCAACTTTACATTAATGATTATTTGCTGTAAAAATGGACTTTATAGGTCCTACATAAGGTGTACGATTGAGAAAAATACTCTCTTTTACCCGACATGTGGGAGCTAGCCCCACCATCTATCCACCAAGAATCTTCACCTTTGACATTTGATGATGAAAAGGTTGACATCATGAGTGAGTCCTCATGATAGCTCTCTTCCTTTTCTTGTCCAATGTTGGCTTGGCTTTGATCTTGCTTCCTCTTGAAGCATTCCGAGGCATAATGCCCCATCTTGATACAATAGTAGCACTTTATCTTAGATTTGTCCTTCTTGGGCTTGACTTGTGATGATGAGGATGTGGATCCTCCTTGATCTCCATCCTTTGCTTGCTCCCTTTTGAATGCTCCTCCGTTGGTCTTTGATTTGCCTTTGCCCTTGAAAAATAAGGCTTTATCATCACCATCATTGATAGAGAGCCTCTCCATCCTTGATTTGATATGAGCCTTCCTACTCTCATCGGCCATCAACACGCTTTGACAATTGTAGGCAAGTTTCCCATGATGGCATAGCTTTGGACAAGGTTAGTAAAATCACTACATAAGCCAATCAAAACTATTTGCAAAAGCTCACTCTCTTTAATAGGTTCACCAACATAAGTAAGTTCTTTGTTCAAATCTTTTACTCTCAAAACAAATTGATGTCCACTCTCACTCCTCCCTTGGAAGCATTGAAGGACTTGGTTCTTGAGGGAAAGTGTTACGTCCATGTCCTGTACAAGGGAATCGGAATAATTCCTAACGTGGATAGCCGGTCACTCCAGGTGTATATGGTTATTGGTTATGCCTCGTCATTTCGGGCTTGGCCTGTAAAGTAATTAATAATCATATGAGGGCCCAGACCTATAATTGGACATAGGAGCACATGCATAGTGAATGATTGCTTTAATGCAAGAATAGGAGATTAATAGCTCAATATAGATTGCATGGGGAGCCTAGGGAGAATATTCTCTCTCTCTCTCATGAGGAGAATATGTCCATTGGAAACTCACCCATCCTCCTATTGGAAATTCAATTTCTTGAGCCTATTTCCCCTCTCTCTTAGGTTCTTCACTATGGCTTGGGTGCTAGGTCCAGGAGGAAACTCCAGGAGGGATCTAGGTTTGGATGGGTGGTTTGCTCCACAGGTGTCCTTTTGGTTGTTTTGCAACGAGATTTAGTCAGATTTTCATTTGGTGATCCTTACAGTGGTATCAGAGCTATGGATTTGCATCAATCAGAAGGTGGAGCTACTTCTTGTATTTTCTCAGTTTTTTTGGATTTATCCTTGCATGTTACTTCCAGGTGGTGAAATCGATCTCCAAGTAGGTGGTTTCTCTGAAGTTGGTGTACTTTCAGCCTAAAGATCATAATTATGGGGTATCTCCATAGTTTTTGGTGGAAATCAAAGGTTTTTTTGATGATTTTAGTGAATTTTTCACCTAGAATTGAAGTTTTTTGCTTGAAATTGATCATAGGTACTGGTGTAGTACGTTTTCCAAATTGTACTTGCTATTTTACAGTCATTATTAATTGGATCTAATGATTGCATGATGTTGGAATAGTCAAAAGGTTGATTAGATAGTGATTTTGGACCAAAAATTGGGGTTTTTGGACATAAATGGGCTATAGAAATCATGTTTGACTAGAATCAAAACTTTTGGTGCTTGAATGCAATGGATTCACAGGGATTTGGATCTGATTGCATGAATTTGTGGATTTTTTCCACAAATTTTGGTCAAAATTGGTCATGTTTTTGGGACTAATTTTGGGGTAGATCTCAAAATTCTCAGCCAAGACTTGGTGTGAACGTTTTCAGAGATGTAATGAAGTTGTCCCTGAGCTGTCATGAAGTTTGTAAGGGATTAGACACCATTAGGAGGCTCAAAACACCAAAAATTAGTGTATTTTTGATGATTTTTTAGCATGAATACCTCTCAATTGGGGGTCTGAACCTGTTGGTTCTTGTTACAAGCTTAAATATATGATGGATTGCGTTTGTTTTGAGCCATCATGCATCCAATTTGGATAGGTGAGCATTAGACACCATCATGGTGAAGTTTTGCTTGTTCAAGGAGGCCAATAATGCATTTTTTGCATGATCTGAGTGTATGATTGCTTGCTGACCTGTTAGAAGCTTCTATGCCAGTAGAACAGTTCTATGCTGGTCTATAAGGGGATTTTTTAGGGATTAAGTGCGGCACTTAATGAACAAATCAAAACTGTCAGGGTCATTACTGCTAAAGTTAGCGATACCAAATTGAAATTTTGGGGTTTTGTTAACTTGAGCCATTTTTGGAAGGGGGAAAAAGAGTGGAAGTTTGATATGTAGATGATTGCTGGTCTTAATGATCCAATTATTCATTCAATTCCTGAAGTATAACTAATTGCAAGTGAGAATAAAATTGGGAATTATTTAAGAAGACTGCCTCTGGGAATTTGGATTCCTTTTCCCCAGTGTGAATTAGAATTTCGAGAATTCGAGGATTCTAAGGGAAAAGTAGTGGCAAGACTGATAATCCATTTATGGAACCATCTCTATTTTGCAATTAAATTTGGATCTTGCAAAGTAATGCAGATAGAAGGTGTTCCATACAAGAATCTAGTAATTTGGATTCTTTTCAGTTATAGAGTAAATCTCTATAATGATTGTAACGACCAAGAGAGTTCTAACTTGTTAAGAATTAAAGTTCTTTGTACCGATTCTGGAATAGATATTGGATATCTAGGACAGTATGATATTCGGTTTTTGTTGAAGTCTATGTTTCTTTTGGGTTAGGATACATTCTATTGTATTTGGATGATACATTATGTTTGTCCATGTTGGGTACAATATGAAATGGTATTCTTTGAGTAACACTAAAGAAGCATGAGAGATCTCAATTGTCAAGATTATCTCCTAGAATTGGTTGTGAATTTGATCCTATATCTGGGTATAGGATAGCCAAATTGTCTTTGTTGACTTTTTGGGCGAAACAGATCTGGATGCAGAGGATTCTTGGAGGAAAAGCTGGTGGTATGGGACATCAGTGATTCTAAAGGGGATTTCTTGGGTAGAATGATTTGTAGACCGGTGATTAGTGATTACTATAATGGTAATACTAACAGAGTCCATTGGTTTTTGTTAAGTTTATTTTGGGAATTATGAGATATAGATCGATCCCTAAATGGTATCTCATTAATTACAAAATATGGAAGCCCTTACATCTATTTCTATATTTTATTAGACCTCTACTCTTTAGAAATTTCTTATTACATGACAATTGGATTGAGATTCATATAATTCCTTCCAGTGTAGAACTCTGTTCTGAAGGACTGTTATATTTATATGAGATTGTACTTCCATATAAGATTTTTGAATATGGCTCGGAACTTAGGTTTCCTGAATCCTAATGTTAGTCTATTGATAGTTGATTATTGAGAGGTAATATTTCTATCATTTGGAATAAAATATTCTACGATTCTGAGGAAAAAGTCCAGTTTGTAATAGTATTGGATACTCATTACTGACTTTTTCGAATCTTTAATATCTTATACGCTGTCTCCTGGGAACTTTTAAATCGAAATTATAAAGATAGGAATAAATCTTTCGAGGAATCAGCCAGTTGCATTGATTTTGAAAAAAAATCTTGTATGTGTGCAATGGTAGAACTATCCAGTTTGAAATAGACAAACTCTCTAAGTGATTATTTTGTGTAATCTGGAACTAGAGGAGTTTTGGGGTTATTGGGCTGTGAGATATTCATTAATATGGGAAGTATTGATAAAGATTAAATTAAGATTCACTGATTGTAACTAAGTACCATTTTGATATGGATTGGATCAGTGGAATAAAGTTTTAATCTTAACACTATGTCCAAAGATGTCTGTATGAATCACTCTCTGATTCCTCAACAAGATCTAAGGTGATCTTGAGCTTGATTTATCTTCTAGATCCAAACTTACTATAGATTTGATCAAAACTAGTCTCCTCCTTGATCTCGACTTCACAAGAAGGGTGAATCCACCTATACTGAACCAAAAGCACTTTATAACACACAAATGTCTTACAAATAAAGCCTCTTGAATTCAGGTTGAATCACATTGACATATTCAATCACAAACCTATCCAAAATCGAGTACAATAGAAACACAATTTTCACTAGTTTTGCATTTCTAGATGAAAAATCATCAAAACACTTGATCTGAACCTAGAAGGTGTATTTTAGGACTTTAAGAAACCTAAGAACGACCTAATTAAGCTCTCAAATGGCTGATCCAAAATTTTAAAGAGTGGTGGCATTCAAATCCTTATGAAAATATCTACTAGGAGACATGTACTCCAAGATTCAACTCATAAGAACTTTCTAATTTGGTTTGGTTGAATGGAAATGGGTCAATCTCGGTTCGTGCAGCTATAACTCAGCAAAACAAGTTCCCTTGATCTATTATCACTCAAATGAAACCAAATTTGAAGGTACAATCACTAGATTAGCAACTAGTAGCAAGGACAAAGCCAATACTACTCAAATCTAGGATCTAAGCTTGAGAAAATCAAATCTAAAGCTCACTTATGATTAGGCTCTGATACCATGACAAAATTTGACAGCAAAATGAATCCCAATCAATCCTAAAAGTGATGGAGGATGCACAAATAAAAGATCTAGATCCAAACTATGAGCTAGAATCAAGAGTAGTTACCAAAACTAGCATTTAACTCCACATTAGGCACATAGATTTGATCAAATGAACCAAAGTAAAGTACATCAAGCTTCTCAGACCTGTAAACAGGTTCAGTACCTTCCAAACCAAGCAATTAATGCATAAGAACGTTCACTCACATCCAATAGCTAGAACTCGCCACCAAAAGACAATGATGACAGAAGTGGAAAAACTGGATTTTTCTTGATTTTGGATGGAAATCCCATCATACATTTATACTTTTCAAGCTCGGACTTGAGCATATTAGGCACCTCTGAACTTATCATACCCTAACCCTAACAACTACCCTAATAGGTCAATGGATCCTCCCTAACTTGGGGTCAAGATCTCGAGATCCAAAAACAATGTAAAACATGCTATTTTTAGATCTTAGAATTTCTCTAGCCTATCCAAACACATTTTTGACTCATTTCAAAGATGCCATCACAATGTAATATGAGGAATGAACTTATTGGAAAGCATCCTATGTGATTTGGCACGTGTGGCATCTATTTACATGGCCATCTTGCCAATTACACTACTATACAGTAACTATACAATTTCACATCTATAGGCTTTATAATATATACTAAACAGTTTAGCCTTATTTAGTAATTTCTACATCGTGCCTAACCCCTCTAGTTAGCCATGACCTTTGTGAACTTGTATATATGTATATAATAAATCAAAATAGAACAGTCATGCGTGAACTAGAGTTCAAGTACGAACTCATATTATCTAATTTCTCAGAATCGAAAATTTTGAGAGAGATTGAGAGTAATTCAAGAAGATAGAGATATCATTTTAATCTGTAACAAGCATAGTAGGATCAGAACGCTTAGCGCACCAGTACTGTGAACCATTATTGGGCACATCATTCACCCTTTCGTGATATGATCATTGTTATCACAATAGCTAATATACATATTCTCTATTTTCTTTACTTGTATTAGCACTATCGAATGCTCTCTAATTCATTCATCTCTTTCCTTACTCATACTTGCTCCATTGACTAATGTAGAATATCTTATTCGAAGAGCGCATGGGTGGAAAAGATGCCTAATTGTTTTGCGCTCTTCATGGTTGTCTAAGTGTTAACCAAAAAGAGCATGGGCTATCGTCTCTCTCAAGGTTGTGTGGGAAGCGAGCTATTGTCTCTCTCAAGGTTGGTGGGAAGTGGTCTTGATTTGACTAGGAGCCTTGGAGATGACTAGTGCCTGCAAACTACCCAAAAAGATCTACTTCCTACTTGCAAATAAAAAAGAGCAATCGCTTAAAACACATTCAAGCTCACAAAACATGCTCACACTCAATCCCTCTCTCCTCTCTCTCAAATATCTACCAAACATTGTTTACAATCATTTCTCAAAGGATTTTAGCACTACAAAGTGCTAGGTACTAGTTCTAGCAACTCAAAAGGTGATTGATAGGCTTCTTATAAAGAGAAATTTGGTGAGAAATAGCTCAAATGTGACCAATTTTAGTTCTACATAAATTTTCGATAATTTTTTATGCAAAAGTGATGTGCAATTCTCATTTTTCAATCAAAAGTGGTCATGTAAATTGCTAATGGACCAACATTAGTCAATAGTAGCTATTAATAGCAGAAAATGGAGAAATATCAAGTCTTTCCCATTTTTGTACCTTTTTTAGTTCATAAGTATCTTATTCTTGCACCAAATTCAATAATTGAAAACTTATTGGAGGGTGTTAAAGTAGGGCGGCTTAAGTCCTAGCTTCTAGTAGAGCTTTCAAAAGCACAAATCTGTGGAATAATAGAAGAGAAAACTAAAATTTTGTGAAAAAATTAACATAGGTGAATTGCATGCTGAACGTGGTCTACTCTCAGTGTAAGAAACAGTTTTCCTCTAGGCTGGGGTGAGTTTCATCGCATGGATCAATTTTAGATCTAGGGTGTAGCCTCGTTAAGGACATTCGTCAAGGCCAATGCAATTAATGCATAGTTCAAAATGAATCTATGACTCCTTGGCAAAAAGCTTCTCATGTCCAAGTAACTTTAAGACAGTCCTGAGATGCTCCTCATGCTCCTCCAAGGTCTTACTATAGATGAGAATATCATCTAAGTAGACTATTACGAACTTTCCCACATATGGACGAAGAAGATCGTTCATCATCTGCTGGAAAGTCGCTGGAGCATTTGTCAAGCCAAATGGTAAAACCAGAAACTCATAATGGCCGTACCTAGTTCTGAACCCGGTTTTTTCAACATCCTCAGTTTTTATGCGAATTTGATGATACCCTGATCTCAAATTGATTTTGGTGAAGTACTTTGCACCATGCAATCGATCAACCAGTTCATCCATTCGCGGCAAGGGATAACGTTTTTTAATCGTTAACTTATTCAACTTTTTAAAGTCCACACAGAGACGAGTACCTCCGTCTTTTTTATCAACAAGGAGCACAGGTGTCCCCCAGGAAGATTTACTAGGCCTAACATGGCCCATCTTAAGGTTATTTTGCAGTTGCCTATAAACCTCATCCTCTTCAGTGGGTTCTAAAACTTTTTTTATTACAAATGAAGTCTGATTTGCAAAGGGTTGAAGGGGCCCATAGGGCATAAACTTCAATTTGAGGCTACAGTTCATTTTCAAAAAAAGTCCTTGTCCACTCAAACTTAAGTGAGGAGATGGATAGAAAGATGTTGCAAGATAAAGTATGGTGGTGCTGAGACTTGTCATGTAATTTCTTAAACTGTATGAAGTAGACAAAATTTATTGCAACAACCCATCTTAAACTTTTTACTCCCATCCATGTAATGGCAATGTAGGTACACAATTGTTGTCGCAAAGTCCAAGTAGTAAGCCAATGCTTGAACTATGAACAATCACAATAACACACTTTTCAAATCATAAGTGCTCATTTGCTTTCTTTCACATAATGGAGCATAAAAAGTTATATTATGTGATATTTATAATTTGCAAATTGTATCATTCATAGAAATTTTACAATCATTGAAAAAATGGTTAAAGCCTGGTGATCATTTTAGCAACTCAAAACACCATCTCAACTAAAGAATTTCCAAAAAGTGAGAATTGAAACCATCTAGTGGAATTATACTGTAAAGTTTCACTTCAAGCATTAATTGTAGAAAGACTTTGCACAACCCAATATGAAAATTGTGGATCTTGATAAACAAGAGCTTGCTTTGTTGTAGCACTTTGATGCCCCTATAAATTCTAGTAGTTTACATCATTATCTTGTAATCGCCTTGCAATAAACATGATAATCTCATGCATTTCTTCATCATAGTTTCTCCATCACCATATCTTCCATTTCTTCATCCAACTCAACATATAAAAAAAACTTAATGAATTTGACTAAGATGTCCATGGTGATTGTAAGGTGGTCTTTTGTGTTTGCATGTGTAGCTTTTATTTGTTTTACTACAAAATCTATTGCTAGTAACTAAGTGTTACATTTCATCATATGTACATGTTAGAGTGGTTTGAAGTTTTAGTACCTTTGTAAATATTTCGGCTAGGATATGATACTTGTGAGTAGACAAAGACCGTTTTTGGGAGGATCCAAAATCGTTGAGAAAAAAAAGATATTAAGAAATTTGAACCCCTTGACAAAATCAAATAGGGATTGATGCACATAAACTTGACCACATTGTACCCAAAACATTCGGCAACCTACATGAATGTACTGCCCTTGATTAGTGCTTTAATTTGATACCCATATTATAACTCACAAAAATTTTTAATTAAAAAAAAAATTGTTGATGAGAAACACTGCCTAAATCAGAAACGCATTTCTAGAAAAGTGGTGCAACTATGGTTTAAGGATAAGCTTCAACAAGGGGTACAAAATATCTTCTTGCATGCCAATGCCCCCGCCCCCAATGGGCACAAGTAAAATTTAACTCCAAACATCCAGATGAAGAACGATGACGTCAACCACTACACATACTATCGGACTGAAAGGCCTACAGAATGTTCATAACAATTTAACCCGGTAATTAGTTTTTGTTGCTACTTAAATTCTAAGCTATGTAAGTTACCAAAAGATAGATTTGAGTTCTCGATGTCAGCTATGGAGTTTTGTTTGGACTCTAGAGGTATACCTGATCAAACGATGATATGAACCCCTTCCAGATTTGGCCCCTCGATTACGAAAGAGTGTGCATTATCAGCCACTTTAATATGCAATTTTGTGAAGAACTCTTGGTAAAGAGTATGTGAATAGAGTAGAGTATTCATCAACTGTGTTACATTCCATACTTTCAGATTCAGACCTCCACTTAAATAAGGGGAGAAATAGTTAATATGCTAGCTAAAATAGTGATTCAAATTGCAGTTCAAGAATATATTGGTGGAAGGTGTCATCTTTTAGCTCTTTGTTGATTGTGATAACTTCAATCTTTTGCACCCTCTTGAACCTTGCCTAGAATAACAGGAGTCTGCAAACTCTAGATTCAGGCCCTAATTCTGGATTGGCATGTGTCATATACTCAGTTCTAAAAAATTAATTTATCTATATTGCTAATTCTAATTAGCTATAAAATTATCACTATTTTCAATAGTTCCCTTCCTAATCTGCATTCCCAAAGGATATGAATGTTTTGATAAGGCTATTGTTGCATATTGATGTGTCTATATTATTCCAAGCACATGACAAACATGTAATAAAATCATCGCATCAACAAGCTAGAAGAAACACAATACAATAGCCATTCAGTCAGAAACTTTTAAAAAGAGGATGCAAACAGTGCAAATTTGGTAAACATAAGAATATTCCAATACAATGAAAACCTAGACTCTTATCCAAAATTGTTCCTTGTGAACATGATTTTAACTTCTAACAGTTTTCCTAATGGATTTGGTACCCTTCTTTCCAGCTCCAGCTTTAGCCACTCGGAGACTTTTGTGCACTGCACTTAATCTAGCTAGAGCAGCTGCTTTTAAATCAGGTCTGTACCAATTGTCAACAACCTGCAGTAATGTCATTAAAACCATAAAATTGAACCTTCCAATTGATTAAACATAAGGGGGTGTTAGCATATTTCAAAATATAAGTGAATCCTCAACTGTACATCTTTATTGTACAATGAAAGACAACAGATTGATTTGAGCAACCTACAGTCAATTCAAATAATGGACTTACCCCAAACACCTGCCACCTACATTAATAGGAGCACAGGGGAACTTGCTGGAAATAAGTGCAAATGGCCTCATTCAGAATTTGAAATTTGGATTATGTGGTAATGCATCTCATTGAAGATGGTACAATGATCCGTCCACTTAGCTCCGAAAGGGAGGGGGAGGGGGGTAGTGGCGACATGCTTAGGGACCTCCCTGAAAGGCTACGCTTGCCACATGTTGACATCGATGATTGAGAGACTTCAAACATTCATGTATAACTTGATTTGTCTTGTTTGGTATCGCAAACTACAGGTTAAAGGAAATATATCCGGAAAAAGGAACAGATACCACTTTAATTGAGACATCTGGAACTATTAGGAAAAGCCTAACAAAAACTAAAATCTAGAACACCCTTTCAAGTGAACACATCCAGAAGTTGCAGTCCATGATCGTCACCTCAATTAAACACAAGAGCCTGTAAGTTTAAACTTACGTATGCCAGTCACAATGCAAATGAAGTTTTAACAGAGGCTTAGATCAACGAGAAATGTCAAATTTTGTATTGATTATTCAACCATCTGCAAAAATAAGACTACGCATTACAGTCGATTTCATGCAAGTACAAGAACGATAGACCGTATATTCTATCAACTGACTGCAACACATACCTGGTTAGTAACCGCTTTGGCCATTTTTCTAAAATCCCTCCTCATCACAGATTTGTTGATAGAATTCGCTGGTTTATTTCCCTTCTTAGTCTTTGAAGTGCCAAGGACGACATCAAGACCTTCTCCAGCAGGCGAAATCAAAACAGTTTTTTTGTTGGCCAAGCCTGTCAAGGATACAAAAAACCAGCTATATTTTGAATAACCCTAACTTAAAAAATGCAACTCTTATGAGCAGTTTTGCCAACTAAAGGCAAGAAAGCGGATAGGGCTTACCAGAAAACTTGAAGGTGTTCAGATTGTAAAGATTGTTAGGCTCCTTACTGAACTGGACGGATGCATTTGAATTTCCGTTTCTCTTTACAAGAAACTTGTTGTTTTTCTTCACCAGCTGCCAAAGAAGATCCGGAGATGCCATTGTGCTGCAAACAAGATAACAAGTACTAACCTTACAACGAAATTTACAAAAATGACTCAAAATTACACTAAAATAAAGCAGAGAACTGCCTATTTATTGAATAATTTCCGAATAGAAATCCGCAAAGCGAGAGGCATTTAAAATGGTAATGCCTAAAAAGCTTGATTCGAATTGCCTTTCCCAATGAAAAGAGAAGAGAGAAGCAATACAGAACAGATCGTCAAAGAATCAAATTTGATTAGCCCGAAAAGCGCAAGATACGCGTGTCACTTAAGCAGGAACTCCAACATCCAGCAAAGGTGGCAAATCATAAAGCAAGAGACAAAACAAACATCTGAAGTCCAACAACCACGAGCTAAAGATATTATATTTCTAATTGTAGAATATCTCAGAATCAAGCAGCTGAAAGAGCTGCGAAGTCACATCAATATTACAGGCTTAATGACTGGTACACACTAATAAGAAAGAAGCACTTTATTGGTTGTAGATAATGAGTTTGGGTGCATAATTATATATATTTGCTTCACAGAAGACCTAATTGAGAAAGTGTCTAGCCATAACTCGGCCCCTAACTTAATCGCATTGCTAGCGAACGCACTGGCCAGTCAAAAGCCGCTCAATGATTGTTCTTCTAGGGTACAATGATCCGAAATCCTCAAAACTTCCAAACAATGATGTGACAAAACTACCTAAAAAGACAACAATCGCAATACAAATTTGATTGATCAGCAAACGATTGTATAATTCAAGCACGAATCAATCACAATGCCATTACAAAGGATGGAGGATGATGAATGGCTCACCTGCGGCGATCAAGAGATGCGACTCCCACTACCTCCGCCCCGATCCGCAGCTTCTCAAACAGAAAAGTATCGATGGCTTAGCAGAAAGCCCTTTGCCCTAACCTCACAGGTTTCCTTGATGGCAAAAGGCCTAAGAGCTTAAGAACCGTTGGATACAAGTGCCCTATTATGGACGATTCCGATCAGGTCTGATTGGGAAGCGTGTGTGTGTATCCCACATGCCTTTTAAATTGTTTATTGGAATTGCCTTGCCGAGGCAATGGTATGTGTTTAGGTCGGTCAATGAAATTTATGAGAAATTCAAACAACGAAATCTCTTGAACTTCCTTTACTTAATGATATGTGCTTTAGATTATGGTCCTTAACAAGTTTGCATGTAATATTGAGATAAGTAAGCCAGATTTTTTTTGCAAAAGCAAGTTTGACTACATGAATCATGCATGATAATGAAATCTTATAAGATATTGCATGGATGGAGAGAGAGAGAGAGAGAGAGAGAGAGAGAGAGAGAGAGAGAGAGAGAGAGAGAGAATTTTTTTTTTGAGATTTAAGAGTGTGTAGATTTTTAAAATGTGGCAGTGGCAATAGGTATTGCAATAGTAATGGCAATCAAGTATTGATGTATGCTCAATGGTGCAAAAAAGACATGGAGCATACATCAATACTTGATTGTCATTACTATTGTCATACCTATTGCCACCGCCATATTTTAAAAATCTACACTCTTAAATCTCAAAAAAAAAAATTCTCTCTCTCTCTCTCTCTCTCTCTCTCTCTCTCTCTCTCTCTCTCTCTCTCTCTCTCTCTCTCTCTCTCTCTCTCTCTCGTCAATGATCACATACAATCGCTAAAAAGTAGAAATGAGACCCTTATAAAGCTATAAGGTAAAAAAGATTGATCAATATATAGGCTTAATAAAGTAGAGTTTTTCTGGTTGTGACTGTGATGCAAATGATAGTAGGTGGCTTGAATAAAATATGTTCTTGGATTGGTGCTTTGATTACACGATGAATTGTAAGAGATGATTGGCATGGAGTTTTAATGTTGATCACTTATTTGTTTAAAAGAAATAATGTATGTTGAGAAACGAATGGTGTAATCATTTGAGCACTAGAACTAATCCATGGAAAAATATGAAAAGACTAAAAGAGCTATTTTGATTATTTTCCTTGATGCATGTGCTATGTCTATCAAGTTCGAATAAATTCGAATAAGTAATAAATCTGATTCTATTTTATTCTAATTTTGAAATCATCATAATTGAAAGATATGATTACGCAGACAAACACTAAACAGAAGATGATTGCTTTGTGGAAGCACTAGATTGCATAGATGTTCATCAAAAAATCATCAAAATTTAAATTAGATTGAATAATATTTACAAGGCAGATCTTGGATGTCATCATCATCAAATCAGTTACAGTAGTACCATGAGTGGCGCAATAAAATGCCAATTGGCATTCTTAGGCATCGCATTCTCATGTGTAAAGTACCATGCTAGGCATATCTTGGCATTTGAAGCATTGTAGCAAAGCTTACTTCAATAAGAAGTTTACAATTGTTGTATCGTGTTTGAGACTAACACGTTCATATTATGTAAAGAGTGAGTACGATCACTCATCATGAAAATGATATCATTGAGCACCAGGTTCTCAAGTGTAGTAAGAACTCAACAAAGATTGTCTTCAAGATCCAAGCTTTGTCTTCGATAGGTTGTTGAATGAATGTCTTGGCTGAAAAATGAGAGTCTTCTCAAAATGATCATGAAAATTCACAAAAAGCTCCTCTACTCAAAGAGGGAGTCTCTTAAATAAGCAAGAGAGCTCCTTAGGTGGCATCCTAGTGGAATTTTCACATTTCACAATTTACAAGTGGAATAATGCTCTCCACTAGAGGCCATCATCAAAAGGTGGCTCACTCTACTTTCTTTAAGAGGGGGCTACTTGCATTTATTACATTTGCCTAGAAATACTAGTTCCTACATGGTCATCCTTGGTCAATTTTGTGACAATACCATCAGTGGTGTG
This sequence comes from Diphasiastrum complanatum, assembly GCA_029204225.1. Classification (NCBI taxonomy): domain Eukaryota; kingdom Viridiplantae; phylum Streptophyta; class Lycopodiopsida; order Lycopodiales; family Lycopodiaceae; genus Diphasiastrum; species Diphasiastrum complanatum. Next base: position 57,643,826 of record CM055097.1, read on the forward strand.
AGCGATGGTTGTCGTATTCTAGCAAGAACTTCTTGAAATAATTATAATCATAACTGGTGCCCTTGCCATGGATTGTCTCACCAGTGTCTGGGAATCCAGCTAATTGAAGTCTAGCTGGTGTAATGTCAATGCTGATGTAACTGCCATCCTTGGAGGGAATCCGAAAGGTGTGGAAGTCCTCCGAATAGGAAGAGTAGGCAGCACGTATCAGGCTCTCGCTTTGCTACTCAAGAAAATATTGCAAATCAAAACCAAGACGACTGAATATGTCATTGGCTAATTGCAAATTTGCCGCATGGTTCTTGATTTCGACCAAAAAGATATCACCCGTATAAGGTTTTGGGGCCTTTCGGCGATGCAAGGAGAGCGAGGAGTCTCGGGAGGCCATGATAGCGATGAGAGATTGTACGGGAAAGTATTGTGAAAGTTTTAAAAGGCTTTGAAAATTTTCAGCATAATCTTCCTAGCAAAAATCTCAAATGAACTCGTGGGAGGCCTATGTATAGACTTTTTTGGACAGGAAATCACAAATTCACCCAGTACTCGCTTTTAGTGCCCACGATTTTTCAGTGAGGTTCGCAAATTCTGAGATAAAGTTCTGATGGTCTTGCGAGTTCCTGCTAGTTATTTTTGTACAAAAATGGGTTGAATTCTCTGATAGTACAAAAGTGGAAGTAATCAGAATTCGCAGATGTGACAACGAAATTGTGCATCTAGTTTTGAGGCTCAGCAAATTATCTACGAATTATGTCAATGAAGATCTAAAGAGAGAAAATGGTTTTTTCTATTTCTGGAATGTCTGACTCTGTACTAGAATTTGCAAAGGTGATAAATGCATCATACATTGTGAAATTGGTCCAAGTGAATTCTGTCTGATATTATTTTGCATCAAAATTTCAAAAAAATAATGAATTTTTGTGGTTGAATAGAAAAAGGCTGAGTGAATTAAGCTGATGATATCTTGATTGGCTGAACAAAGAAACATTCCAAAATTTTGCAAATGACAAGTAGGCAGTAAGCAAAAAAGTAACAATAGAAAAACAACAAAATAGGAAATTAAACAAAGTTAGTACATATCAAGATAAAAATAGGTTCGTTGTACTTCTAAGTCTACTTCCAGTAACCACAATGTCTAAAGTATCGCCTCGTAAGGTTTGGAGTTGTACATATCCGAGGCAGATACCTTTTGAATTACATAAGGTCCTTGTCCAGAAAATTTCAATTTGCCCTTAAATGCTTTGGCTTGGTATAGGAGGACCTTGTCTTTGATCTGAAACTCTTTGAGTTTCAATGATCGATTATGACATGCCCTCTGTCGACGTTTGTGGACGTGTTGAGCATGGATGTTGATTCGTCGTATTTCACAAAGTTGTTCTAGATGGAATAATCTATTAGCTAGAATCTGTCGATTATCTAGCTCTAGATTATATGCTATTTGTAGGGATGGAACATGGAATTCCACAGGCATGACTGCTTCCTGGCCATATACTAGCTGGAAAGGAGTTAAACTTGTAGCCCTCTTCGAAGTAGTACGATATGCCCACAAAGCAGGGTGGAGTTTTATTCCCAATAGGAACGGCTAGACTTGGCGGTCTTGGTTAGAACACCACATAAGATTTTGTTGGTGAATTCCGCCTTGTCATTGCATCATGGATAATGCGGAGAACTTTTGCGATATACAACGAAGAATTTTGAAAGTAAAAAGCTATGACAGAGTTAAGGAAATGTGTATCCCTATTGCTTATAAATTCTAGAGGACATCTGAAATGAACAATAACCTGTTTATAGAGAAATTTTGATGTAGAACAAGCAGCACCTTTGCGAACCGTTGTAGCTTCAGCCCATCTGGTATAGTAATTCGTAGCTACTACAATGTATCGTACAAATGAACAATATGGTACTGTGTTTGGCCAAAAAAGTTCAAAAAGACGGTTTTCTTGCAAATAGTTTGGACAAGAATTTGAACTTTTATGGATTAATAGAACTCGCAGACAAGAGTAGAACTCGCAACGGACTGATTAAGCAAAATATAGTACTCGTAAACTCTAATAGGGAGTTATTACTGGCAAAATACTGATATTTTAATTTTTTTGGGATTTTTTGTAGAGGAAGGAATTCGCAGAGGGTGTATCTCAAAGTTTCAGACTGTGGACGATTTCAAGGGATGGTTGGCGAATTTTAAAACTGTAGTTTTGATGACATACAAGTCCAATAGTGGAAAAAGTGCTTGTTTGACAGAAAATAGACTAAATCTTCGAGACAAAGTTCGTAGAGCTGCCAGAGGACTGATCTTTCGTAGATCTAGCCTCAATAGACCTGGCAAATTCTAAGACAAAGATTTGGTTGAAAAATAGATGGATTTGAAAGTCATATAGGTTGATTTCTAGAAATTTGAGCAGGGTCAGAATTCGCAAAGGGAATAGGCTGAAAGATGATGTTCTGAAGTGTATGTCAAATGGTTGACAAAGGGCTTAACGTGATGAAGACCTATCAACAAAGGTCAAAGAGGTTTGGGTGCCACATGGGATTAATAGGGAGTCTTCAAACTCAAGAGACAATTATGTATCACTCTCCAGCAATGAAAAAGATTAGGTGGCTCCCAGCTATAATGGAGTGAAACAGAGGAAGAGAATTCTTTGTGAAAGAGCTAAAGCCATGAGGGTTAAAGCAAATCTTCCTAAATCTTTTTGGGGTAAAGCTTTTATGTGTGCTAACTTTGTTTGCAATAGGTGGTCAAATCATAAGATTTGGATGGTAAGAGTTCATTTGAGATTCTTTTTGGTAAGAAGCCAAGCTTGTAGTCAAAGGAACAGAAAGATTGTTCACTTACTTTACTTACCTAACTTCATGGTAGAGGTATATGAGGTCAAAGCACGCTATGAAAGCTCATATATGGGAGTTTTGGGGAGATCATTATTAAGATAGATCAAAGTAGTTTGATAAAACTAGTTGAAGAGGGAGTGTGAAAATTGTCAACTAGTCAAGTTGGTCTAATTTGGCAATTTGGAAGCCAAAGTAAAATTTCAACTTCGAGACTTATTTTTTATGTCAATAAGGTCTAAAAATTATTTACTTACAATTTCTACTTATTATATAAGTGGATAAGATCGGATTTGGACCTATTCCTATTGGTTAGTTAAAATACATTGAAACTAGTCACTTATTTCTAAATTTTTTGGTAAGTACCCTGAAACTACGCAATATTTGACAAGGGGCCGATTGACATTATTTTTGCTATAAATAGTTGTGCCGGCACGGAAAAGCTAATGATGATGTTCTCTTTTGGTGCGGAGAACCTTTGTCCTTCTATTTGTGTTCATTTCTATCTCTTCTCCTCTTGATATTGTTGATTTTATTATGTAGAATGCATATATTGTTGTTGTACCTGATTCCAAACGTGTGAAATATTGTGTGCGGATCTGACCAAAAACTAAATGTACCTCAATTCTTATAGTGATTTATGCAAAAAATTTCGTGGAGATGCATGTTAGATGCTAGATTTCTACATTGTTGATGCAAAGGGATGTGCACCCAAATTTAGCCAAAGATCTGATGATCCATTAATGATATTCTGGATCTGATTTTTTCACTCATGTCTCAGATTATGAATGTCCTGTCTCAGTTGCACTCAGCTAATGTGGTTGACAGATTAATTTTGTTCCCTGCTCGAAGAACTCTCTCTCTCTCTCTCTCTCTCTCTCTCTCTCTCTCTCTCTCTCTCTCTGCATTTTTTCTCTTTTGTCTTCCCTTGTGTGGTGAATTAGAGTCAAACCTCTGATATCGTTCAAAGGAAAAGAAACCTCTGACTAACTACTTGTTGGAGGACTCTCTTTCTGCATTTAAAGTACATATTACCTTCATAAGTACTTTTTAAAATCAGAAACTCGTTTTACAGCTTTATTCCTACCCCTTCCTGCGGCCAGGGACCCTGGTTGTGCAAGACAGGATCAGGCCAAAAGAAGAAACAGTATTTTGGAATTGATTGCAACTGTCATACAACCAGACAATTACGTGGTTATTCATAGCTTATAATACTTGTTACAAAGTGTCTTCCCCAGATTGGTTGAATTAAGTAATCTAGGACCCTTTTACGACAAAAAAAATGTGACTGTGTTGGGCAGAACACATCCCTACACAGCAAGTATGATCCCCTGTTCACCTCCAACAGGATCGTAAACTCCACCCAATGCAACTATCTCATGACTAAACCTGGTTCACTAAAGTGAAGGTGAACTTCCTCTTGACTTTGCAGGCAATCAGCCCCACTAACGAACCTAAACCTTAAACCCTAAATCCAAGAATAGAGTGTGAATTTCTTCAAGAGGCAAGAGAGAGCCACAAAAGAGGTTGACAATGTTCTAGCCTTCCAAAGAAAAAGCTCCAGTCCTCCAATAGATGGTAAAGAATCAGATTATAGTCATAAAATTATGGAGATTATATCTCTAACCAGGTATGAGAATACATTGAGGCTTCTTAGAAACCTGTCCTCATAGATAATCAATATCCTTCCCAAGATACAGAGATCTGATGAAGAGGAAGCCACTGTTTCAGGATGACTGATGTCAAAGTATGATCTGCTTGGCCATAAGCTTGTGAGAACCCATACACATGAATACTTTGCTGCTTGAAATTGTGTTCTATGCGTCCTCCCCCTCGTGGCTCCACCTTCAAAAAACATATAGCTTTTTGAGACCCTGTATAAGCAAGAAGTAAAGCCAGAACCAACCAGAAAGGAAAAAAAATGCCAAGAAATGTTACAAATCACAAAAAAAAAGTGATTTATGTTAAGCAGAGAATTGACTTGTCCACTATAGTTGATGCCAATAAATGTAATATATTCCCAACGAATTCCCTGAACTTGGTCAAGTGCTGAGAGCATAACTGGTACAGTCAATCTAAGCAAGCTGTAATACTGGTTATAAAAGATTCAATCACCAATCAAGCCTAGTTCAGAATCATTGCTGGTTTTCAGTTTTAACGTATTGCTAGTGACGGTTGCAGAATGCATATTCATGCTCTGTACAACCAATATACTGGGCTATTTAAGAAGTCAAAAAGATCAATGCATTTTGGCGGTTTGTCAAATTATGGGTACAGTTGGCCATTTAAGTGCTTGTTGGACACAAGCCATGACTCTAGTGATTCCAGTAACATCTAGTGGGTACCCATTCATCTTTAACTGACTATCTTGAGTGTTAGGTTTCTTTATCTTGTATGAACTTATGAACTTATGAATTTGGGTTCTGTTGTCTATCAAATGCACACTAGTAATAATGAGCTTTTCAACATTAAATCCCATGCTCTTGACAAAGAAAAAAAATTTATAATAAAAATTATGACCAAGTCCCCGTGACCTGTATATTCCTCACATCCTGCTATACACACCAACCCTTTAAGATCTTTAACCCTAGCTTTTTCCCCAATGTCACTTGAATAAAAGAATTCTCACAGTAGTTAAATCTCTGATTTCTTGGACTACCACCATTGCCAAATTCCATCTTCCTCACAATATGACAGTTGTAATTGGCAATAGTTTTCACAGCGTCCAACATTTGACATTTAAGGCTTTGACAGAATGGAAGACAAGTAGTACTAGCTTGAGACATCTTGAAAGATTCAGGTCTAAAATATTAAAAATCCCATGTATTGTGGAGGATTAGTAAGGCAAACAGTGAAATTACATGAACTGTCATGAAAACCTAAATCAGCGGAATGTGACCTCTGCACAAGCAAATTCAAATAAAAAACTATCAACTTCCCATCATGGAAATTCAAATGAGGGTTATAGGTTGCATACAAGCACTCCTAAAAACTAAAAACAAGTCCTTGTTCAAGTAGCTCTACAGATAGAGAAAACCATATATAGACTTGCACACAAAGGCTTCAAAGAAGCGTAAAGTGATTAGAACAGTTCAAGCTGAAGTGAGATCATGGGGAGGGGTACCTGCAATCCAACATGTCTAACTTGCTTGTGAGTTTGCTCCAGAATGTCTGCATGAAATGGCAAAGAGCAGCTTCCCCTAACCACCTACGATAACACTTTGGGTCAGAAACATAAATGAGTATTCAAGCATTTACTCGTCATATTGAGAATCCTAGAATTTCAGATTTCATTGATATTATTTCTTGTCAAGAATATACTACACCCTGAAGAGCAAATATTTCAAGGAGAAACAGAAATCCTCAAGGCATGCGAATTGTATTCGTAAAAACAACATCAAACTTTCATATGCATTATCAATCTCCTGCAATAGATGAGAGCCTAGTTTCCTTTTTTTAAACTTCTCTGTAAAGAGCAGCTGCTTACCAGCTTCTGGTTGCCCTTGCCATCCTTCAACAGAAAGAGCACATACTTAAAAACTCCTGTAAAGTACAGACAAATTGTAATGGAAATAAGGACAATTTTCAGTGGAAAATTCTGCTGAAACTGAGCATGAGTGCAAATTTGTTTCGTGACACTCCAAACAAACTCATTATATCATATCTTACTATGCAGAAAAGCTGTATTTTCTATATTTTCAATACTCAATTTGAAATGCTGATGCATGTCTGGACATGTCTAGACATGCCAATGCATGGATAAAAAAATTCAATCCTCAGGTTCATGTGGAAACTAAAAAAATTTCCAGAATTTTATGTCCTCTTAATAAACCTGTTGGAAGCCAAGCTGCAACTCCTTAGAAAGCCAGAAAACAACACTAAAGGTTACAATAAAATCAGCCCAGTCTGTATGCCTTATTATGATAAGGGATATCAATGTGTATGAGTGGAAAGGCAACAAAACTGTAGAAAGACGACAAGCCCTTCAAAGTCAATGGAGGATGCAATCCGTGATTGGCATGTCCTCAATTGATGGAAGAAACTAAAAAAGAAATTGTCTTCTTGGTAAAGGCCTGATGAGAAAAATTGCTTAGCTTTTTGAGTAAATCACTTTGGGCCATATTAAATGCCCAAAAGGTTTTTATTTATAGTTAGGAACATTACCCCACACTTTGGCTCAAGTCCCAAGTGGAGAAAGTCACCAACTACCTTGAACATTTTACCTATTAAAAATCTACAACAATAGTATACTCATAAGAGACTTGTTAGGCTTGAGAGACATGAGGTGAAGCACATGTGAAGTTGGAAAGGGAGTATATGGTTGTTTTAATTAAGGTCTTCGAAAATAAGAGAAGGGTGCTTGAAATTAGCAAAGCTCTAACCCTAATTTTGGTGGCTAGGTTGGCAGCTTGGGTTATAGGTACAGCTAACTTTAGCAGCCTACACACACAATATGTCCAACCAATAGGTTAGAGGTCAACATAGGTTTTTATTGTGAGATAGAAGTGCCTATCATCGGGTTAGATTTAACCTACCCGTGCAATTTAACAATTTTAAATTGCAAATATTGCGCATATCCAACCATAGGTTCTATATCAAATGTGCTCCATATCCTTGAGGATGCTATCCAAGTGGCGAAAGCCTATGATAGTACTATGGTAGTCTTGTGTAAAATTATGTCATGCCCACGGTTGGACTGATCTTGGATTGATATCCCTTAAGGAGTACCTCGACCCGTAGATTAATTATGATTATGAGGGGTTGGGCTGCATGTAGTCATAATTACCGAAACTCACAATAGTGGATTGATATGGAATGATTCAAGACACATCAACAGCCTAATTGGGCCACAACAACCACTTACCTATGAGTCATTGCGCGTTCCACATTTATCCACCATCATGAGTTTTAGGCCCCTTACCCATTAACTATGACTACATACCAGGAGGGCTCCGCCCCTCATATTCATAATTCATGTATAGGTTGAGGTAGGCATACTGAACTCCTTACGAGATTAATCCAAGATTAGTCCAATCATGGGCATGACACCGATGATATACACATGACTCAAAAGAATAAGTTTGTTGCGTGAATTGAGCTTCAACGCAAGTTTTGATCTACTAAAGCAAGTTACCACTCGATGTGTCACTCTTAAAAATGTAGACCCTCAAAGACCAAATATCCTTGATACAAATGCGAATGACATGCTGTGGGACGATGTTGATGCAGGAGGAAGGGTCTATAGCCTTCGAGAACAAGCAGCTCTTAGAGGGTTTGAGGTCAAATATTAAGTTTACTTGAAGATTTTAAATAGTCTAACATGAATTTAGCTATTTCCGAGGTGTAGTGGTCCATTGTAAGACTAAAATCTCCTTCAAGCGTGTGAGTGCATTTTGTACTCGACATAACCTGATTAAAGGAATGAATTTATGGAAAAAGTGACTTTAACTTGAAGGAGAAATTAGTTTAATTGGAGGATCTTCGTTTGTACCTCAAGTGGTAGAGAAAGTTGTTGATGTAGGATGTCATAAACTTGAAAATAGGATAGTAAATAACATTCGTGGCATATTAGAAAAGTCCTGCTATGGGACACCTTGGAGAGAGAAGATCGTGTGAAGGTGAGATTCTCTAGTTTACTACCGAGGGAAAGTGATGCTAAGTACTTGATTTGGTACGTAATCACCAAGGATTTCAAACCAAGGTTCGACTACAAACTTGTTGATGTTGATGGATTTGTAATCTCTACCAAGGTGTGTGACTTCCACGAATCATGTCTTTGGGTGAAGGTCATAGGGCATTGCCCACCATAGACCTATACATAAGGGTATGAACATTCTTGTTCCATGGATTGTTCTACCTGAGAGGATGGTGTGTAAAGCCATGTAAGACAAAATAGTTCATCTCAAGTGTGCAATACAAATAATAACAAAGAAATATATGTAAGCTGATGGTAGTACTAAAGACCAGGGGGGGGGGGAGAGAGAGAGAGAGAGAGAGAGAGAGAGAACCTTCATCAATCTCCACAGTAGGAATGTCATTTCCAGCCCAGGTAGGCGTTCTAGAGCTTGATATCCAGCTTTCCATTAATATACGAGCAATGGCATGCCTTCCAGGAACAGTAAACGTCGTACCATGTGGAAGTTTCTTGGCAGAAAGTACAGTTCTTAGAAAATCCTTATGGATCCATCGAGCATCCTAATGAGATGTCCACTAAATAGCATTAAGGCTCATTTCACACCAACAATCAATTCACACTCTTCAGAACACAAGATGGTGATATTGTTGTTCGTCTTTTTGAGTTTCTAGCCAATCTTTCATGGAATCTGAAGAGCACCTAACTATATGCAAGTAGAATCTGTTTCCTTAGGAAAACTCAACATTCTGCTTTTTATTAATGCTTAGCAATAAGATGAGCATTAGCTTAAATCTCAAAAAAGTCTCAGCATTTGACAAAGACATGCTACAAACAATGTGTGTGTGTGTGTGTGTGTGTCTCTGTGTGTATCTATCTATATATAATTGATCATGCCCTTAGTTGCCCTTTCTGGAACGGAACGCGTTCTGCAATGCGTTCCGTTCCGGAATGGGACCCCCAACAAAAAATTAAAACATACGTATTTTTTTACAAAGAAAAAAAAACCATATCCTGAGAGTTGATATCTAAAGAACTAACAACCATATGCCAGAGCTTAAAATAGCTTAAATGTTAACATCTTCAGGATGGACTGAAACTTTGTGTTTTCAGATGGGGGCCGACAAGATCAGGATGAGAATAACAGCCATCAATGATTATATTGCATGCATCCCATTTCTGGGTGGAAGAGCTACGTCAGCCATCAGCAAGAGTTCATTGCTTAAATTTATAGGCCCATAAAGATTTGACTGCTGGTAGATCTTTTAGTTTTGTGAATCAAGATAACATTAAAATGATGCATGAAAACCATTTACAACCCATCATACGATCGTTTTGTGTAAGAGCAATTAATATTCTCGCTCAATTTTTATATCATATATTGTTTTTCTTGAGACCTTCACTGGTAGTTTGGATAATTTTGAAATTACAGTGAGCCCTTCTCAAATGACTAAATAAACCGGTGGGATTTGTGGCATAGGTTAAGCGCACGCAACACATAGGTGTGAAGAAAAATGGCATTGCTTGCATGAATTTCTTGGATTGATTCATCCTGAGAGTTATTTCCTGGCTTATTCTTTCCTGAAACCCTGATTCTGAACTCTGCCTGAACCACTGATTCTCAAGCTACAGTTGGATTTTAAGCCTTCCTAATACAAATTCCAAATCCATAAAACACCGTGTAGAGAGAGAGAGAGAGAGAGAGAGAGAGAGAGAGAGAGAGAGAGAGAGAGAGACACACGTTCTGACCCAGTACGTTCTGGAACGAACGGTACAGTATGTTCCGACCCAAAAAGGTCAGAATGGGTTTCTAAGATCATACCATACCCTACCTCAAATGACAAGATCTAGTGAATATGTGTGTGTGTGTGTGTGTGTTGCCTCAAATGACAAGATCTAGCATGCCAAAATGTCCTATTGGATGAGCATAGTGTGGATAAACAGCAAATTTGATCACAATATATACCTCAAGCTCATCTGTATCCACAGTGATTGTGGGCAACGAATTATGCCCAGCCACAGTAGGAACGTTTTCTTTGCCTGAGATTTCACATTTTTCAAGATGTTCACGATTCATAGAACTGCAGTCAGAAGAACATGCCTTGGCAGTGAAACCAACCATCAGGGATGATGGAAATGGCCATGGTTGACTTCCAGCATACCTGGAATAAAGGCAAACATAACTAAGTACATCACACAAAAGCAGTTTGAAAAATCAAGAAATCTCAAGACGAAGCTCTCAGTTATTTATTTTGCAGCCTACACAAGGTAACCTAGATAAGGAAAAATATATCTATTCCTAGAAGGTTCTAGGTGACAAAAAGATCAAGCTCTTGATTTTTGTTAGGGAGAGCATCAGGAATCTTAGAATATGAACCTTGAACTTACACTACGTGATGTCTCGTGACTGAAGTCAGCCTCTTTCTGGGTGAACTTTGATGGCCTGATTGCATGAGATTAAAGATGATTCCTAAATTTAAAAGTACAACAATCTTAAATCAGGGGATGCCATCCAATACGTAGTCAACACTGACCACGGCAGTCTTGCAAAAATGTAAAAGTTCCTGTAACATAAGACTCCCATTCTTCAACATATGATAGCCACACTTAAGTGCCTGCTGTCAGTCCCTGGCAGCTTTCTAAACAGAAAAGTCAACTCAAATCTAGTAAAGTAGATGCAATGATTTTTTTCCTTGGAAAAACTAGAACTGTGCTCAACAGAAACTTTCCTCGATTCATAGGGAAGGAAACAAAGGAAACTTAGCCATTTACCCTAATAAGCTGCTTTTGTTGATTATGACTTACAAACTTTCAACACTCCAAGAGTCTTGCAGCTTAGAACAATGTCCATAATATGTGGTCCAAAAACTAAAGCATACAGCAAGATGGATATTGGGCGCTTTTCATTCTTGATACCACTACAGCACACAACTATCATCATTTTTTTTCCTGCACGTGCAATTTAACCCTGTAGTGTAAGCCAAAAGTAACTAGTACAAGACCGATCATGATGGAGAGATTGATTTATGTTTTTCAGCTCGGTTACTGGAACCAAATTTAACCCTCGTGGCATTTCACCTTCTTTGGAAAGATTTAACAATTGTTTCCCTTGCTAGCCCACAGAATGCAGTTGTTTTCTTACAAATGCATGTGCAGTTCGTGGCCTTGCCAAATTCTTTCTTTGCAGTCTTTGATTAGTGCCAGGTGTGGGAATTTCATATTCTGAAGTACTATTCTAGCACCAAGTAAATGATATCACCTGGCACACCAGTCCCTACACCCATTTGAAAGAATATATTCCACATTCATTTAAACTCTGCAGACATTAACCAAACACAACATTTGCCGAATCGATATATATTCCACTTAGTTGTAATTTGCCAGTCTGTGTCTAGTTAAACTCTGCTAGAAATGATCAAAACAACACATTATGTAACTTTGGATGCCTCTACCAAAATCCAGTCATTATCAGGTTTTTGCCAAGCGAGCTGGATTAAGTGCTTGAACCCCTTGGGTCCCTATCTGCTCTCTGGTTTGACTGTGAGTCCAATCAGTAAATGCATCACTATTTGGTGATCACAAGGCTGGCCAAATAGAAGTGAGAAGTAATCAGGATTTCCTTCTAATTTGGATAAAAAGTATTATGCTTGAAACCTGAGTTGCAGCGGATCGCGATCTGCTGGAAAAACGATCTGGATCGTGCGATCCGGATCGCCAGCGATCCGGGACCAGAAACTCTGTCCCGGATCGCAAAAAAATTTGCAATTTTTTTTTTTATTGTGGAGGGATCCCCACAGCTAGTTGCAATAAATGACCAATGAATAGCAACAGAAATACTGAAGCAGATACAAATGAAATGATTAGCCAATGTTATATCTGCAAATCCGTATCTGGAAAAACAATGCATAGAGACCAAAGACAATGCAAACACTCAAGATCAACATAGAGACCAAAGAAAATGCATATCATACTTGCAGCATCACATAACAGCTAGAGTGACTCGACATACATGAAAAAACATACTCAGAGACCTATATACTACATCAATTACACCTCCAAAGATAGCACCATCAGTTCCTATACATCATTCTTCAGCATGATAGGATGAGAATATATATAGCACTAGATTTACATGCAAAGACATTGATAAAGTTTCTTATTCTTCTTCTCTTTCGAAAGTGGTCTTTAATACATCATGATCCTTTATGCAGAGACAGAGTCTTACATTGGATGGCCAGCCTTTGGGGTGTTCTTTTCTATTCAGCATGAGACATGCAGCCAAATGTTGTCTAGAAAAGGGTCTTCTCTCCCGACTCCATTTAGAGTGGTTATGCTTCAGGAGACACATACGAAATATGGACAATAAGTGTCATCTCTTTCACACTGCAATCACTCCTACAACTATATAGGCAGCAAAGACATGGTGTACTGAATTGCTGTCATCGGACTAGGCTAATTTGTCATGACTCTAGACCTCTATGCTCTCACATATGATTCACGTAAAGACCTCTGTTCCACATCACATTGTCATCACAGAGTTTGTAGTTTCTCTTGTTCATCTAGAGGCTATTTTCATAAACACACACACACACACACACACATATATATAGAGAGAGGGGTGGTCACCTTGATGAGATTCTCAGACCCTGGTACTCTCAAATACCCATGGCATGCACTTACATCTAACACTCGCAGGACAGGTCATCACTCTTCTTAGTATGCATAGGCTTCTTGTTTGCTTAGCACATGAGATAACTCAATATCTCATCTCCTAGAAGGTGCACATGACTACAACAGATGGTATATATGCATGCAAAAGTACAGCAGATCTAGTCAGTCTTGATAGAAGCCGCATTAGACTTCTACAAGACACATCTTATGGAGATAGATACATCTGGTTTCCTATCTGACCATCTTACTTGGCTTTTGGGATATGAATGACCTTAGGATGGTTGAGGGTCTTTTCTCATCAGCTACATATTGAGGCCAGACGCTTTTATGGGATATCAAGGACATAGGTTAGATGTACTTTTTGCACGAGATGAAGGAGCATTTTATTCTTCGGTGTCCTGTGAGATTTCATTGACTCTGCATTTCCTGCTCTCATATGTGGATCAGAGATGTATGGCCTTGATGATCAGAGAAATGAGGAGAGCAAGTTGCAATACCATATCTGATATTGGAAACGATTTGTTCTAGACTACTATTGCTTTTTTTTTCATGACGCCATCCACGTGAAGACAGGTTTGATAGTAGCTATGAGGATGAAGCGATTATTCCCTCGAGACATTACTACAATATCGGCATCAAATTGATGTCAGCAATTTTTAACATCAAATTTTTTTTTAACAAAATAATTATTTTGGAGCTAAGTTTAATAGTTTACAAGAAACAATTAGCGCACAAAACGTTAAGATGACATAAGTTTCGAAATATATCTCAAACTAAAAATAGCTAAGCCACATGCAAGTGAAAGACTGGATGATAATCATAAAATAATCAAAATACCAATAACACATTTATACTGTGTACACAAAGCACCATACCTTCAAATGATTTCTGTAAAATGCATATAACATTTTTCATTTGCTATTAAATTTTCTTGATAGAAAAAACACCTAGACCGATTGAAAATTGGATCTGAGATCATACACATTGAAGATGTCCGTGACATAGAAACAAGTGGTACCTGACACTCTTCCCATCAATATCAACACCGCATTCCTCCTTCACTTCTCTGGCTAGGGCCAATTCAAAAGTCTCTCCAACCTCTACAAACCCCGCAAGCAACGAGTATCTTCCTTGTTCCCACCTTGCCTACAAAACAAGTATGACCATTGAATGGTCTTTTTTCCTACCAAAACAAAAAGATGAACCAAAATTGTATCGCATGTCCTAATATGCAAAACAATGTCATAACACTAGTCCATGGAAGTGCAAATCCAATATAAATGAATATTTTTTTATGGCATCTATGCTCCATATTGATGGCAAACTAGGTTTGACAGTTAACCCATGTTTGCTTAGGTCAAGTTGCTAATTTCGCATACTCGACAAAGTCGTACAAAAAGCACGCATACTCAAAAAACAAAATCCGTGACTGAAATATGTTCTTACATTATGCTTGTCTACTTTGACATTAAAGTCAAGATTAAAAGTGGTGTATGTCTTTGTTAAGGGCGCTTATGCACATGATAAATAGACAATAAAATGATTATCACATGGTAATCTCCAACCAAGAACACCATGCATATAACGGGTGTAGAGACCTACAAGGAAAATTGCTAAGCATTTGCTAAAGAGATGCTCAAGACACCGAGATCAATTGTAAAATTGCTAATGGAGATCCTACTTATGCTTTTCTGGAGGCCCTTCTATAAAGCCACTTGTTGTCATCTGCTATCTTTGAGTCTTGGCAGCTCTCAAATAAAAGATCACTTACCTGTCGTCCAAGTAAAACGTAATCGCCAAATGTCACAAGGCCAATAATTGCAGGATCCTGTGGTAACAAGCAAAACACCTTAGATAAGATGACTTAATCAGCAGGGACTTGATAATAGGCCACATACTTATCTAGTACTGGTTCTATGGGCTACATTGGAGTAAGATCATCATCACAAAAAAAATCTTCACAGGTTATTACTGGAAATTTTTGAAATCTTATGGACATAGTTGCTAAAATAAAGAAAAAAGCAATAACTGAGACATTATAGCGAAGTAAAAATATTGTCATTTTACTAAAATTTTGCAAGCTAAATAAGTATTAAACTACCTCTTACACAAAAATAACCAACAACTTGACTGATGAAATGACAGTTTCTACTATATCACCTAACAGAGAACCAAAAAGGTGCATGAAAGTTTAAACTACCATACAAGGCGTGGATAAATTGAACTTGTGCATGAATGTGAAATGCACTTTAAAGAGTGTCCGCCAAGCTCAGAAAGCATCTTTTTTCCACAGCAGCCACAGAACCTCTGTCAACAAAGCAAAAACTACCTGAAAGATGATCGTGGCAAAAAGGTAACCCTGATAAAGCTGACAAACATATTGTACAGAATAGTATTCGAAATCTGAATCCAAAATCAGTGTTTCATGGAATCATGGATAGCATCATTGGCTATAGAAAGTATTGGTGCAGAAGAACTAAAACCGCAAGGCCAAGTAAAAATAGCTTTACATTTCGAGAATGCCAATGGACCATGCCACAAGCATAAGCCAGAAGTCCTGCATCAGGTGGTTCTAGCTCAGGACCATATTTTCGAAGATCCACCCATTCCATTCCTTCTTGTAGTACATGTAGTGCCCAGTCTGTGCTGCAGGAATGCAAAATCTTAAAAACAGATCTTCATGCGTCTACAGATTGTGGCTCTAGGCTACCAATAATTGAGAAGCTGTGTAAAATGTGATTCTTGGTCATATAATTTGGGAAGGAATTATAAACTAGCTCTCTCTCTCTCTCTCTCTCTCTCTCTCTCTCTCTCTCTCTCTCTCTCTCTCTCTCTCTCTCTCTCTGGCGCTGCCTCGCTGCCTCCATAGTGCGGAAAAACAGGGGAAGCCCTCGCTCCCCTCCCCGGACATCCATCACTGCTCAGGCAGTGCTGCCTGAGCAAATCGTGGCTCAGACAGCAGCGCTGCCTGAGCAAGGTGTTGCAGCCTTCACACCAGGACAGCAGGGCGCTGCCATCATCGTTTCACGGCAGATGTCCATCGCTTCTGGACAGCCCCCTGGACAGGTCATCACCTCAGGCGCACAGGCCGACACCTCCATTTCTGCCACATATCTGTCATATCTGAGACGGATGACGGCTCCTTCACCTGTCCTTTCTGATATTCAAGGCAGTTCCACCCCTTTTCTGCAGCTGTCTCTGCTCGTATGTCTCATAATTACACTCCTTCCAAAGCTATGGAAGGATTCCTTGTCTATGAACTAAGCTGGCTAAAACAATCCGGATGTCCTCTGACAGGCAGGACAGGACCTTACTACCATGATATCAGTCTGTTCTGCCTAATCTGGGCCTTAAAACAAGCAAGATTATGATCAAGGCCCCAGTCTCTGCTGACAGGCAGAAGAACAAACGTAATCTGTAATAAGAAGCAAACAAAAGAATCAGTAGACAGACAGAGAATCTGTCTACACCCACAATGCACAATCTTGAATGGCAAATGCACATGCTCTCTCTCCCCGCCCCCTCCTCCATCTCCCTCTCCTTCCTCCAAGGCAGAAAAGAAGTTTAGGGGGAGCCCATCCCCGCATTGCCCCCATGCTCACCCTTCCCTAGCTGTCCCCATCCCTACTTCCCCTACCTCCTCCGCATCTCCTCCCTCCCCCACCACCCCTCCCTCCTTTCCCAATACCCTCATACCCCATTCGTCCTTGTTACTCCCTCTCTTTCTACAATGGACTACTCTAGCACCAAAGCCTTCGAAACCTTTCTTGCCGGTGAACTGGAAATACTTAAAGTTGAGGTCCAATCTCTTAGATCGGAGGTTAATCACTTACGAGAGAAAAACAGTCGGTTGTGGACAGCCTTTACAGAATCTAGTGCCATTCCTTCGCTCAATGGTGGGGCCTACAACAAAGATCCAAGAATTACAACAAGAGCTGACCCAACACAAGGACGCTACCAAAACGTGGGCATCACCCCTCAAAAACGGCAATGAAGGTAACCACATCCCACTTTATCGGAAGAAAGATTGAGAGAACAGAAATCGCATAATGTTAGAGTTCAAGGGATTCCCGATACTCAAAATGCGTTACAGGAAGCAAGTAACTTTTTGAGCACTATGTTGTCCCATCATAGCAATGGAATCGATAAAGTTTGGCGTCCAAAGAAAGATAATGCCACGCTTGTTATTCGCTTTACATATTAGAAGAACGTAGATTAGTCCTCCGTCTTAAATCCAAAACGTCGAAGAGCTTTTCACGAAGCTCATGAACAGGGCATAATTGCTATTTATAGAGATGGACAGGTTAAATACCTTGATGGCAAGTCTCGCTAGGTAGCCAGGGGTCCCGGGCATGGTAGCGCCCCGGGCCCCCATCCATCACCTTCTCCAATGCGCATAGGCGTTTGGAATTGTAATGGGATACACTCATCTTCGACAGCAGGTGATCTTTTGGACTTCATTACACATGGAGACATTCTATTTTTCACTGAGACACATGATTTTGGGATGATGCACGATCCATTGTCGTGGGCCTGCAGCCTATCTACACTGTCCAGCGCCTTACAGATCGAGAGGGTTGCACATTGGGCCTCTTATATGGGTTCATGGACAAATTGGACGAGCAACTACGTCTTTGCACGACCATTACCCCAGAGAGGTATACCATGGCGCTTTATGGTAACTACTATTAGCTCTATACTGTCCTGCCTCCTTCCTTACTACTTAGTATTTTGGCACTTTATTTGGAAGTAAAAACTTTTAAGTGTTGCGTTTGAAATTTGAATTGATGAATGATTAATCCTTGGTTGAGTTCTCAGTTTTCAATCATCTGGAATCTAGATTTTGTACAATATGGCTGAGGGCTCATCATTGAACATTCAAATATATTATCTTATAGGCTCAAGGAAATCCAATGCCTTTGGCAAAGTAGGTGGCAGTGGTTCCATCAGCCCTTGCATGCCATGGCCCACATACTCCATCCATTATGGAGTGAGCAGCAGTATGATGACAGAGAGCTAGGCATTCAGGAAGAAGACCATGGAGTTCTCCTCTGGGCCTGCATGAGAGAGGGTAATTTACTGCACAATGCAATCCATGTGGAATGATCCTTGCAATTTTCCATTGTTAGTACTTAGAAGTTATATTTTATTACTTACTTAAAATAGCGGCTCTAATAACCAGTTTTTGATAAAATTTGAATCACTATAAATATCAAATCCCAATTCTAATTTCTTAGCTTTGGTTTGTGGTGATCACTGGCAACTGCTGACTCCTCTTTGAACTATGATCAAGCCAGCTGTGCTATGTCATGGTGGATGAAGTTTGGGGTTGATGTCCCCAAATTGCGCCGACTTGCCATCAAGATCCTTTCACAGGACTGCAGTCGCTTGTGAGAGAAAGTGTTCATTCCTTGATTCACATGAAAAAGTAGAATGGACTCTCCTCTGTGCAGTTAGAGAGGTTGTTGTATGTACACGCCAACCTGAGACTTTTGGGTAGACTCCACGCCACCCCAGAGCCTATCCAGGTAATTCATAATTTCTAACGTGTAGATAGTACTAAACTATAAGTAGTAAATAGATACTAGATACTAGACTACGGTGAGTTTGAAGTTTGAGCTTTGAAGTCAGAAGTATTACCAAAACAACTGTTGACATGTCACATATGGCCCTTTAGATTTTGTCTTGATTTCAATGTGCATTGTGGCATGTGCATAGATCTTCGGATGAAATTGATGTGGCAAAGGTTCCAAACTTGCCACCAAGATCACATGATGACGAGGATGTGTACGCATTCCTCCATGAGGAGGCTATGCAGAGGGCAGGTGAGAAATTAGAAGTTAGTAATTACTACTTAGTTAATGCCTCATACTTGTCATATGAAATACGTTTTTGAACTGATTATTGTAATTTGTGGGCAATAATACGTTTGTCAATCCTTTTGTGCAGGACCTGTCACTCGAGCAACGCGTAGGAGGAGGGCAGGAGAGGATACGAGCTCTCATGCTTACGACCCTGATGATAGTCTAAGCCTGAGGCATCATCAGGGTCAAAGTCCTCAGAGGAGATGTATGTAGAGGAGGGGTTTGAGGAGCGTGATCATGACGGGCATCCAATGAGGAATTCGTCCCTGATGTTCAAGAGGAGACTACAGTAGGCTCGACAGCACCTGCTCGAAGGAGGCTCAGAGCCAGGAGAGCTTAGAGTCTAGATAGTAGACAGTACTGATGAGTCATGACATTATACATATTACTGTTTACATATCATCATACATTTATGGTGGACACATGGATTCTGAACTTTGAAGACTGACATCATTGAAATTTGATTATCTAATATCAATTTTAAGTTTTAAAATTTTGATTCTATGCATTTATGATTGTGATGATTTAAATTGAGTCTTGAGTCTTGACTCGGACTCTTAAGCATTCAACATTGGAACTTGTAATTTGTGTTTCTGTTTGAAGTTTGAACTTTCAACTTTGAAGTTTCAAGTATTGCCAATTTAATTGTGCAATGCGCATTGTGACTGTGCGCTAGAGAGAGAGAGAGAGAGAGAGAGAGAGAGAGAGAGAGAGAGAGAGAGAGAGAGAGAGAGAGAGAGAGAGAAAGAAATTGTATTGATGTATGTTAGGTGCCCAAGGGCACATAAGACAGAATAAATAAGTACATATCTCGTAGGATCACTGTCCATGTCGGACAACATAAAAATCACTAGTCTAAGTGGAAAAGACATTATAGAACGCTCTCTAGCTAGTTAAAGACACAACCAACATAGAGTCATAAAAAGCATATAAGAGCAAATATACAAGAGCTTAACCTCCAGCTCTGAAGAGGGTAAAAATACAGGTGCAAGAGCTTAACCGCCTGCTCTGCTGAGGAAAGTAAAAGGAAGAGTAAAATATCAATCTCGAAAAAAACGTCTGATACTCATAGAAGCTGTGATCTGTGGTCGAGGAGCTCTGGTAGATCTGGAGGCGCGTGTAGATCTGGCAAGAGGTGGTGGCTGAGCACGCTGGGCCTTCGCCCTCACCGGTATGACTGCCTCATCATCTGATAGGACATCGCGCTCCCGCTTCTAAAAGAAGCTAGTAATGAGATGCTGGCCAAAATCAATAATACTCTCCGATGGTAGCAAAGAGGCTCTCAACATAAGCATCTCTCGTAGTAAAAGGCCGACACATCTAGGATCCTGATACTCCAAAAAGGTACTGAGGGTAATAGGGGTGTCCCGATATAAACAATGATATCGGCCACGTATCTCATAGTATGTAGGGCATATGAAGATAAAATGGAACTCATCCTCCACTACACCCAATGTGCATATCTGACATATCCGATGACCTCTCAAAATGCCTGAATATCTGGCTGTCTCAATAGCAAGCTGATGCGAAGAGACTCATAACTGACCCAATCTGTATCGGAGTCCAAAAGAAAGAGGAAGAGATAGATATAAAGGTCTAATAAAGTCCCAAACTGTCTCTGCGTAAGATATGTGCGCCATAAAAAGTAAGCTTGACTCTCTCATGATCAAGACGATCCCATACTATGTGACAATATCTACGATATAGCTGTTGTCTGATAAATGCATGAGTTCCCTGTGGGAGATCCAGCATCGAGAAGCCCCATGAATGAAAGAAAGCCACCACTTCACCGTATCAAGAAGATCTAGTCTGATGTCCAGCTATAGTCTGAGAAGAAGTAAGCGCTGCCATCACGTATCTGTGAGTATCCATGGTCTCAAGTTGATGTAGAAAGATAACAATCTGAAACAGAGCCTCAACCACCATGGGGAGTGAGGCGAACTCCGCTAAAAGAATCTCATGAGGAACTGATGGCTTCACACGTGCCACAGATCATCCTTCCTAACATGGTGACCTGCAGGCGGAGTGATGTCTCTCCAAGTACCCTGAGATATCCCTGGGCACCAAACCTCCGCCGAGTGCATAGCCACTGGTGAGACCACTGTAGAGAAAAGGTGGTCTCTAGTAGCAGGATCATGGATATGGCAAGTAGTACACACTCTCTCCATATGTACCAAGGCAGCATGCCCCTTACGCAAGCGAGATAGAGCAGTAGAGCGAAAAGTGAGTAAGGGGCCGTGTGAATAGTACACCTAGATAGGTGTAAGAGGTAACAATCTCCAACTGTTGTCCATCATAATAAAATGCGTCATCTCTCATATGCTGCCGATTAGTGTTAAACACCATTACCTTGGTCTTAGCAATATTCATCGTCAAGCCCCACACTAAGCAAAAACCATATAGAGCATCAAGATGTCGCTGTAATCCAGAGGCTGTAGAAGATAGCAATGCCACATCATCCGCATATAATAGGATAGGAATAATAAGATCAGCAAGTGGACATCCTTCACCACCCTCCTCCTTGATGATCCGCTCTAGATCATCAATGTACAATGCAAAAAGAGTGGGAGAGAGGTGGACATCCCTGCTTGACCCCAACTGTGCTCTGGATAAAAGGTGACCAGCTGCTGCCATCTCTGAAACATGCTAATACCCTCTCATATAAGGCGCTGAATAGCCATGATGATATCCTGTGAGAAGCCAAGTGAAGATAAGCGCTGAAGTAGCAGGTGCCGTGGAATTGAGTCCAAGGCCTTGCGGAAATCCACAAAGCAGCAGTATACTCTCCGTCTCCAATGTCGAACCTCGTCTATGATGTAGCGTTAGGGACAAATGCATGATCAATAGTAGAATATCCGGGTCTGAAGCCAGCCTGTCCAAGAGGAAATAACTCATCTAATTCGGCCTGGGATCCAACCATAGACTGCAAAACTGAGCCATAAAGCTTCGCCATCGTGTGGCTGATCATGAGAGTGCGGTAGTTATCGACGTTCACTTGGATCACCAGCCTTGAGAATGGGATAGAGAAGATTCGTAGCACCAATTGGTGGGAAAGCCTGAGGTAACAGCCATGTTTAAAAGTGTGGGCAATGTAAGGAGAGAGAAGTTGGGAGACAGGTTTTGAGGAAGTCCGAGTTAAGAGTGAGTCGACGTCTTTCGCTTTATGGGGTTGGGCTTTACAAATCGCGGATTCAACTTGGTCAGAGGTAAAAAGAGAGAATGTAGCGGGTCGAGAGATAGGGATTAGGGGGAGCATTTGTAGTGTATAATCGAGTAGCATATTCCACCCAAGAGTCGATATCAATAGGTGAAAGTAAGGAAGATTTCTTAGAAAAGATTTCCAAAATAGAGAGGAAGAGGTAGAGAAAAGGGAGTCTATGAGTTTCTGACCATCTCTTGTTAGAGAGTCTCTTTTGTTTTTATCAACCACATGACGATA
>CM055097.1:57676251-57854518 GCA_029204225.1 Diphasiastrum complanatum
TTTGGTTGTATGGTAAGGTTTAATTTTTGCAGTGAAGCATTTTTTGTGTAGTAGGTAGGTACTATCTTTTTGTTGATCATCATTGTGCAATTGATATCCAGTTCTTTTATAGTGTTGATGTTGTGTGGGTTGTTATCTTTATTGGGTATAGTATTTAGTTTCTATATGATCTAAATATAACTTATTCTAGAGGAGGTGTTGCAATGGAATCGATTAGTGTATGAAAGCTGCCAATTGGTGGAAAAGTACTGTACTATGACATAAATGGATTTGATGATCCACAAGGTGATTGGTATGGCTTGTTAAACAATCTATCATTGGACAAAAAGACTTATCTCTCTCATTCACTTTGATGTACTTTCAAGGAACCTGGTTTCCACTTTAAGAAGGTCTAAAATCAGCTAGGTTGATTAGTTGTCATTGAAACAAATTCAAACTAATCAATGGCAAGTGATCTTGTAGCTTATCCTAGGATTGCCTCCAAAAAATTCATCAAACTGACACAGTATGAATTATTCTATGATCCAATGAATATGGTTTATTAAATGCTGGTTCAGAGATGCCCACACATTGTGAATAGTACAGATTTTTAATTAGAAAAAGTTGGGGATCATATCCCCTCACCAAAACTTGGATAACCAGCTCGCCCTTCCAACAACTAGCTTTTGCACCAAACCTACTAAAACTGGATTAGATTCAAACACAGATCAATGGCCTTGTACTTGGCTCTGATACCATGTGAAAAGTATAGTACTAAGGACCATAAATGGACCTTTGAATGATCCACAAGGTGATTGTATGCTTGTTAAACAAATCTATTAGAAACTAGTCATCAGAAAACAAGATCTTAGTTTAGCAGCTTGATAGGAAACAAGTAGAGACAATCAAAGCATTGATTAATTAGTGTAATCCAACTCCACACGTGTGGAAATAAGGCTTATAGTAATGGCCTGTAGACAGTGTTTACAAAGTGCCAAAGCTGGGTTTCATTGGAAAATCAAGAGTAATTCACCCATACAATGGAGAATAACTCGAGTTTCTCCTTGAGGCTCCAAAAAGTTTCTATCTTCTCACTATGGAGAATGGGAATACATAGGTAAAACACACTTCCTTTGCTAAGTTAGGTGAAAATCCAGCATGTAATAAGGAAGTAGACTCCACTTTCTTGCCCTAATGTGAAAACCCTAGCCTAGATCCAAGAGTCATGCTTGGTAGATGCATGGTAGGTACAAATCTCATCATAAAATTATGGTCTAGATCTTATAAAGTAGGAATCACTACCAAATGGACACAAACCACTCCTCTTGCTAGCTGGTAACCTCACTGTAGGTGTGTATGCACAAGTGCACTTTGGCCATTCAAGTAACCAACAAACCATAATGACCAAAATGTACAATATTCTACTTGGCTAGATTTGCCAATGTAGGCAATTTTTCACATTGAGCTGGCATTTGTTGTGCATTCAAAAATGCGTTTTCCTAGTTTCACTTATTCGGTCACAATCATTGGTAGGATTTTGTATATTGTTTCTTATAATTTCATGTAGATCCGCAGTATTGTATTATCAATTTTTGTCAAATACGATGTACAATAACTTGCAGCAGCGTATGGTTCTAAGATATATTGTATATCAGTGTTGGCCTGCCAGAGAAGTGTAAGTGTTTGATTGAAATTGTTTGTTCTAATGTCTCGGAGGTTCGCATTTTAAAAACATTGTTGGTTGTTGAATTGTTGATCGAATTGCATGTAAATAGATTTGTTTGTTCAATTGAAGCATTGTTAGAAATTCGTCAAATGACATATCCATTCCTAGTCCCATGTGTTGCAAGTGTTTGTTTATCGAATGTGATATGTCTTGTAACGCTTTAAATTCTTTTGCAAATTGTTCTTGTAAAGGCATCAATATAATTGTTCCTTCTCATGGGAGGCTTCGGAAAGTGGAATCGACAAATAGAATGACCCTTTTTTTTTGCAAGTACTACGATGTTTGTGTGTTGGTATATCTCACATGTTTTTAGACAGGCTTGTTTTGTCACATGTAAAATATCCATAAAACAAAGTTGGGAAATTCAATTCCTCACTATTTGTGTCTTGAAATAATCCCAGTGGTTGATAACCTTCGGCTGGTGCTATTGAAATGATTTTGTCTTCAAAATCTTGTATTTGTTGTGATGTTAAAAAATTATGTATAAGGGTATCTGAAAACGTCTCATCTGCAATTTTAACAAAGTTCATGGTTTCTTCATTCGAAAAGCTAACTGTTGTAGGACTAGTAGGTGATATAATATCGCTATTAGTATTATGTAATCGATATGCAAATTCATTGGCTTGTAATTGTTCTTTCCAATTAGGAAGAATTTGTATGCCCAATTCAGTATACAAGTTTGTTTTGCAAAGGTCTTGCAATGTAGTCATTACAATATCGGGTCTAACTAAGCCCGAAGCAAAAACTGATTTATATTCAAGCTTTCGCTTTATTTGTATAGCTATAGTGGAATTCTCATCAGGGAATCGAGGCAATGTAGTTTGAATCCTATCCAAGTTACTAGGTACGTTAACAATGCTTCCATGCAAATTGAATTGACCAGAAACTGGGTGCAGTTGTCGAATCTGTGCAAATGCAAGTCTAGGTGATACTATGTGTTCTTCTAATTGGTTCAGTTTTTTGGACGGTCGGTATTTTTTTGTTCATTGATACATTTATTGGGAATAGAAATGGCGGCATTCTTTTGGCTTCAAATATTTATAACAATTTCTGCAAGTTCGCATGGTATGTCCATTTGCATAATCGAAATGGTTTTTGTTCTAATTGTTCTAAATATAGGCTTCTTTCTACTGGTAATTGCTTTGTTTGATGCTTGAAATTGAGTTTTCCACAACTGAGACATACATGTATAGGTGTGTCTTTTATTTGTCGAATATGCCTTTGTTGTTGCTTATTTTGAGCAACATTATGATTTGTATCTTGAGAAAATAATGTGCAGATGGATTATTTGGGAGTTCGTTATTTTGTCTTTTTAAGTATCGTATATATCGGGCAATTGCAGTTATTTCAATATGTGCATGTAGATCAGTAGTTGAGCAAAATTGTTTTGTGATTTCAATACTAAAGAGGTATTTGTTATCATGAATTAGTTGCAAAATTCGTTTACGGTATGAAGTTGCCCATTCTAAACAAGTTCTATTTTCAACATACGGTTGAATACATGTTCTTGGCATTATGCCATGACAATGTTGTGTGTTTTGGTTTTTCAAGTATTTGATGCGTCTCGTGACTTGTTTTGTAGTCAAACATTCGCTTGGGATTTTCATAGTTTCTAAAAAAGAATTTGCAATTTGCTCAATTTTCAAAGTATTGTCAGCCATTATTTTGAGTAATTCATGATTCATATGAGCATGCCAATAGAACTTTGTATGTCGTTTTCTTTTCCGGTTTATTGTTTTACTGATTTGCATGCTTTTTGTGCTGTATTCGAAAGTTGGCTTCTCAGTAGCAATATTAGCAACTACCTGTTGAGCATTGCAAACAATCATTTGAGAACTTGGTATTGAAGGCAAGTATTGTTTGTTTTGCGCATCATACAATAATGTTACTATTTTGAAATACAAACAGGACATGTTTTTATACTATCCCGTATTTGTTTGAGATTTCTTGACAAGACAATGATCAGATTGATGTTTAAAGCCAAACAAGTCCAAGTGAGCAGAAATTTGTCGAGATATACAGTAGTGTACTTTATTTGTGTTTGATCTTTGATAAGATATTCTGTCATAGATAGTGATATTTTGTGCATATTTTGAAATCGATCTGTATCAAAATATTTTTGTTGCCAATAAATCACAATTGGGTCTCTTCTATCTAAACATGTTTCAAAATATCGTATAATTGCTTGAAAGCTGATTTCTTGTGGCCTACTTTTGTGGTTTAGCGACATTGCCAAACTCTCAAAAAAGTTGTTTGCGGTAACCATTTTTGTATCTGTTTGACAAACATGTATTGGGAAATGGAAATTTTTTTGGCTTTTCGAAAACAAGTTTTAATATATCCCTTATTGAAAAACATATACATTGGAAAAAAAAAACTAATACAAATATCGTACAAGCTGACTTTACAGAGTGCAATATTGTTTTGAACAGAAGATAACTACTTTGAACGCACTATAATAGAATCAAAGATATGATACAGGAACTTACATTTGGGGATTTTAATGTACTAGAAATTTACACTTTATATAGTTTAAGAGATTTGCTTTAAAATTAAATTTCCAAACCATGTAAACCAAATTGTCAAAACATAGATCATATACGCACACATTGGAAATTGCCAAAGATGTAGTTTACTTGAAAAACTTGCATTCCGAAAGCAATAATACAGCCACGAACCAACTATGCAAAAATGGAAGTGACTTTGTAACGTATTTGTTGAAAGATGGACAAGAATATGTCAAATCAAGATCTGTAGAGAAAGCAGTTGGCACAATTGGTAAGAATTTTATCAGAAGAACTTGAAACTTTTTGTGCAATCAAATTTTTTCACTCGATAAGTTAAGGATATCAAATGAAACAGCTATTAGGGTAAACCAAAGTTTCAAAAAACCTTGCATTTATTATATCTTTGTAACGAGCATGTATTGTAAAACAGGATTTTTTGGGTTCCCAAAAAGAAATTTCAAATATTCAATTGTAGAAGAATATATATACATTGGAAAAAAAGTAATACAGATAATGTAAAAATTGATTTTACAAAAATGAACATTATTACCTCCAACATCCTATAATAAAATCAAAGATATGATACAAGATTAGGTTCGACTTACGTTCGTAGTTTGTAAACTACAAATTTAGACTGACATAGTTTAAGGGATTTGTTTTAAACTTACATTTTTAAAATTGTGCAAGTTGGAACACAACTTACTCCCGAACAATTTCAAGTGTTAAGAAAGTTATTGGTCAAGTATCAAGATTGTTTTGCTTGGACATACAAGGATCTAAAGGGGATTCCTACATCGGTTATTGAGCATACAATACCCTTGATGCCTGATGCAGTTCCTGAGGTCACAAGATTTTATCACTGTAATCCAAACATTATAGATCTTATTAAGAAAGAACTATAGAGGTTGTTTGAAGCCCACTTTATTTACAAAATCAAACATACGGAATGGATTTTTCCAATTGTCATCATTCCTAAGAAGAGTGGGAAGATGAGAATTTGTGTGAATCCCAAAGCTTTGAACAAAGTGATATGAAAGGATCACTTTTCGTTACCCTTTACTGAAAGCATAATGGACCGCCTTGCTGGAGTGGAGCCTGCAATGGAGAACTTATGCTTATAAAATTATGTCGTTTGGACTTTGTAATATACCTAGTTCATTTCAAAGAGTGATGTGCTTCGCCTTCAAAGACTACTTGTAGAAATTCTTAGAAATCTACTTGGATGATCTCGGAGTCCATAGTGCCGATACAAACCACTAGGATCATTTAGCAAAAGTGTTTGAACGTTGTGGCAAATATTGAATCTCCTTAAATCCAAAAAAGTGTGAAACTTGGGCTACTCATGGAGTTTTCCTTGGACATGTGAT
This sequence comes from Diphasiastrum complanatum, assembly GCA_029204225.1. Taxonomy (NCBI): domain Eukaryota; kingdom Viridiplantae; phylum Streptophyta; class Lycopodiopsida; order Lycopodiales; family Lycopodiaceae; genus Diphasiastrum; species Diphasiastrum complanatum. Next base: position 57,681,831 of record CM055097.1, read on the forward strand.
ATCAAGACATGGCATTGCTATGGATTATTTCAAAATCAAAGTCATAGTCGAGTTACCATCGCCAAGAACAATTTGAGGACTTTACGTTTTTATGGGTCATGCAAATTACTACCGAATATTCTTTGCGAATTTAGCAAGGCCTATATACAAGCTGACTATTGTACCAATTTAGACAATTGAGGCATTGGAAGCATTTAAAAACACAACTACAAATATAGCGCCCATTGCCACGCACATAAGACGGGGACTTGATTTGACTCGACGACCCTTGTGTGGCAATGTCCATGGCAATCTCGTGGCAATGAACGCGTGGCACTGCCACGCCGTCAAAGTTTTCTGTCACCGGCTCTTCCTCTGAACAGATTTGGGGGGAGGGGGCTCGGAGCAATCCAACTTTGAGAGAGAGAGAGAGAGAGAGAGAGAGGAGAGAGAGAGAGAGAGAGAGAGAGAGAGAGAGAGAGAGAGAGAGAGAGAGAGAGAGAGAGAGAGAGAGAGAGAGAGAGAGAGAGAGAGAGAGAGAGAGAGAGAGAGAGAGAGAGAGAGAGAGAGGTAAGTTTTGTTTGTTAGTTTTTCATTGTTTATTCATCAGGTATATTATGCATTCTAAATTTTGGTAGATTACATTTGAGTCATAAAGTGCATTTTCATAGTATCTTCAACATGGTGAGATTGATGTAACAATGATTAATGATTTTTAATTTAATAATGATTCTTTGATTTGTATTCTAACAATTATCATTTTGTTGATTGATTTGTAATCTAACAATGATTTGGTTTTCATTGTTTGCTTTTATAGACAAAAAAAGAGATGCATCTTAGAAGGAATTAAAAATCATCCAAACAATAGATGAGGTATGTTTTTATCATCTTAAATTGATGTTTTGTTTGTTTTTTATTGTTTGTATATATTTACAACAAATTTATACAAGATGAAATATACAATCATTCCATACATAATGAGATAGAGATGATCAAATACAAAAGTTTATATTCATAATTCAAAAAAGTGTACATATTTGCATCTAATTCATGAAAAGAGCATTGATACTAATACTCTTTTTTTTCTACTTTTGCAAATATAAAAAATACATCGAATCTAAGAAGCAATAGTAGGCTTCTTAGTCTTCACGATCTTCTCCCTCATCGTTGTCCGAAGCCGAATCTTGTCCTTCGTCTTCGCCTTCGTCCCCTTCATCTTCATTCCCTTCTTCTCCTTGGTTTCCTCCCGTACTTTCTTCCACAAAGGAAGCGGATGCCCTCTACATACATATTCACAAAACAAATCAATAATTATTAGCCAAACACATGTCATAAAATTGAAATGAAATACAAATTGTGTATCAAAAATAAGAGAAATACAAATTGTGCAACAAAAATTTACCCTTGAATGTACGCCTTGTGCCGCAAGATGATCAACCAAGGAACTATAGCCATGGCAATATCCAATATTGTACTCGGCATTTGCATACTTACGCCCATAATCTTCAACCTACATCAACACAAATCGATGATTAGAAAAAGGCAAAAAATTATTGACAAACAATAAACATATGAAATGCAATTAGCTAAAAGAGAATTGCTTACAAATTGGGCATGCATATTGGCCTTGCCTCCCGATCCAAGATGAGATTGGCCTAAAAGATTAAGCCTTGATTTTGTTGCCTCTCTTTGTTGATTAAAGCGCTCGGGATTAGGATGCTTGGATTCATAAACAACTTTTTCCAATCTTTTTTAGATGCCCATCCCGGCCTCTTCTTGACTTTACTACATAATCGTCTTAATGATTGGCGCTTATGACAAATATGCGTACACATACTCGTCTTTGCCCATTTGTCATTAAATCGATTTGGTTGTGGAAACTCATGGTACAATATATCAAGTATCTTGTCTTTGTCCCCTTGGTCTTGTTGCTCCCAAGGGTTAAACAAATCATGACCAAAGTAGTGGATTCTTCCGATGGCATGTCCCTCGAAACGAATCCACGATCTTGTTGATCGGATTCTCCTTCGGAAAGACAAAGGGCTTTCATCCTTTGCCTTTCCTCGGGAGATAGCACAGTATAAAAAATCTTGCACTCGATCGAAATCCGATCCCGAGGCTTGTCCTCTTCCACCGGAAGAGGATCTTGGCCTCCTCCTTGATGCTCCGCTACTGCTAGTAGACATGACTATTGAGAGAAAGTTATGAAGTTGTGAAAAGAACTTGGAAAGATATCAAATGTGAAAAATGAAAATGTGTGTGTGTGTGTGTGTGTGTGTGAGTGAGAGAGAGATGTGTGAGAGAGTGAAAAAAAAAAAAGCAAACTTTTAAATGTGTGAAAAATGAAAAGGAGGTATGAAAGAGTGTGTGAAAGAGAAAGAGAGATTGGAAATTGGAGAGTGAAAGATGTGTGTGTGTGTGTGAGAGAGAGAGAGAGAAAGAGAGATCGGAGAGTGAAGATGTGTGTGTGTGTGTGTGTGTGTGTGTGTGTGTGTGTGAGAGAGAGAGAGAGAGAGAGAGAGAGAGAGAGAGAGAGAGAGGAGAGAGAGAGAGAGAGAGAGAGAGAGAGAGAGAGAGAGAGAGAGAGAGAGAGAGAGAGAGAGAGAGAGAGAGAAGAGTGGACCAAACGATAGGCAACAAATTTAATCCATTTGGATGAAATCCCTCAAAGTTGATCACTCTATGAGGAGCCTCAGGTGAGAAGTGCCAAAATGAGACTTTTTACATTGATAGACATCAAGTTGTTTGAGCTATCTCATGTGATGCTGGTTAATTATGATTATTCAATGAGCTATGTCAAGCGATAGGGACCAAAATAGAGTTGTTTCACATGCAAGTATCAAATTCAAGTTAATTGATTTTCTCAAACTCGGGATTTTGAAGATTTTGATGATTTTTTAAAAATGACAAATATGTATTAATTACTGCTTAGTTTTCTGAATAGTTAAAAGAAATCACACTTCTATTTCATAGTTTGCTTGAATCTGCTTCTTTTCTTCATGAATTAGACAATGTCATATTCGTTCAAGCAACTTGACATTGGTAAGGTATCTAAATGTTTTAGTGATAAAGATATTTGTGGATCTTATTAAATTTGTGTGTACATATCAATTTTAACTGTATATTTTGACAAGTGTATTTTGTCAATATCATTAAAAATTACAGATAAAATTTAATCGTTCATTATCGAATATGTCTTCTACTGAGAAAATGTCTCGAAACAGGTATATTTATTAAATGTACATTAGATATTATGTACTTAACATTTGGATTTGCAGCATTGTGTGTTGAATATAACTTTTTTGTTTTTTTTCTACGACTGTCTAAAGCACGATGCCTCCACAAGATAGCAAAAAGTTAAAGAAGATGCAATATTGTTACAAAATGAAATCACAAAAAAGAGCACAAATGCTTGAGCAAAGACTTAGTGGAACAGCATCGTCATCAAGTTCTGGTGCCCAGCCTCGACCTAAATTGCAAGTACTATATAATTATTTGTTTAAAACTTAAGATGTATTTATACACATATAAATTAGCTTGTAACATAAAGCTAATCATTTTTGTAATTGTAAATTGAAATTAGTACAGAGGTACAATGAAAAGATATATTGTGAGTGCAAACAATGCAAAGGATTGAAAATTTGAGAAAGACGAATAGTGGCGCAACATCTGTGGAAGTTTGGAAAGCACATTGAGGAGCCCGATGTGGATTTGGAGGTACGTTTTGACTATTGTGTTGTTCTTATCATACACATATTTATAATTCTTTTGAAAAAACTAAAACTAATGCTTGTGTAATGTTTCACTCTTGCAGAATAATACATTGGTATCAATGTCTAATAACACGTCGATTGACAATCTTATCAACAAGATAAGAAATATCGATTTTGGATCATCATTGGCATTAGACGAAGATCTTGTTGATGATCATAATGAGGTCACTAGTCACTACACACCTCATGATGTGGAAGTTATGCATCTTTCCATTTCGCACGTCACTCACTCCACCACACCTCACATAGATCTTTCCATGGAATCTATTCATCTCACGATATTTGGATTCTATTCATTCCACGATGTCACCACACATCGATTCTATCTATCTCATGACACCTCACATCGATTCTATCCATCCCACGACACCTCACATCGATTCTATCCATCCCACATCACCTCTTATACCTTGTGTAGAATCTCCTCTTCTTCTTATCCCATCTAAATTTACTCCATTAAAAAAAAGAACACGACTTGGACGCATTTTGACAAGATTTGAAAATGAAGAACCAAATTTACGTACTGTTGACTTATCCAAGAATGTTTTAAATTCATTGACTGAGTCTCCCCTTCCTCCCTACCTAGAAGCATTGGTTAAGCCCTTTGATAGAAAGAAATATTCATGTTGGCCTGATAGAGTACCACTACCATTATGTGGACCATCATTTTGATATTGGGGTCATATGTACATGATCAAGCCAAGTGAGCACTTTCCTAATGCGAGATTGGGTTTATTTTCTTTGACTAGCATTGATGTCCCCTTGAATAGTGTTGTCACATTAATGCCTTATGCAGGACCTCAATACAATTGGGGTGATTGGCATGCTCTATGTCATCACCAATGGAGAATGCAGGTTTATGGCTTGAATGCCAATGCTTGTTCTTTGGAAGAGCGATGTGTGCAAGGAGAGAATGTTTATATGGCAATATTGCTTCATATATAAATAGTTCCATTGGGCACCCTTCATTAACTAATTGTAATTTTGAGGAACACACCAATGGAAAGGAAGAATACTTTTCTAGGAACTCAAAAAGTACATACGTAATGGTATGTGCAATAAGGCCCATTAAATGTGGTGAAGAGTTGTTCATCAAATATAGCTTCAATCGCCATCTTCCAAGATGTGTACAAAAGGCTTTGACCCAAACTCAAGCATGTACCTTGTGAATATCAAAATACATTTTATCTATTTAGTGAGAGCAAATTATATTGAATGTGAATTATATTTCATATTGCATGCCTTAATTTAAGATATGGTGTTTGATTTGCATGTCTTAATTTTAGTTTTAATTTTCATGAATGACAATCTTATATGTTAATTGATGAATATGTTAATTTGTTTCCCATGTTTGAAGGACTATGAATTGTCATCTAGCTCTAGTGACGATGACAACAGTCACTCCATATCCAAAAAAAGATTGGCATATGATGGGCCGCACATAAATCAACTATCACGTCATGAGCGTATTGGATTGAGAGCCATGATCAAAATAGATGAACAACAACATGCCAAAACAAATCAGCCTCGACCTTCTTCTTCTTCTTCAAAATCAAGATCAAGTGCTGAAAATGATTTTTGCATTCAAGATGAAGTTGAAATCATGAACAACTTGATAAATAACGTCTATAAGCATCATGATGTGGAAGAACGCACTGAACATGATAGCGAGTCATTTATTAGTGCCGAGGAAAAAAAATCGAGAGCAGAATCAAACACACCATTATATCCTGGAGCAAAGACATCTCATTTGGCCGCTTCGTTGTTTATATTAAACCTCCAAGCAAAATATAAATGGAGTGATACAAGTGTTACATCCTTATTTGGGTAAATAAGATTGAGAAATTTTTTTTAAAAATTTAATAGATGTGTTGTTCAAGTCAAATGTTTTAGTTGGCTAAATGATCTCTTATTTTATATTATGAAAACTCATTTCATTATGTACAGGTTATTGCGCAAACTACTCTATGTTAGACACTATGTTAGAGACAAGAGGTGAGGCGCAAAAAATGTTGAGTTGCAATGGGAATGGACTATACATTGCATCATGGTTGTCCAAAAGATTGCATCTTATATAGTGGTGAGTATCAAGGGCTAAAAGCTTGTCCTATATGCGATACTCCTCAATATCGAGATGACTTACAAGGGACCACTATCCCATGCAAGGTGTTACGACACTTTCTAATAATCTCATAATTGCAACGATTGTTTTGTTGCAAGTCTCTTGCAGAACTTGTGAATTGGCATGTTAGTCATCGTTCTTCGGATGAGATCATGAGAGTACCCTCAGCCATCTATGCCAAATTTATTCCTATCAACATCCTACACCTAGATGCTTGATGTAAAAAACATAAGACCCCTATATCTAACATAGATAATCTTTTTCAATTCTTCACACTCCTCCTAAAAAATTATCTATGAAGATTTGAGCATTGATCTTGATATAGCTCCAAGATTAGATCTATGCTTGATGAAAGCACTTTTGCTCAAAGGCTTGGTGAGTAGATCGGCAATACAAGAGGACGAGTTCACAAATAGATTTCTCCTCCAATAAGCTTTTCTCTCACAAAATGGTGTGCCACTTCTATGTGCTTGCTTCTTGCATGAAATATGGGACTATTGGCAAGAGCTTGGGCCAAGATGTTATCACACTTGATCATTGGTAGATCATCCTCCTTGATGCACTTTAGTTCCATTAATAACCTCTTGATCCAAAGCACTTCTTTGGTAGTTGTAGTGAGTGCTTTGTACTCGGCCTCACATGAAGAGAGAGATATAGTATCTTGCTTTTTGGAAAGCCAAGATATTAGATTGCCTCCAAGAAAGATAGTGTATGCACTAATAGACTTTCGATCCATCTTGTCACTTGCAAAGTCCGAATCCGAGTAGCCAATAATGGATAGATATTCACTTTTATAGAGTAGACCATAATCACAAGATGAAGATACATATCTTAGAATCCTCTTGGCCATCTTCCAATGATGGATCTTAGGATCTTGCATAAATTGACTCAATTTGTGCACACAAAAACTAAGATCGGGCCTAGTAATGGTAAGCCAAATCAAGGAGCCTACAAGACTCCTAAAAAGTGTGATGTCCTCAAAGGATCTTTCATCACCTTTATTAGGATCTTTTACAATTTGCCCTATTGGAGTATCTATGCTCTTAGAATTTTCCATATGGAATTTTTTCAACATAGAGTGAGCATATCTAGATTGGCATATAAAGACATGATTTTCATAAAAATCAATTTCTAGGCCTAGGATGTAATGTATCTCTCCTAGATCTTGCATTTTAAACTCACATTCAAGTGCTAGCTTGGTTTCATCAACTAGCTTGATACAACTTCCACAAAGAATAATGTCATCAACATAAATTAGAAGAATGACAATATTGCTATCAACAAACTTTAGATACATGGAAGGATCATAGTCACTAAGAGTAAATCCTAGTGAGATAAGAAAAGAGTTAAGTCTTGAATACCATGATCTTGGTGCTTGCTTGAGTCCATAAAGACTTTTGAAGAGCAAGCACACTTTGGACTCATCCTTGATGAATCCTTGAGGTTGTTCCATATAGATCTCCTCCTCAAGATTACCATTTAGAAAAGCATTGGATACATCTAATTGGAACACCTTCCACTTGAAAAAACAAGCAAGAGAAATAAGAATTCTTATTGTCACCATCTTTGCAACGGGTGCAAAGGTCTCCTCATAATCAAGACCATGGATTTGAGCAAATCCTTTGGCACATAATCTTGCTTTATGCTTGTTGATGGTGCCATCATGATTGAACTTGATCCGAAATACCCACTTGCAACCAATCACATGCTTGTTGGATGGAGGATCCACAAGCTCCCAAGTATTGTTGGTGATCAATGCATCATACTCTTGCTTCATGGCATCATACCATTCCTTGGTATTGAGTGCCTCTTGTACATTCTTTGGCTCTTCATGAGAGACATAAAAAACATAATTAGTGGAATCAATATCCACTTGTTTGCCTTTGTCAACATATGAGAGCCTCTTAGGCTCGGATCTATCTCTCATGGATCTTCTTGGTGAAAAAATCCGAGGAGAGTCTTCTTCAAATCTCGACCTCATCACATCATGATTGTCTTCGAAATCAATAATTGATGATGCATCCATAGATTTCTTGATCTCGGCCTCTTCAAATGATGAGTGTTGATCTTCATAAAAGACAACATCTCTACTTTCAATAACTTGAGAAGTAGAGAGTATAAAGACTCTATAGGCCTTCTTGGTGGATGAGTATCCAACCATGATCCCTTTGCATGCACTAGGATCTTCCTTCTTCCTTGTTTCCAAGGGAATATGGACAAAGCATAAGCATCCAAAAACTCTAAGGTGATCAACCTTAGGCTTCTTCAAAAATAAGATTTCATATGGTGACTTTCCTCCAAGAGCTATATGTGGGAGCCTATTGCAAAGATAATTTGCACAATTAATGGCTTCTCCCCAAAAATCTTTGGGCAAAGATGCCTCAATTCTCATAGATTTTGCACATTCACATAGAGATCTATTCTTTCTCTCGGCCACTCCATTTTGAGATGGAGAGTAGGCACAAGAAAACTCTCTTTTAATGCTTTCAAGCTCACAAAAATCTTGAAATTTATTGGAGATATATTCACCACCTCCATCACTTCTAAGAGCTTTAATCTTGAATGAGAATTGCTTCTCTACATAAGCTTTGAAAATAAGGAAATGATCAAACACCATAGATTTTGAAGCAAGAAGATATATCCAAGTGAATCTTGTGTAATCATCAATGAAAGTAACAAAACAAGTGGCTCCTCCCTTGCTTGTAGTTGATGAGAAATGCACATCCGAGTGGATTAACTCCAAAGGATGCTTGCTTTTGATAGAAGATCTTGTAAATGGCTTTTTGTGAGATTTAGCAATAGCACAAGCCTCACAAGGCTTGTTCTTCTTGGAGAATGACTTTGGCAAGCCAATAGCTTTGGACTCTTTGATCATAGAGAGCATGGATTTGTAGTTGGGATGTCCCAATCTCCTATGCCATAATTCCTCCATAGAAAGCTTGTTCACAAGAGCAACATTACAAGCATTCACATACTCATTTGGATCTAGTTTATAGATGCCACCAAATCTAGATCCTAATGCAAGTATCTCATCATTCTTCTTGATAGTGCAAGTATCAACATTGAATTTTACATCAAGGCCATTATCAAGCAATTGGCCAACACTAATAAGATTCTTGGTAAGCTTAGGTACATAAAGAACTCTAGAGAGAGAAAGAACTTTAGAGGATGCAAGCTTCAAGGGAATGTTCCCTATGCCTTCAATAGGACATTCAAAATCATTTGCAGTGTATATTGATTTCTTCACTCCATCATAAGGTGCAATAGAAGAGAAAGAGTCCTTGGAGCTACACATATGTGAAGAGGCTCCACTATCAATACACCATAGGTCGTCCTTCTTGAAAGGAGTAGATGAGAAACTAGAGACCATAAGAGTGAGATCCCTCTCCATCACTTGCAATAGTGTCTTCCTTCTCATTGGTAATATTGGCTTGCTTGAGTTGATTCTTCTTTTTGAAGCAATTGGTGGCATAATGACCTTTCTTGCCACAATAAAAGCACTTGATCTTCTTCTTCTTCTTGAGCTTGGATGATGAAGCATTAGAGGAATCATCTTCCTCCTCATCTTTGTCTTTGGATTTGACTTTGTCCTTGCTTGAGGATTGTTGATGTTGGTTCTTGCTCCTATCTTTGTGCTTATCCTTGGCAAAGAGAGCTTTGCCATCATTATGAGTGAGAGAAAGCTTGTCCATCCTCAAGAGCTTGTACTCTTGTCTTGATTCTTCTGAAATTAGCACACTTTGGAGAGCCTCCAAACTTGCTAGCTCCTCTTTAATGGCATAGAATTGGACAAGGTTATCAAATTCACTTCTCAAGCCATTGAGAATGACTTGAACTAGCTCATTTTGATTGATGGAATCACCAATACAAGAAAGCTCTCTATGAATATCTTTTACTCTCAAAACATAAATAGATGCACTCTCATCACTCTTTTGGCTACTTTGAAAGATTTGATTTCTAAGAGTGAGAAGCCTAGAGGTATTCTTAGCCTCATAGATAGTCTTGAGACAATCCCAAGCTTCTTTGGCTATTGTACAAGTACCTATCTCCCTCAATATCTCATTAGAGACATTCATCTTAATGTAGTAGAGAGCCATCGTAGCTCTCTTTTTGTATTTTTGAACCTCTTGAAGAACTTGTGGTTCTTCTTCAAGGCCAAGAACTATGTCCATCACGTCTTGAAGGATCAAGATGGACTCCATCCTCATTTTCCAAATTGAATAATTTGAAGTGGTCAATCTTTCACTTGGTTCCAACAAGTATGAACCCATTGAAGACATTTGAAGTGAAGAAAACTCAAATGATGAACAATAAATGTTGTTACACACTTTCAATAGGATCCAATAATTGAGTACTATCCCCTCCTATGAAAGATCTTACAGCAATTTGTGAATTGATTCTCACTAGCTACTCAAATCTCTCTAAAACAAGATCTATTTCACATCAAATGATGGAGTAGTTAGGATCTAACACTCTTAGCATGTGTGAAATATACTAAGAAACCAAATTTGACTCAAATACAATGATATTGCATGAAACAAAATGGCTAAGATCTCAAAACAGTGCCTAGATCACATATAGATGAGATTGGCAAGCATACAGCTGTGATTTTGGATCAACCAAGCAATCTCTTGACCAAACCAAATGTGTCCACCCAGGTCTAGGTGCCCTACCTAACCCTCTTCAAAAGCTTATAACTTTTGATTGGCTCAACCAAATGGAATGAAATTGATTGCAACAGAAACTAGACAAAAATAGCTTCAAAACAAGCTATCAAGCAAGATAAATGGATCAAACATGAGAGAGAACTTCCAAACTGAAATTGGATGTTCCTCACACGTGTCTGAGCACCTGATTCCGTACAGTACCAGGTCAGACCCAATCAATGTCCTTTTGATCTCTTTTGATCCAAGATTGAACAAGATAGCTAGGAAAATGGGCCTTGACAACTTCTAGCTCAAGATTGATGAAAAAATTTTCACTTAGATGGATCAAAATGCATGGTAACCTTAGGTAGGCTCTGATACCATGTTGAATTTCACACGTGTGGACTGTCCACTACATGTACTTGTGATCTCCTAAGGTGTGTAGATTCACCAAGATCAAGACTAGATTGAGATTCAAGATCAATCTTGAATCCTATGGCAAAAACACACTACTACATGCATTCAATCACTTCCAACTCTCACTCACACGTGTGGGAAGTATTCAAAAAATAATCTAAGTAAAAACAGGCTGTTCTCCTTGGGTAGAGAGAGAAAGCTAGAAATCCAATAACTCGCAAAATCCATGAAATCACCAAATCAATTGACTTCAAAATGAGGAGTACAATGATACTAGTAGGTCCACGAGCTACCACTATGCTTAACTATGATTGGACCATATTTTGTCACCTCTTGATCCTATTGAATCATTGATCTATGCACCTCTTAATTCTATTGGACTATATTCAAGCACACCTCAATTTCCTATTGGACCTCACAAGGTTCCACCTCTAAATCCTATTGGACCTCTTGGAATTCATCAAACAAAAACTTTACACTTGTCTACACTCTAATTAGCAAGTGTTTAACCTCTTACTCTATTTTGGCTGAATAGTGGCATTACAAGTGGAAATGCATAATTTGCCATCTATGCCAAATTTATTCCTATTAACATCCTACAACTAGATGCTTGATGTAAAAAACATAAGACCCCTATATCTAACATAGATAATCTTTTTCAATTCATGCTATATAATTTCAACCTTCATGCTATATAATTCAAAAGGGATAAATGGTTGGAATTATATGAAGAAGAAAAAAAAAAAAAAGGGTATTGACTAGAAATCGACACCGACGCAATAGGCGTAGAGGTCAAGCTACACCTTCACATGATCTTGAGCCATTGCCCAACCAATGCACTATAGATTGGATGGTTGATGCACTCCAACAAGCAAGATCAAAGGGACAATTTATATCTGACATAGAATGGGAATTTGCAAGAGGATGTGATTGGAAGGTTTGTCTATAACTCTATTTTTTTTTAACTGAACAATTTTAATTTGTACGATGATTGATTATTGTTTTAATTATAATCAACATGTGACAGAAAGTATAGTGCAATGTGGGCATATGGTCGTCATCGTCACATTGAATCAATTGACATGAAACGACAAACTTATGATTGTGGTGTAATGACATCCTTCCATCAAGAAAGTCGGAGTAGTGCTCGAGATCAAAGTCCAATTTCTAGAGAGCTTGAGTATGTAGGAACCATACAAGCCATATATGAGGTGTGTTTTGGTGAAATGGGTAAATATTTGTTGTTTGACGTGAAATGGTTTAAAATCAATTATAGAGGATCAAATGCAACTGTAAAAAAAGATCGTAGTGGATTTTTTGCTATCGATTCAACCAAGACATTAAGCATGGACTTTTCAGACACATTGGTGTTGCCTCGTCATTGTGAACAGGTGTGCATGAATTTCACATTTTTTCTTTTTGTCAATTGTGATCAATGTTATATTAATCATCTACACTACTTTTTCATTACATCTATTTATTGTGAATTAAAATGTGAGCATAACAAATATCTAATCCTAACATTGCTAAATGTGCAAGTATTTTTTCAACCAGATCGACTAAACAAAGATTGGTGGTATGTTGTTCAAATTAAGCCATGTTGAAGACATGTATTCGAAAATGCATATATTGAGAATGAAATGGAAGATCTAAATTTGGACAACACAAGTATATCTGATGAAGATGTACATATATCTTCGAGTTTTATAAATATTGAAAACCCGAGAATTGATTCTCATGATTCCGACAACTCAGATGATGAAGATGACAACAATGATTCTTTGCATGAGGACAATATTGAGAGACGTTTTGATTTCGATAGTGATGATGAAAATCATCTTAGCGGAGATGAGTTGCAAGATGTATTGGCTGATGAATTTGAATCTTGCGATGATGAATAAAGTTTGTGCATGTCACAAATAATTTTGTCATAAAATGATCTATTGTGGTCAATATATATTGTTTTCAAATTAAAATTATTATATTTTTCTACGATGTTACATTTCTAAAGTTTCATTTCAAACGCATCTCGCAATCACTTAGAATTAGAAAAATTTATCAATATTAATACATGTGTGAACTAATTAAAAGATATATGTGTTGATTATTTATATATATAACAAGCTACCACACGGCTCTCTAATGTAAGGTACTTGGCATCTTTTCAAATGCATATTAAGCTCACGCTTATATTTTTACCCTTTAATACCATACTGAAATTAATGTCAAATTTTGATTATAAAATTTTCTCAATATAGACACACATCTTAATGTCCATAAATACATAAGATAGCATGTAATATTCAACTGATAATAACTTTAATTCGTCAGAGCATAATAATTTGAGATAATGATCATTTAATTTTTAGTCCACATTTTATTATAAGTATACACTTACTTAAAATATAAAAAAAAATCTTATTTGCTTTTAAATTAATCATAAAGTTGTTGTTTATTAATATATTATTCATAATAGATAAAAAAGAAAAAAAAATTACAACAAACTAATTTTGCCATGTGTGGCACTGTCATGCGTGGCAAATTTTCAAAGCAATTTTTTTTTAAGTATTGTGTTTTAATATTGCCACGCGTGGCAAAATTTTTGACAAATTTTGCCACGTGTGGCAACAAAAAAAGTCACTGCTCTGGAATTTTCTTTGGAGATTTGCGATGCGTGGCACTGCCACGCTTGGCAAATCCCAAAAAATCGTGTCACATGAAAATTGGTTAAATAACAATCGTACGTGACACTTCCACGTGTGGCTGTGCCACGCCGACATATTTTGGCACTCATATTTCAAGTTTTAGTTTTAAAAAACTTTGCGTGGCAATGCCACGCGTGGCAGTGCCACGCAGAATTAAATTCTTTTTGTCGGACCTCACTTCCAGCCTGAATTCACCGGCAGGGTCCTCAAAAAAGTTTTGGCATGGATATGCCATGCATGGCAATGCCACGCATAAGAAAAATGTCAAAATTTCAGCTAAGTATCGGGTTCGCGTGGCAAAACACACATATATGTAGTTGTGAAAATTGAATAGAGCTTTAGCTTCTACACCAATACTTCGAGATCCAATATGGACAATTGAGTTTCATGTTCATACTGATGCATCAAAATATGCAATTGGATCAGTTTTGATGCAACTTGGTGAATACAAGAAAGATTATTCCATCAGATTTGCAAGCCGACAACATACAGATCCTGAGAAGAATTATTTGATAACAGAACAAGAAACGTTGGCGATGTTTTTTTCCGTCAAGAAATTTTGACATTATCTAATGACAACACATTTTGCATTTTACACTGATCATCAGCCATTACTTTATTTAGTAAACAAGATGTGTAATACGGGACGTATTCCAAGATGGCTACTTTTATTGACCAAATTTGATTTTCGAGTTGTGGTTCGGAAAGGTCAACAACATTATCTGGTCGAGCATGTATCTAGAATTGAATCAGCACCAATTAATATTGAAGTGGATTGATAAAAGTAGAAAAGATACAATTGATTCTTAAGGCACAACCTTATCAATTGATTATAGGCCAACTATATCGCCGAGAAACGGATGAAATTTTGCGCAGATGTGTTTTGCCGCATGAGGTATGTAAACGGATCATGTTTTTCCATGATGGAATGGACGACGGACATTTTTCAGCGGATATCACTATTCACAAACTTTTGCAATTAGGATGTTGGTGGCCTACACTTCATAAAGATACAAAAAATTATATTCAGTCATGTGATGTTTGTCCTACGAAGCAGAATTATGGACCTTTACATCCGGTTTTATTGCAAGCACCATTCAAGAAATGGGGCCTTGCCTATGTTGGTCATATTCATCCTGCGACAAGAGGGTATCAAGCCAGATATATCTTCGTTGCAACTTACTACATGACCAAGTGAGTTGAAGCAAAAGTAGCTCGAGTTGTAGATGCGAAATCTATGACTAAGTTCCTATATGAACACATTATATTAGGTTTGGATGTCCTATCGAGACCATAAGTGATCGAGGAACACACTTTGTGAATGAAATGATAAAGTGTCTATTGGAAGATTTGTTATTCATCGGTTTAGTACTCTGTATTATCCGAGGGGTAATGGCCAAGCTGAATCTTCCAATAAGATTCTCTGCAACATCATGTCAAAAACGGTAAAGCAAGTCGTTCTGATTGGGAACATAAATTGCATGCGACATTATGGGCATTCAAAATAACTTTTACAAAGGTAGTACGAATCAAACACCATTTCAGCTTTCTATGGTCAAGATGCAGTTATGTCGATTGAATTCTTGATACCATCTTTACGCATAGCAGCAACGGAACGGTTGGATGATGCGAAATCCTTACAAATGCATCATGAGGCTTTACAAAAACTTTGTGAAATGAGATTGATGACAAATCATGCACTAGCAGCAGAAAAAACTAACCACAGGGCATGGCATGGGGTGATCACCGATTACACAAAAAAGATATGAAGGAAGGAGATCTAGCATTGATGTATAAGACAAAACTGATCAAAGGCAAATTGAAATTTACAGGTGAAGGTCCGTACAAGGTAAAAGAGATATTGAACTATGGAGAAATTATTTTAGAACAATTGGATGGATCTGATACTCAGTGAATGACAAACGAGTACACAAGTTTTGGCAGCCAGTTCAACCAGCATGATCTAGCACCTTATCGATTTTACTTTGTTGTTTTACAATTTTTTTGTTTTTTACTACTTGGTTGAACTTTTTTTTTGGAAAAAGACATAAAAAGAAATGATGAGAAAAAGTCAAAAAAAAGTCATCAAATCAGAAGTTGAAGCACTTTTGGTGAAAGTCTCTTGGCACCTGCGTATGTCTTTGGCGTTGGCATGCATGGATGTGAAACCATGGTGAAAGAGGGTGAAAAGTGGTATAGACAAGAAGGTGAAAATATTCGGCAGAAAAAATGGGAAAAAAATTTTGGCAACAAAGTTGAGCTATAGTGTGGAGAAAACAGAGAAGGTATATATACAGGAGAATAAAGGAAAAGAATTAAAAGAAAATAAGAAAGAAAAAATGAGGTAATAGTAAAAAGCATTAAAACTAAAATTGAGTCTCAGGATGCTTTTTTAGGACTTTTTTTTTTTGTGAAAAAGATACAAGGTGCGAGATATACTTCAACGAACTTTTTCTAGTTGTTGGCCCTTCGCATCTTTGGCATCGCGGATCTTTGGATGAGTTTCTGCAACTATACGGACGAAACAGGACCACAATTGGCTACGCATTGTGGACTGTGAGCGGGTTGGGCCAAACATCGGGTGCATAGTTTCAAGGAAGCGTGCCTCACTATATTAACAAAGGATGTTGAGGACAAGCGATGGTAGGTCTGGTACAAAGAAATCTAATCCACGATGGCCATCATTTTGAAGGCTTTATTTGGGTCCAAACAGTACTCTCCAAAACACATATCCCACCTGGTATCCACTTTGGCAGTTGTCAGTAAGATCTCCATATTGTAGTAGGCTTTCAGTACGATGGGATCTTGAGAGTTAGTCACGTCGGTCAGAAAGCGATTGAGCACTCTTTTGAAATTGATGGTTGTGCTCCCACCCTTTTCTGACTCTATGATTGGCCAGTTATAGGCCCCGATGCTTGGAGTCTGCAAGTTGACCAAGATCGCCTTCTGGGCAATGGATGGTATGCTAGAATTTCATGTAAAACCGCAGGACCTGCTAGATATTCTTTGATGAGCTCTGGGTAGCGCAAAAGTGCTGCCTTCCTCCACTCTAGTTGAGGATGCAGGAGTGAGAGGATATCAGCTGGTTTCTTTCTTAGTAGCTCCTCGAGCTTTCTTGGTACTTTATAATTGTCCCTTGTCATGACATCTGGATATTTTGCTTCAAGGAGCGCCGGCTGTTTTGGGTTAGGTACTGTGAAAACTTTATTATACCAATGTTTGTGCACCGCCACAAGATTAGGGGGGTTATCCATTGGGTGAGGAGGAATGGTGGAAGTTGATGGTGGATTATATTTGGAGAGTAAAGAGGAGGTGAGAGGTGGCGAAGAAGCACAAGGAGGAGAACTGGCATGAGGTGGTGAGGTGGTTTGAGATGGTGAGATGGCGCGAGGAGGAGTTGCGAACTCGAGAGGAGGCATATTAGGATCAATCTGAAGGGAGGTGGTGTCTTCTGCCTGTGAGGCGTACTGAAGATCCTGGTCGAAAGTGTGGTCTCCGCTAGTCTGGAGGTCAAAGTGAGAAAAAGTTAGCTAAAGTTGGTGGTAGTCAAAAGTGGAGGTGGAGTCGTTGAATGAAAAGTTAGAAATCCAGCATGGATGCCTGATGGATGGATCTTTGACAATGGCATTATAATGTGCCAAGGCCACGTTATAGCAAATGATGAGCATGGCTGGATGATATTGGTGACAGTCATGATACAGGGCCCTGAGCTCATTATAGACGATATGGAGGGCGTTAGGGAGTGCGACGGTGGCAGCAATTTGGTAGTGCTTAATATGCTCTACGAGGGCGTCGGAAGGCTTCTCTGATCCTATTGGTTGGTACTCTAGTGCATACCGTACTTGTTGGTGTTGTGAAGATGAAGGGATGAACGGAGGTAAAACGAAGAGAGGGGGCTGATGCATGTGATCTAGCTCCAATTGGAAGTGTCGATCTTGCAAAAAATTAATGATGGCACAAAGGCCTGCTACAAATCGGAACAGAGGACTCCAGAGAACATCGCAAAAATATCCGAAGTTCTTAACTTGGATAAAGCCAGTAAGGACGACAAAAACATAAATATTTTTACTGGCCTCTGATGCAATCTAATAAATAGTAATGAGATTTGAATTAGAGAGAGGGAAAGCTGAGAAAGGTAGAGAGAAATAATAAAAGCTAGTCTAATCAAATACTAAAAAATGAATGGTAAATTGTCATCTAGAACAGTGGAAAACTCTAGAACGACGTTGAACTACTTCTTGATGATTTTCAATTGGCCTTCAGCTGCCTTGGGTGCTTGCTCATCTTCTTGGAGTGTGGCACTTCAGCTCCCTGGATGCCTGTTGAGTGGCAAAATCGGTTTGGTCTCTCTACATTCTCATCTATTCTGTCAATAAGTTGCGCTCCAACTGACAGGAGTTTAGGGAGCTGCTTGGTGATGGAGAGCACATCTTTTGCAACACAACCATTTGGTTGTTGAAACTGTATATTTGTTTGATCAGTGAAGAGAGTATCATTGGCGCATATCCATAGAGATTTTATTTGCTCTTAGATGTAGATTTGCTACTTAGTAGTTTAAGATATGTTTGTAAGAATGGCAGTAGTATTAGTGCGTCTGCCTTTGAGACAATGTTAGATAGCCTGGTGTATAGCCAAGTAATGGTATTAGATTTAAGTAATGACATTTCTACTATGTTTTGAAATTGGTTGAAAATATATATTCGGACTATTTAAAATGTCTCTTAACCAAAAAAATGCTATGGGATTTTTTCGATGATTATGGCTATCCGATAAGAGTTCAATTTGGATTTCATAGTGTACACGAGTGAACTTGGATATTTTTTTGTGTATGATGTATTTCAAAATTTGAAAAATCTATTATTTGTCCAAGATTTTGACAAACAATTTTTTTTTAAGACTCGCATTTTTCCAAAGGATCAAATTTTTCCAAAGACTCAAATTTTTTTGAAGACTCAAATTTTTTCGACCCAACGTTGAGCTTGGCAAAGAAGGATTGTCGACCTTGGACCCTGGATCGGATCAGATCGGATCGAGACAGATTTATCCCTTTGTATATTTCTGACCCTTTGTATATTTTCCGACCCAAAGTAAAATCCGAGTCTTTTTATAATTTTGACCCCTTGTACTGTCGACTCAGAATTTTTTTAAAGACTCGACTTTTTTTAAAGACTTGAATTTTTCCGAAGACTCAAATTTTTATAAAGACTCGAATTTTTTCAAAGACTCAAATTTTTTTGAAGACTCAAACTTTTTGGAAGACTCAAATTTTTTGGAAGACTCGAATTTCTCGGAACTCAAATTTCTCGAAAGACTCAAATTTTCATAAGACTTGAATTTTTCTAAGGAATCGAATGCTTCCAAGGACTCGAATTTTTTCGTCCTAATGTTGAGCTTGGCAAGAAGGAATTTTTGATACCCTAAACCCTACACCCAAAATCGGAATTTTTCGATACCGAAAACCAGACTTTTTCGATACCCAAAATCAGGCGTTCACCGGTCGTACTTCGGCCACATACATATGGACACACATACATCGGCCACCCATGAACAACCATCGGCTTTCCTATATATATATATATATATATATATATATACATATATGTATATATATATCAAAAAAAAGAAGAGAGAGCCCACCACCCGCCGCGTGTGGGCTCTCTCTTTCTTATTTCTTTTTAAGTAAAAATAATGTGTGTGTGTGTGTGTGTGTTTTATATCTATATAAATATGTTATATTAGTATATTAAGTGTATGTTATATCTATATATATATATATATATATATATATATATATATATATATATATATATATATATATACACACACACACACACATATATATATACACTATACTATACTTAAGAGCTTAAAAAATACTTAAATAAATTAAAAACATACTAACAAGTGTACTGAAGAGTTTACCTTTAAACGCTCACTTGTATAGCTTTTAAAAATGACTTGCATGAGCTTCTTGAGCTTTCAGAGGGTGGTTCTAAAATTTTATTCTAAGAAACAAACCTCGAGGTGAACCTCTTTTTATAGATTTTTGATGGCCTTTGTCCAGGTCATCAATCCATGTGAAAACATTTTGTTTTGACTCGGTGTTACAACTCAGCAATCTGTATTTGTACATCGTGATACAGCTCATCAATCCTAGTGACAAAGATCGATTTTGTATTTTGTCTTTTCCATGTCATCAATCCGTTTTCAAACTTCGATTCAGTTTATGCATCTATCTTGGATTGATGACATGGCAAGTCTCTATATATATGCTGCTTATTTTGCTTTGTTCAGGTTTTTAGATTGTAGTATTTATCTCTGAATCTTTCTCAACTCACTTAGACTACGGCTCCCCGATCCGCCAGCCCACCTTCTGCTCATGCCGCACAAGCTCCATCTTAGTACACCATCCTACCGCTACTAACGGAGCAAGAGATAATCACTTTTCGTACCGATGGCTGCCTTGTAGTCTTGACTGTCGCAGGCCTCCAAAACATACAAGTACCCATTTTCCAAGATCTTGCTCTAGTCCAGCAAGCATTTTCCACTTTCGCCACTGACACTTTTACCATAACCTACAAAGGGCAGGACCATGTGATTCCCCTCGACCTGCAACTGATTTTAAAAGCCCTCACTCTTCTGCACTCCGACCACCTACTAGTCATTCGCGCACTTGCCAAATTCGATATATATGCCTTTCTTAATCCAGACCAAGATGACGTTAAAACCAAAACCAGCGACGGGTACCTGATCTCGAGACTCATGAATCCACATTTTTGTAATGCGATAAAATTTTTATCCGTCACCATCATTGTCAATTTCCATCGTCCCCTCCGCGTCTACAAACAAGTCACCATCATGATGACAATGACGGGAGGACCGGACACCGTTTATGATTGGGCATCATTTCTCGTAAAGGAGTTACAAGCTACTTTCAAGCGCCCTTCATGGATCACCTGCGGTGGTCTTATCACCATCATCGCCTACACACATCTAGAGAATCTAGGTGTATGAACGCCATCACCTTCCTCTCCATCTACCAGCCTCACTGCGCCATCCTTCGCCTCATCTCCTACGCCATCCACTCCGACACGCACCAGTCCAGCACACAGCAGTCCCATCCACTCTTCTCCCATGATCTAGATCATGTCCCCTGTGCATAGCCCCATCTATCCAATTGTATCTTCCCCCATTTTCACCATTGTCGCAGCTTCCACAATTCTCACCATCGCCACTTCATCCCCTCTCTCCGTCTCTCTTTCGCTTGTTCCGTCTCCTATTCGCTCCACTGTCATTTCTACTCTCACCACCCTTGTTGTCACCTCTGGTGCGTGCATGTGGGTATGCTTGTTGTTGACGGGTGGCGGCCGATGGCTTAGGAGGAAAGCATATGGTTGGGGTCAGATCTGGGCGTCAGGTGTGACCTTTGTACCAAACACGGTGAATCCAATCATGTCGGATCCAATCCCGTCAAATCCAAACTCAATCTGAAACTGAAAAATCCATTCTTGCAAGATTTGAACTGACGCACACCAAGACTATTTGATCATATGAAGCATGAAGCCTAGCGCTATTAATGACATTTTGGCATGTTCCTGCATGAACTCTAATGTAGTGCAACATTCCAGAGCATCTTCAATTGCATTTGTGTCCTGCCAATGGTATGACCATAAACAAATCAAACTATAGATACATTTAGAGGTGGATGGAAATTAGAGACGACCAAAATTTGGTCGGCCAATATTTTTATTTTTTTTGCGGAGGGGGGAGGGGAGTTTTGGGTGGATCAGAGAGAGGGAAGGGGGGGAGGGGTGGAGTGTGGGTTTGCTCCCCGATGGCATTTTTTCGGGCGGGCCGGCAACATAAGGGCGAATACATAGGGTGGGTGGAGTGAGGTTATGCCGATGATCTAGGTGGCGGCCTGTGGTCGAGACGTGTGGATGATGCTCACAAAAAAATGGGGGAAGATAATGGTGGGGGAATGTAGCCCTCTCCCCACCCTAAAAAAAAGAATTTTTGGGGAGGCTAAATCTTCCCCTTCTCTTCCCCCCCCCCCCCCCCCCCCCCCCACCCCCCTCGGAAAAAAAAAAACTTTTTTGTGGAGCTTGGGGATGGGGCCTAATTATGTTTTCGAGGATGGGACCTCTCCCCCACAAATTAGAGATCGAATGTGGCCAGAGGTCGCCTCACTGTGGCTTGTCATGTAGGCCTGCCACATGGCAAACCATGCAGGCTTGGGGTTTGCCATGTGGCAAGCCACATAGGCCTACCATAGGCTTTGTGTAGCAGGCTTTGGTCTTATAATGATTCCTAGAGATACACAACTGTATCACTCAGTAAAAAAATTATAATGATAAAATTGGATAATGACTTGTATCTCTCCTAGATTCTGATGTTATATTAAAGAACTAAGCTCTCACCTTTTTTTTGTCAATGTTAATATAATCCCATTCCTTATTATGCTATCCATAAAGATGGGCTTGCCATCTTGAACAGAATGTGTTTGAGATTTGAGAATGATATATGATACATATCATTGAATTGAGATAAAAAGCATAGCACCTGAATATTTGAAGAAATGAATCTTTTCTCATATTATCAACATTTAAAGAATGTTAACACCTTGGCTTCCAATAAAGTGCTTCCAACTTTGGCTTATGACAGTGAACTGTCCTCACTAAAGTGTGGATTCAAAAAAGCTAACTTATGTGTGAGTGATGGCCATTTACATAGAGCACAAGTACAAATCTAGTTGTCCTACCATTGCTTAAACATGTCCATAGGACAATGTAGTTACTGCAAAGGAACCTTTTTTTGCACCTTTCATGGTTCTCTGAGAATGTAGTTCAACACACCCATCAGGCTCATCTTTTAAAGACAAAAAATGGTTGCTCATGACAAAACTCACGTATTCATACTTTATCCAAATATGGAAATCATTAATTATGAATAAGATTCAGGTATAGTTCTACAAATCGTTAATTATGAAGATCAAACACATAGCATCACACAAACAAAAATACAAATCAAATTCATGAATACACGACAACATCCAACTAAGATCAAAAGACAATGGGCAAGTATTTGCTAGTTTGCAGGCTCTCCTAAAATGGAACTATCGTATGAGTCGTATATAGTAAACTCAAGAACATCCAAATAATCAATCATAGAGTTCATCTAAGTTATCCTACTTATAGTGTTCTCAAGTCACTTAAAAGAAGTTATCAGATCAGGACATCAGCACGGAATTGGTAAAGAGAGTCAACTCCCTCCACTTGGTCTCTAGCCACTTGGTCTCTAGCCCAGTTACCCTGAACGAACATAATAGGGATCATGGTGAACCTAAGTAAATGACCTCATCATTCATCATTCAATAGAGCGTCTTGATTCACACCTAGAAAATTCATGAAACCTGCCTGCGGCCTTGACGTCTGAAATTTCTGCAAAGTGCTAAATTGTCGATATATTAATTCGTCTCTGAGCACAATCTCCTTCAGCTTGGAAGCCAAAATATTGGACCAAAACTATAACAGACGCAGAATAGAGATTCAAGCTGAGAATATAAACCTTGAAACTCTAATTGCTTTCCATGTTTCACGGGAGAGTTATAAGATAGTCTCTAAGTAACTAGTTTAGATACTATGATAACATCCCAAAATAGAAAAAAACTGAGATCTATCACATAATGAGCACCTCAAACTATATGCCATTTCTAAAAACGGGATGTCAAGGTGAGAGAACTATGCATTTTTCGACAAACTCTTGCAATGTCAAGCATTATAAGTTCACAAAGTACTCTTGCAAGATCAAAATAAAGTCACTAAATGTAAAAATTATATTCAAGCTATTTAAACGTTGAGGTTTGAGTCACAGCGTCAACCAGGAAACGTGGGTTGCGTCATTGTGCTATTACGGGCATACCAACTTTCTATACATCCGAAAAGCAAAGTATCTCTTACTCTCCAAAATGCAGTTGCTATTGAGCGATCCCCCACCAACCAGGATCATCAATGCATGTGCAGGCTTTTCTCGACTGTACCTTCTAAATGTCTACCACACTCAATAGGATACTTCATGATGGTTATTTTGATGTGAAAAAGGAGGGAGAACACCCACCTGATCATGCACAGACCAGCACGCAGAGCATCACACAAACAAAAGTGGGTACGGGATGCGACGCAGGACTACAGTCCTTTGCTTTCATCAGATCCGCTTAAAAATTTGATGGCAGTTATCTGTGCCAAGTAGTCAAACAATGTGATATTTCTCAATTTCCTCTTAAGATTGTCGAAGGCATCGGACGATTATCTTTGTTATTGATATAGTTAAAAAAAAACAAATATCAAAAGTATAGAGATTGAAGGAAGTGTAGAAAGTAGTTTATGAGTTGATTCCTTTAAAAACTGTTAAGAGTTTGAATTAGTATGCAATCTTACGTTCGGAGCTTCAAGCCGAGGGTGATTCTTGCAAATATGGAGGTTTTGAATAGTCCAAGATCTACTTTGCAGCTTTTGAGTCCGTCCGAAGTAACATCTCGTTTGTCGTCTCCTGTGGAGAGAGTAGAAAAATTATTGGTCTTTGCAATGAGCTCGTGCTGCATGTGCCATGTAGTGAAACGTTTGTTCTTCAGCCTGGGAGTCAATCCGACCGTCTACGAATTGGACATGGAGCCTGGGGGGGGCAGAGATTGAGAAGGTGCTCTCGAGGCTGGGGAGTGGCCAGGCTTTGCCTGCTATATATGTTGGAGAAAAACTTATTGATAGCCTCGATTGGCTAATGATCATTGACTGATGATCGCTCACATCAGTGGGACTCTCGTACCACAGCTAAATGAAGCAGGTGCTCTGTGGCTATAGAGTCAAAGTGTGCGGCTATGAGGAACATAAAGATCTGTATGTGCTTTGTAATGGCTTTCCACTATAATTTTATGTTTCAACTCCAAATCTTCCTTTTGCATTTATCTAAAGAGCAATCAGTCTCTCATCACAGGTTTTTGTGAAGTTGTATCTCATTCTAATTTTCCCGTGATTAAAAAACAATGGGGATGGCCCGTAAGATCTGAAGCGCTAGTCGTTCAAGCCTGTAGCAAGTGTTTTGAATCTGAGGAGGAATCTCACAAGTAGAGAAGTTTAGTGGTGCCAAGCGTGTTCGAATGTGCATAAGGGCTATGAGAGAGAAGGTTGAACGGGGAGAAGAGCTCAAGAAAGAGAACAATCAAGAAAAGACACCTCAAGAAGGTATAGAGTATCAGGTTACAGATTTGGATGTTCCTCAATGTGATATCACATTGACATGACGGTGGAAGGAGAAAGAGAGGGCTTGTGTGTGTGTGTGTGTGTGTGTGTGTGTGTGAGAGAGAGAGAGAGAGAGAGAGAGAGATAGATAGATAGATAGATAGATAGATAGATAGATAGATATGGAGATGGAGATGGAGGTTAGAGGAGGAAGGGAGAGATGGATCTTGGAGAGGGAGAGAGACAAAGAGGGGGAGGGAGAGGGGGAGAGAGACGTTTGAATTGGGGGAGGTGGGGCCAAGGGGAACTGAATATGCATGCATGGGAAGGGGCCCCATACATGGGGAGCGGGCCATACATGCATCCTCCTCCTTAGGTTTTTTAGTTCAAAAAATGTGTATGCATGGATGAGAGGAGGAGGATGCATGGTCCCCTCACCCATGCATGCATACAAACGTGTATGTAAGTTTAAAAATATATATATATATATATATATATATATATATAATTTTTACTAAAAAGAAAATAAACAGAGAGCCCACCCGTCGCGGCGAGAGCTCTCTCTTCCTTATTTTCTTTAGTATATATATATATATATACAAAAAAAGAATTAAGGCGGGTGGGCTCTCTCTTCATTATTTTTTTTAATATGTATATATATATATATATATATATATATATATATATCACTAAAAAAAAAATAAGAGGAGAGAGCTCACCCGTCGCAGCTCTCATTAATTTTTTTTAGTAAAAATAATTATCTTAAGAGAGAGATATATAAACTATCTTAAGAAACTTCAAAAAATGCATCTAAGAAATTTCAAAAAAAGTTTGATTAAAAAAAATTTGAAACAAGTTGCAATTTACTTTGGATAAAAAGCTTAAAATTTTTGGAAAACAATGTAAATAAGCATTGTTTGAGGGGGGGGGAATTTATTTATGTTTTTTTTCCATAGTCAAACTCCATAAATGCCTATGGGACAAATGTTATGCCGCGCGTCAAGAAGACATAAGAACTCCATAATGAAAGTTAATTGAGAATGAAAAGTATTTTTTGGGGGTCCATTTTAGTAAAATGAAAATTCATGCCTCCAATTTTTGCAAAATCAACTAGTTGAAGAGTCTATATTTGAAAAGTGTTGATGTTGCACCAAATGCTTATGGGATTATTTGGTGCTTCAACTGTGCTCTCCTTTCTCCGCATCCCTTCCATGAACTTGATAAAGTAGAAAAAAAACCTGAAAAAAAAAAATAAAACAAATCAAAAACCTATGGAAAGCTAACATAGGTAGCTAAAATAGTGTAAAAAACCTATAAAAATTAAAATAGTGTAAAAAAAGGGAAAATAATTTTATGTGAAAAACTCCCAAAACAAAACAAAAAATAAGCTTAAAAAAATGAAAAAAGTCTAAAACAATCAAAATGGTATAAAAAATCCCAAAAAAATAAAAACAATAATTCTATATAGAAAATCTCAAAAAAACCAAAAATAAGCTTAAAAAAATAAAAAAAATCTAAAAAAATCAAAATGGTATAAAACATCTCAAAAAAATCAAAACAATACTTTTATGTGAAAAAATCTCATAAAAAACTAGAAAAAAAGCTTAAAAAAATGAAAAATTCTAAAAAAAATTTAAATAATGTAAAAAAATCAAAAAATAATTTTATCTAAAAAATGGAAAAACTGAAAAAAGGTAACAACAAAAAAAAAATAGAAAATAAGATGAGTACTCTTAAACAATCCTAAATAATAATAAAAAAAACTTTAAAAAATGAGAAAAAAAAAAGGAGTATTATTAAAAATGAGGCTAAATCTTAAAAAAACCGTAATACAAACTTAAAACCTCTAAGAAACTTAAAAACCCTACAAAAGAATCTAAAAAGCCTTAAAAGATTTAACCCTAATAAAAAAAACTTTAAAAATGGGACATTAAATTTAAGATATATATATATCTATATATATATATAGCTAAAAATAAATAAATAAATAAATATTAAAAAAAAACATGAAAATTTAAAAAGTTGAATTGTAAACTAGTAAAAAACTTTAAATAAATACAAAAATAATTATAACGACAAGATAAAAACACAAAGCATACAAAAAAGTCAAGGGCTGGGACCAAGGGCCAAGGGCTAGGGTTAAGGGCCAAAGGGCTAAGGCTCAAATCTTTGGTAGATCTTAAATTTCCAAGTGTACTTTCATTCTAGGGATCATTAATGATGAAATTAATGATGCATGTCAATTCTTTTCATGATTTACGGTTCTAGGCTATGTTTTTGGTCAAAATTTACTTGTTTTTCATGATTTTTGACTAGAAATTGATGATAATAGCTAAAATCCAATAAGATCAAATCCAAGATTTCGATGAATTGGTGATGTAGAAGGCTAAAAAAAACTAAAAAATAGCCTTTTTTTGGTGATTTTTGAGGGATGGACAATTAATGCATAGTTCAAGATAATTCTATGAAAAAATCTCGTAAAGCCCAAAAAGGACTTAAGCTCATGGATGGTTTTAGGGATAGGCCATTCACGTACCTGTCGGACTTTATTTGGGTCAGTTTCTAGCCCATGGTCCGAAATAATGTGACCAAGGTATAACAACCTCTTCTGGAAGAATACACATTTGGACTCCTTGGCAAAAAGCTTCCCCTACTTGCATGCATCGTCAACAATCCAGCAGTAGATGCACGATCCATGCTGCCTCGGATTCTCATAGTACCACTCCTTTCCAAGAATTACATTTACCCTATCTAGATTCATAATGTGAAATTCTAATTTATCCTTATAGGCTTGAATCTCTATTGGTAGTCGTGGGACTATCCGGTCCCAAACTTGGCTTTCTGCTCCAGTTGCCAGCTTCACTATGTATCGGTGGTCACTTTGTTTAGTTTCCACCTTTAGCTTCTACTACAAATTAGCGTTAATGGGGCCAGTGACAGCTAGGACCCCAACCAAGTGTGGCTTGAGGGAGGGGGGGGGGGGGGGGGGGGGGGGGGGGGGGGGGGGGGGGGGGGGGTGTTGGAATATCAATCCACACTCTAGAGAGAACTATCAAATAGGGCAGATAGCTCAGTGGTAGAGCATCCCATCCGGTATGAGGGAGGTCCTCGGTTCGAATCCTAGTATGTCCATCCATAATATGATTTATGGATTTCTAACATACCGGCCACCAACAAGCGAGACACTGATCAACTCACTCATGATGAAACCACGTGTCGTTGGTCATGTGTGACTCCTATGGACGGAGATGACCCCACCCGGAGTATGTATATAGAAGTGGATCTCCATGGTCGTTGGTCATGTGTGACACCTATAGACGGAGATGACCCCACCCGGACTATGTATATAGAAGTGGATTTCCATGAGCTTGGCATTCATTCTCTCTTGGAGAATGAAGAGCTCTTCCATTGGTGGTCAGGTCAGGACGATTATCTAGGCCTCAGGATGTAGGTAGGTGAGGGTCGAGGGTCGAGGGTAAGGCATGTTGGTATGGGACACCATGGCTTACAAGAGATCGGAGCTTGCTTGATGGTGGTCTATAGCTCCAGTGCACGGGGGTGAGGTGGTAGTACCTCTATGGTTGGGCGATAACGTAGCATTCGTCACTGCTTTAGCAATGAACGGCACGACGATGGGGATTCTAACATAGTCCCACTACCGCGGTTCCTAATGTGACTCTCGAAGAGGCACTTATGGGAATGAAGCCAAAACTTGACAAGTTTCACATTTTTGGGTGCAAAGTTTATGTGCACGTGCAAAAGAAAGAGCGAAACAAGCTTGATGCAAAGTCCATGAAGTGCATCTTTGTTGGATATATCCAATGATGCGAAAGATCCACATTTGCTATCAATAATTCATGTACACCCTATCTAATAATAGAATATGCTAGAATTATACTAATAGCTAAATCTCTAATCTTGTTATTCTTGCTTATGTGAATAAGTTTTCTCTCAACGTGGAATTCCCCTTTGTCTCAATCAGTTCAAGCTTGAATAAGCAATTGTCTTTTAACAAGTTGATCCTTAACAAAATTCTATATGGCATACTATTAAAAAAAATAATAGAATATTGTTAACATTCATCTTAGGACACCAACCTTTCAGTAGGTTTCAATTAGTCTTGTGGAGGTCCATGCTAAATGCACTTTAGCTCTACATTGAGACCCGAAGAGACCCCGTTACTATAGGGGGAGGGGGACTTGGCCCTTGAGGAGTGGTGGCTTTGAAGTTGCAACAAGAAGGATATCATTTTTCAGGCAAGGTTTTGGAAGGAGGAGCTATCCAACCTATTGAGCCCTCCTTAATCAATGAGACTAGTCCTCATAATAACACCAAATAAGTTATTAAAAAACCCTTTACAAAGCCATATATTGGCTCCAAAAACCGGATCTCATATTCAAAGGATAAAAAAGCACCAATCAAAGTTAAACATTAATCTCAAGTTTTTCCCAATCATCAAAAGAACGTCCTAACTAATTTTCATCTACAAAAATTTGTTGGATAAATGGTGAATATATCACAACCTATTGTTGCCATGTTTTTGAATGTCACCCATCAAGGATCGTCACATCTTAGAGTATAGGAGCTGAATCAGCTCCTTGCGAAAAATTTTGCCAGATGCGGATTTTGGAATAACATTAGTAAAAGCCACTTGACGAACCCTTTTGTATGGTGAGACCTGTCACATTATTCAAGTCGATTGTGAAGCATGAGTCTAACACTACATCTAGTTGTTACTCATGGATGAACAAATTAGCAAGCTCACATAAGAATAACTAGGAAAAACTCGTAGCTGAAAAGTAATCATACTTGAGCTGCAACAAAATCTTTCACTTTTTCTTCATTTAAGGTGCTCCCTGGTGACTGAACTACAAATGCCATAGGAACCTCACCGGCTTCTTCGTCTGGGCGTCTGCAACAGAACACAACATGCAGTGAGCTAGCAGATCTGAAACATTAACTTGTCTTCTGCCATTTCAATGTTAGTGAATAGGACTATCAATTAATTGATCATCCATCTTGAGCAACTATTAGAGTCTCAAATACTGAACATGTGATGCACATCCTGAATGGCCCCAAATTAAGACTTTGCAATGAAGAACTCAGCAAGTGTATGGATTGAAAGCTCACGGTATAACTGCTGCATCTATTATTTCCGGGTGCGACATTAGCACTGCTTCCAGCTCAGCAGGTGCAACCTGACCAAACATGTCAAAGTTTGCGTAGGCAAAACCATTTATTCATGTCCGTACATCAAGCTTTTGGACAGAAATATCCAGCATTGCAAGTATTTTCCTGTACTCATATAATATGATTTCCTTTCAGCATCTTACACTCATGGAATGGAACTAGTGTGCCAGATTCTTATGCATAACTTTCAAGTACAACACATTAGGTCAATAGCATTTCAAAGTCAACAGGAGCTATAGGCTGAAACCGAGGACCAAAACATCGATGGAGGACCAATTGTTTTCGGCAGAGTCAAGCTTATCTCAAACGAATTCATGCATATACCACAAATGCAACCTGCTTATTTAGTTGTGAGATTAGATCTCCAAACACAATTTTTAAGCCACAAGTTAGTGATGTCCTTAGGTGATTCTTAAAAAAGGATAACATGCTATGAGATGAGGCTAAGATCTATTTTTTTTAAAAAGCACACAGAAGCCAATAATTGGCTACCATGTGCATCACTTCAGGTCTCATCAGTACTCAAGCATAGTTTGCTATCTGGATTTTAAAATAATCAGGATCATCTTAGGTAGATGCAGTGTGGACAAAAGAAATGCCAACCAACAAGAGAAAGCTAAGGATCACAAGATGAAGACCAAAGAGGAAAGAAAGAACAAACCAAACAAGGAGTATAGCAAGCTCAGTTGCTACTCACTTTTTCTAAATTATACGGTGAAGCATTTTGAAAATACCAAAAAATGAAATATCAAAGAAATCCTTAGTAATATTTACAATGGTTTGGTGTGTTTATATATTTTTTCTTCAAATATTGATGCAATAACAAAACAACAATACTGATAGATTAATATAACGAATGATCTCTACTGAGCAAGGACTAGAGAAAGTAATTTTCTTTGAGAGGTGATCACTCCATATGTAATGAGCAACATAATATTTGTAGAGATATGAGGCATGCAAATATAATATGAGGCCAAGAGTGTGCATCTTCAACCCCAAATACATCATCAAAATATTATCATTTGTTGCTACACCAGTGATTTAGGTACAAAGATACTTCTCCTCCAATTGGAAATAGGGTAACAATAGAGATCACCTTTAAGATGTATAATGCCTACCATGTACTGTCAAACAAAGGACCCTAAAAAGTTTTGATCAATAGGTATTTTCCATGAGAATTGGGATGCTAGCCATCTCAGGACAACTCTTTCCTTGTGCTAAAGTTTCAAATAGAGCCATCTCACCTTCCACTGCTAAAATATCATTGGAGATGATGGATAATTTGAATTTTCCCATTGACAATAATTACATCCTACCACATCTACTAATACAACATAAGTTCAAATGGAAGATCTGAATTTTAATTGAGCTAGAAACAACATATAACTAATGTCATTAGTGCAAGCATCATACTAATACATCCTCAATGCAATTGGTGGATCTTCATGGACCTTGAAACCTGGATCCATTTATCACATGTTTCAATCCTCCTCGACCAACTAGTGCATGAATCAATATGCATATTTTGTCATTACTTTGAAAGAGCCATTCATAAGGGCATCATTGACCCAGATCAAGTTCTTTGGTTATATGTAGACACAAAGTATTAGATTCAGGAGATCTAGATAGAACTTGAAATTTTAAGCCAACCTCCAAACATTGATTGTTTGATCGTTTTCTGACACACTGTAAGTTATCACCTATCTTCTGTGAAAAATACAAAAACTCATCTACGTTGAGTATTACAAATTTTCTTTGTTACCATCTATGTGCAAGCTAGTGATAGGGCCATTTTAGGCTTAGGAGGCAAAATAGTCAAGTACACATGTATTTCCACGATTAGGCCAAAAGTGATTTGCAATGTAGCTCGAGCTAGTCACTACAAGTGTCAAGATTAAGTTTGATGAGTGACTAATCTCAAAGTGTTGGCATGAAGTCAAAGGACCAATCAAAAGAGAGATTTTCATGTATATGGTCCAATCAAATTAAAGGAGTCTTAATTCACTCATCCAATCACATGGAGAGGAGTAGAAAAGGGTTCCAATCATATTTGAGCACCCTCTACCACGAGTTCCTATTAGAAGGATTGATACTTTCATTGTGTACTTGGTTTTTTGAGATCTAAGTGAGATTTGAAAATTCTAGCCTTTATTGTTTCTCTCACTACCCAAGCCTTTGATATTGGTTTCTCTCTCTAACCGAAAGGGTGTTTTCTGATTGAGTTTTTTCAAGCACTTGTCTCCACACGTGTGAGAGTACTTTTATGATGGTTTTGTGCATGAAGATTAGTGATCTTGCCATAGAATTGGGTGTTTGATCTTGATTATCAATCTACACTTGATCTAGGTTCAGTCACAAAGTCTTAGGAGATCAAAGTGCTCAGACACATGTGAGGGTCAGCCAACTTTGGGATGAGGTCTCGTCCAAGTTAGATCCAAAATCTATGCTTGATAGATTGTTGGAAAGCTAGAAAAGTCTAGTTTTTGATGCAAGTTGTTTCATACCATTTGGATGATCCAATCAAAAGCTATAGCCTTTTTAATGAGGGTAGGTAGGGCACCTAGACTTGGTTGGGGACACTTTTGGTTTGATCCATATTTTTCTTGATTGATCCAGAAATTCAGTTTAAAGCTTGCCAATCTCATCTATTTGAGATCTAGACACAGTTTTGGGGTCATAGCCACATTGTTTCATGCACATCAATTGTATTTGAGTGATTTGTGGATTCTTTGAGTTCTTTCTATGTGCTAAAGAGAGTTTGAACCAAACTTTGCCTATAGTCTACCTTTGAGTGAGAGGGTGATCTAGTTTGAGAGAGATTTGAAAAGCTAGTGAGATTGATCTCACATTTTGTTGCAAGATCTTACATAGGAGTTGGTACTACACCTTTATTGGATCCTATAGTGAGAGAGAAGCAACACTTTATTGTTCATTACAAGGTATCTCTACTACTTTTTATGGCTTCCATAGGTTCCTTCCTATTGGAATCAAGTGAAAGATTAACTACCTCCAATTATTCTATTTGGAAGGTAAGAATGGAGTCAATCTTGATACTCCAAGATGTGATGGACATTGTCCTTGGACTTGAGGAGGAGCATCAAGTTCTTCAAGAAGTCCAAAGGTACAAGAAAAGAGCTAGGATGGCTCTATATTATATCAAGATGAATGTCTCTAATGAGGTATTGAGAGAGATTGGGGCTTGGGATTAACTCAAAGCTATTATGAGGCCAAGAACACCTCTAGGATCCTCAATATAAGGAACCAAATCTTTCAAAGTTGCCAAAGGAGTGATGAGAGTGCAACCAATTATGTATTGAGAGTCAAAGATATCCATAGAGAGATTGCTTGTATTGGAGACACCATCAAACAAAGTGAGCTAGTCCAAGTCATCCTCAATGGCTTGAGAGATGAATATGACAATCTTGTCCAATCCTATGGTATCAAAGAAGAGCTACCAAGTTTGGAGCCCTTGCAAGGTGTTCTTATTGCTGAAGAATTAAGACATGAGAACAAGCTTATGAGGATGGACAAGTTATCCCTCAATCATAATGGAGAAGGCAAAGCTCTATTTGTCAAAGACAAGCACAAAGGGAGGAGCAAGAATCAACACCAAAATTTCTCTAAAGACAAAACTAAAGACAAGGACAAAGATGGAAAGTAGGATGATTCCTCTAAAGCTTCTACTTCAAAGATGAAGAAAAAGAAGATTAAGTGCTTCTTTTTTGGCAAGAAAGGCCATTATGCCACTAATTGTTTCAAGAAGAAGAACCAATTCAAGCAAGCCAACATCTATAATGAGAAATAAGATGATGCAAATGCAAGTGAAGGAGAAGGCACTCTTATGGTATCAAGCTAATTTCAAGACTATTGTGAGCAAGAAGGCATCAAAACGGAGTTCTCTTGTGCCTATTCCCCTTCTCAAAATGGGGTGGCCGAGAGGAAGAATAGATCCTTGTGTGAGTGTGCCAAAGCACTTCGAATTAAAGCATCCTTGCCTAAGGATTTTTGAGGAGAAGCTATCAATTGTGCCAACTATTTATGTAATAGACTCCCTCATCTTGCTCTTGGTGAAAAGTCATTATATGAAGCCTTATTCAAGAAGAAGCCTAATGTTGATCACCTTAGAATCTTTGGAAGTATTTGCTTTGCTCATATTCCCCAAAGAAAGATGATCCAAGCTCAAGAAAAGAGATCATGGTTGAATATTCATCCACCAAGAAGGCCCATAGAGTCTATATACTCTCTACTTCCAAAGTGATTGAGAGTAGAGATGTCACTTTTCATGACGATCTAAAATCCACCTTGGAAGGGGCCGAGATCAAGACATCTCAAGATGCATCACCTACTATCTATATTGAAGACAATCAAGAAGTGATGGGGTCGAGGTTTGAGGAGGAGACTCCTCATGTATTCTCATCAAGAAGATCTTTGAGAGATAGATCTGAGCCTAAGAGGCTCTCATATATTGACAAAGGCAAGCAAGTGGACCTTGATTCCACCAATTATGCTTTTTTCAAATCACATGAAGAGCCAAAGTGTGTCCAAGATGCACTCCAATCAAAGGAGTGGTACAAAGCTATGGAGCAAGAATATGATGCATTGATCACCAACAATACTTGGGAGCTTGTGGATCCTCCATCCAGCAAGCATATCATAGGTTGCAAGTGGGTATTTCGAATCAAGTACAATCATGATGGCACCATCAACAAGTATAAAGCAAGGTTATGTGCAAAAGGATTTGCTCAAATCCAAGGCCTTGAATATGAAGAGATCTTTGAAACACCCATTGCAAAGATGGTGACAATAAGGATCATCATATGTATTGCTTGCTATTTCAAATGGAAGGTGTTCCAATTAGATGTTTCCAATGCGTTTCTCAATGGATATCCTGAAGAGGAAATCTATATGGAGCAACCTCAAGGATTCATCAAGGATGAATCAAAATTTTGCTTGCTATTCAAAAGTCTTTATGGACTTGAGCAAGCACCAAGATCATGGTATGCTAGACTCAACTCCTTTCTTATCTCACTAGGATTTATCCTAAGTGACTATGATCCTTCCATGTCTTTGAAGTTTGTTGCTAGTGATCTTGTCATTTTTCTCATTTGTGTAGATGACATTATCCTTTGTGGAAGTTGCATCAAATTAGTAGAAGAGACAAAAGTGCACTTGGAGGAGAGTTTAAAATGCAAGATCTAGGATAGATCCACTATATCTTAGGCCTAGATATTGACTTTCATCATGATTATGCTTTTATATGTCAATTTAGATATGCTCTTTCAATGTTGAAAATGTTTCATATGGCGTATTGTACATAGACACTAGTGACAAGTTTGATCGAAAATATACAAGTGCTTATACTATATTTCTTGGAGGAAATCTCATATCTTGGCTTTCCAAAAAGCAAGATCTATATCTCTCTCATCATGTGAGGCCTAACTACAACAACAAAAGAAGTGATATGGATCAAGAGGATATAATTGGAGCTCATGCATTAAGAATTTCCTTTGATCAAATGTGACAACATCTCGGCCCAAGCCCTTGCCAACAATCCAATTTTTCATGCAAGGAGAAAACACATCGAAGTTGCAGGTTCGAGAATACAGCTCCCACATGCATCAAGATGGTGCCAGATCCAAGTTGAGAAAGAAAGAGCATATGCGCTCCACAATGGTGCCTCCCCAAAAAGAGATGGGTGCCCCTTTTGAACCTACACCAAGAGAGAACCCATACCAGAGGCGCAACAAGTCCTCTTTGAAGTGAAGATGCACCAATACTTATCAAGTGCAATGATGGCTATGCTTAGTGAGGTGAAGAGAAGGACAGAGAAATAGAAAGGAAAGAATGGAAAGCATCCCTACGAGCCATGAACCACAATCAATTCGACCTCGCTAGCGAAATGAGAGACGGGCTAACACAGCTTGAAGCCAAGTTTGAAGAGCTGGAGGCAACTAGAGGGTTTGCAGGGGCGCCTCCTCCACTCATACCAAGGGACCCACGAGCGCAAAACACAGAAGACTTCCAAAGTAAAAGCACCGCCTACTTTCAAAGGAGAGCATGACATTCAAATTGTGGAAGATTGGTTATTTCACATGGACTATTACTTTCGTCTAGTAAACACTCTTGAAGAAGAAAGAGCGGACTTGGCATTAGCATATTTTGAAGGCTACACTACAAATTGGTATCGGGTGGCAGGAATGCAATTCCAAACATGGGATGCATTCAAAACCGTGTTACGAGAGGAGTTCATATCTAAGGATTCACACATGAGATTGAGGACAGAATTGTCAGGACTCAAGCAGAAAGGTTCATTGCAAGGGTACCTAAATAAATTCAGACAGAGTGTATGGGTTATTGAAGATATATCTGAGGCTGACAAGACCCACTATCTCTTGTCTGGAATGCAATCTTGGACCCGGCAAGCAATAGACAGCTACATTCCCCATGACTTCAATTCAACTATTCGAGCAGCTGAAATGGTCTGTGATTATGAGACCACATTGGTGCCAACTGCTCCCTCAACCTCAACGAGAGTCTTTAGTGGATCCAGACCGAGTCTGAGCTTCTTTTCAAGGGGGGGCT
Organism: Diphasiastrum complanatum; assembly: GCA_029204225.1. NCBI lineage: Eukaryota > Viridiplantae > Streptophyta > Lycopodiopsida > Lycopodiales > Lycopodiaceae > Diphasiastrum > Diphasiastrum complanatum. The sequence continues at coordinate 57,718,479 of CM055097.1, forward strand.
CAACTTTAAATGGCAACCAAGCCTCGAGTAGCGTGGAAAAATTCCCAACAAAAATAGGGTTTGGCAACCAAGGCAACAGTGGAGGGAACACTTTTCAAAGAAGGAACAATGATGGACCTTCAGCTAGTCACAACAACAGCTCACCAACGGTGGGCAGTTCCATGCGCTGCTTTAATTGTCATCAACAAGGTCAGTCTTAGAGGTCATGCCCCAAGCCATTGAACAAACGAATCATGGCGGCGATCGAAGTATTTGATAGGATGGAAAGAGAGGCATTCAATCAAGAAGATGGTGAATAGGATGATGAAGAAGACCTAGAAACGGATTTGATGGAGTCTGACTTGAATGCCTTACAACAAATAGGGGCACTTGCAACTTATCGTGAACATCTCATGGCGACTCCTGCAAGAGAATCAAAGTTATTGTACCTCAAAGGCTGTATCCAAGACAAGATCATTCACTTCATGGTAGACTTGGGAGCGTCACATAACTACTTGTCAAAAAGCCTGGCAGGGGAATTGGGCATTCAATACAATGACAATTTGTAGACTGGCAACCAACTTACCAATCTCGCTGGGCACGTGGAAGAATCGATTAATGTTCACAATCTTGAAGATGGATGCTTTCGATGCTATCTTGGGACTAAGCTGGTTTAACAAACATGTGGTGGCCTTGGCAAAAGGAGTTAACCTTGTGTTATTATAGAATAGCAGAAGACCTTGCATCTTAGATCTATGCCAAGGGACCAATTAGAAAGGAACGACACAACTGAGCCTGAGCCAGCCATCCCTCCCAATCTCATTCACCTCTTTAATGAAGGATAGCCAGCAGCGACAAACCAGCTGACACGGGATCAAATGGAGCCAACATTGTCTGTAGCTTCTACATCAAAGATGGATCCAAGTGCCGATGCAGAGCTCAAGGAGCTCAAACTGGGCGGACAAACGAAAAGTCTAGAGTCCTAGGAGACTCATTCAGATGTGCGACATCCACATATCTTAGGCTCAATTCCCTAAGGTCCCAGAGCAAGTTAGAAAGTCAAGGACTGAGCCTCTGACCTGTGGTGAGCCAGTCAAGTAGTCACAAGTTATGAGCTAGCTCTGGAGCTTGAGTCATGGCCTAGTAAGGAACCAAGTTGATTATGCCGCCGAGATGGCTCCCAGACTGATTCTGCCAGGCTTAATCAGCAAAATAAAAACTAAGTCCAAAAAAGTGTGCTTTACCAGTTGGCACTATATTCCAGGATAGAGGGGGTGCGCCGAATCACACCAGAACTATAGGGGGAGTCTGGCAGACAGAAACTTGGGCAGATCAACCAACGCCAAGAATCCAGTGGCCAGGTCTCAGCTCTCTCTACCAGCACGAGCCAAGCACTATGCCCAGCATGTGTTGGTGGCCATGAGACCATTCAGTCTATGTATGAATGTAATCTCTCCAAATTTAATAAAGTTGATCCTTCGGAATGAATACCATTTCGGTTTCGCCTCCGGGATTGGTCCAAGTGGAAGGACCCTTACTACAACCGTTTTGCGTCGTCGGCGCCTAAGGGTTCACGTCACTGATGTGTGGCTCACCACTATGCCATTTGGTCAGTTTGGCGACCACTATGCCTTGGGTTTCATGTGTGGCTTGTCTTTGCCTTTGGTTACCTTATGGGGATGGATTCTGAGTTGGCTTTCGGGTTGGTTAGGATTCTAGTTTTCTTAAGTTTGAATGGTTAGGCTTGTTACGTTTCTAAGTTGGCTTTTACGTAAGTGCATGATGGATGAATGTTAGACTTAAGTGTGTGTTGGGAAAATCGCTCAAGTCCTAGCGCCCTTTGAGGCGCTGGCGCAACATTAGGTTTGATGAGTGACTAATCTCAAAGTGGTGGCATGAAGTCAAAGGACCAATCAAAAGAGAGATTTTCATGTATATGGTCCAATCAATTAGAGGAGTCTTAAATCACTCATCCAATCACATTGAGAGGAGTAGAAAAAGGGGTCCAATCATATTTGAGCACCCTCTAAAACGAGTTCCTATTAGAAGGATTGATGCTTTCATTATGTACTTGGTTTTTTGAGATCTAAGTGAGATTTGACAATTGTAGCCTTTATTGGTTTCTCTCGCTACCCGAGAGAGAGGTGTTTTCTTACTTAAGTTTTTCAAGCACTTGTCTCCACACGTGTGAGAGTACTTTTATGATGGTTTTATGCATGTAGATTAGTGCTCTTTCCATAGAATTGGGTGTTTGATCTTGATTATCAATCTACTCTTGATCTAGGTTCAATGACAAAGTCTTAGGAGATCAAATCACACTTTGTGGCATTCCCACACATGTGAAAATTTCGCATCTTCACCTTCCTAGCATAGAATAGAAAAGCCTTCCATTTCATTCTTTGAGAAATACAAAATATTTGGTGTGAAAAAAGTCGATCTCTTTAAACTTGAGAACTGGAAAGAAATTAGCTTTTCTCCACAATTTTATGAACCAAGATGATTAACAAGTTTAGTGAGCTCACATACAATTTAAAATTTCTCCAAAGATTACACGGTCACTTCATATCGTCTAATGAAATCAATATTGGATGAAATAGGACAACTTATTCTTGGAAGATGAATTGGCTTAGTTGGAAGATCAAACCAACCATTTTTCTCCTGAACTAGAGGTGATTATGGGCTCCAAATATTGTAGGTTAATGAGTAGGAAGATTCTTCACAAGTGATCTTCAATGATATGAGAAGATGGTGTTCATAACTGTCTTATTGTAGGAAAATTTCCCTTCTCCTCCACTACTTCTCTATCAAAATAGCTCTATGGCCATCAAAGACCATTAGCTTGTGCTTGAGAGACCTAGGCTTCAACTCTATTTTCTCCATAATGGCCTCCAATATGCCTTCCATGCTCTAGACCTTTTGTGAAACTTTCTCAGAACATTGTGTCTTAGAAAATGCTTCACTTATCATATCCATATGTTGTCAAAACACAGTGTTCATGATTGAACATTAACTAATTCAAATATAACACAAACCAATGCTCACTATCTTAGCACTCAGATCTCAAATTTCAGATTTTCTTGTGTCAATGCTAACTATACTTGACTCGCCCACCACTTATCAACTTTCAGCTCTCAAATAGACATTCTTAATCAGGAATAGACTCTTTCTAGCATCTTATGATATTCTTCAACTTCCCATAACTAGAAAAGTAAACTTTAGGCTGTCATTTGGACATTAATTCTTCACAAGTTCCATCCCACATGTATTTTAATCGCCACATCTTCTACAAACTTTCATGGCAACTCTTTAGCGAAGATTGTCAAGAAAACAATCTTCCAATTAGCTCATTCAAATGCATAGAGTTGATGTTTTTGCTAACTTCCCACAACAATTTGTTGCCTCTTTCACACATGCAACAACAGATCCCAACCTTTGATATGATTTTTGTTCCTATCTGATGATCTAGAAACAAGTTTGCACAAATGAATAGATCATGGCATTCCTCCTCAAGGGTACACAATTTGTTCCCTAGACACTCCCAACATTTTTCTGAGGAAGCACTCTCAAACACAAAAGCAAGAACCAAATCTTCGCAATGTGGGGTTGCGTAATGCCATTCAAATCTATTATCAACATCTTGGTTTTGTGTCCATTGGCACTGTATTTCTCAGGGGTGTGGATGCTTCTCGAGCTAGTGTTATTGAGTTGCGAGAGTTTATTTATGAGCATATACGTGTAGTAGTCATCAAGGTGGGGGCACAATATGCAATGCAAGTGGTCACCAACATTTTTTCTTCTCTAGGTTATAGATCGTGACTACCATTCATAGTTTGCCAGCCATTCTAGCTAATAGCCTTGGGGGTTGCTGCCCCTCATTGGATGTTACGTCCATGTCCAATTCATAGGATTCAGAATAATCTTTGACATGGATATTTAAGACTCCAATATATGAGTCTATTAGTTATGCCTTGTCATTCTGAACGAAGCCAAAAAAGTAATCAATAACCTTGTGAGGGCCAATGCATACCCATTAGGACATGTGGAGCTAGTGCATGGTGTCTGATGACTATATATACATGTAAAGGAGATCAAAAGCAATTGGATGACAATTGAGATCTTATAGAAAATATTCCTAGGCCCCAAGGGTCTAAATATACTTGTAGGAACTTGCTCTCATTCTCTTCATGTTTTCAGTTTCCAATTGCCAAGAAGTTCTCCTCTCTTGTATTCAGTCATTGTGGCTTCGGGGTGAAGCTGATTGGGATTTGACTTTTGACTTCTAGTTGGTTGAATAGTTTGGCTCCATAGTTTTCTTTTCGCCACATGCAATAGGATCTAGAGGATCTTTTGAAAATACTTGGGAGACATTTTGGCATTAATCTGACATATGATGAGGACATCAAATTTTGTAAAGGTGAGGTGAATGTTGTAAAGCTAGCTACAAGTGCAAGCTATATTCCTGCGGTCATTGGTGATAGCATTGTTTCCAGCTCTAGCAATGCCACTGCTACTCCCAATGCATGTGTAGCTCCTGACACCACTACAACAAGAATCCAGCTGACACTAAGTTCCAATGGCTCAAAAATTGGATCTAGCAAAGTCCAAAGAGCTTAGATTGATGTGAAATCACCTCACATGATCTAGATATGATTAAAGGAAGTCTAAATATCAATAAATTTTTTATAGAGAAAATCCTAGTGAGAGGAAAAAAATGTATTTTGCCAATTTTGTCGAAGCACTTGTTGTGAGAGGAGGTGGTGAATCTCACCATACTTATAGGGGGATGCAGATTGTGAATCAGGATGACAAGTCTCAGCTCCCCTTGCTAGAATGCTATCTTGACTCTTGCCTTGGCATGCCAGCGCCCTATAGACTAGGTTCAGTCACATAGTTGAAATTTAACCTTCTCAGATTCATAAATATAGTGGAATTTTTCTCAAACTGCCTCTAATTATTTTTGGATTTTAGTGTTTGCTTAAAGCACCAATAATAAGGCCGCTTCAAATCTTTTGGATCTGGCACCTAACTGAGGGTTGTATCTCAAGATGTCAGCGATACGTCATCATGACCATTTGATCCGGCATGCCAACTACCTGTTGTTGAGACCATTCGATCCAAAAACTGGTTGTCTACATATCTGTCATGGCTTGTGGTTTTGAGTGTTCTTTGCTTGAAAGTAAACAGTGTTGGGCTCTTGGAACAAGCTCTAATCTATTGGAAAAATTGGATGGCTTGCTTGGATGGAAGTTACCTGTTTATGGCTATCCAGTATGGCATGGTGCCAGGTTGGCTCCTTGTGCTCATAGCAGAGCTTCAAGTGAGTTAAGCCTCTCAAGATGGGCATCTTGGGATCTGATGTATGTTAACATGTTGGCTACTTATATGTCAAGTGGGGTTGGATGGCGAGAGTCGAAAGTTGGGAAGCTATCGTTGTAATAACATACTACATGTCATTTTTCACAAATAACAACTTAATACATTTGAACATACTTATCACAGATTTATATTCAATGTAAAAGCCTTATAAAGGAAGAAATATCTATTGAGGACATTTCTAATCCAAAGGCATTTATTCTGAAGAACTTAACTGAATCAACTCGAGCCATTATTGAAAAAAAATACAAATAATGAATATTCTTGAACGAGTCAGACAATTCTATCCTTATCCAATGAATGTGCCTTTTCACATGTTCAACTCTCATTGTTCTACACAGAGACATGTAGATAAATGCACACATGTCATTATCTTATTGGCTACAAATAATTAAATAGGAAATTAGAGTAGACATGCCTTATTGTCTAACAGACGTGACTCTCTGAGTTCTACGTCTATATGTACTAAAACACTCAATCAAATTACACCAAGTTATCAAGTTCGACGCCTATCTAGGCATATAGTGTTGTCTAGTATAGCACAGTTTTTTGGACCTATTTTTTATTTTGTTGAATAAGCCTGGCAAGCCTAGCAGAATCAGTCTAGCTCCCAAAAATGGATCCCAGGAGTTGTCCTGGTGGGCAAAATCAACTTGGCTCCTAAACATGAGTCCCAGGAGTTGACTAGGCCATGACTTGAGCTCCAAAGCTAGCTCATGACTTGTGACTATTTGATTGACTCACCACAGGTCGAAGGCTCAGTCCTTGACTTCCTAACTTGCTTTGGGACCTTTTGAGAGTATCACCCCTCAAAGTCTTACGAGGGCACACTTGGTGCTCTTGAGTTAGCTTTACAACAGGGGGGTTTTATTTCTAACATTCTATTTGGTCAAAACAATCTCAAAACTAACACTACACAAATTTCTAAGTACTCTTTCTCTCACACTCTTTTTTCCTCAACTTTTAAGCTTCAAGCACATTCTAAATTTTAATTTATGATTTATCATATTCCCTACCCTCACACACTTCATCACACAAGAAAAAGTAGTACTAAACACAATAGTAGAATTGTTCAAAACCTAGAAAAACTAAAATAAAAATTAGATTTTTAAAAAAAAAATTGTTTCGTTCACTGGAATCCCATTTCAAATGGTCCATTTGAAGTGGACAATTTCAAAACAGAGACTTATTGAGTGAAACTTGTTTTAATGAAACTCTTTTAAGCCCTTTGGTGCTCATGATTTACTTTTCAGCAAAAAAGGTGATCTAGGAGCCTTTGTATTGATTATCGTGCCTAAAATAAGCTTATTTTTTCTAATCAATATTCCATTCCTCATATAGATGACCTTTTTGACCAAGTTGGGCCGCCACAGTGAAACAGATCAAGGATGGTGATGGCAAGTCACAATTAGTCCATCTATAAGGTCATCACAACCAGATCTAGAGAAATCTAGTCAGATCAAGCCAGATCCATCAAGATCCAACAAGATCTTATAAGATCCGACAATATCCAACAAGATCCAAGTGAGATCTAGATCCAGATAGGATCAACAGGGAAGCTAATCATCAGATTACATCAATCAGCCTTCATTTTTTTTAATCAGAGACATCTATCCCAAGAAAACATGACAAAATAAAGACAAAATTCACTTAAACTGATGGATCAGCTGCCAAATGTCCATCAGAAGTTCCAAAGAACTCCCCATAGTCAGATCTGACCTGGATGCAATGGAACACCAGTCTACAAGAGTTAAGGATCAGATCAAAAAACACTAAAAAAAGAGCACTTTTTTCATGATTTTTTGGGATTCCTTGAAAATTAACTTTGATAGTCACCAGATCTGACTCAGATGCATCTACGAAAATCTTTGCGAGAGTTACTGATGGAATAATCACCAAATTTGAGTGTTTGCAAGAAAGTCAAAATTTTTGGATCCTTCACATACCATCAAGATCAGCAAAACAACCTTCGTAGAAGACATAAATGGAATCAGAGCCATGAAATTAGCCTGCCTACAGGGTCTGATCTTGAAAATCTAGTATCTGGAACAAGTTGTGCGAGAGATCACTTCCTGCGAGGGTTGAACCTTCACAGACTGTTTGAACCCTCATAGAACCTTCGCAGGGTAGTCAAATCACCTTCTGAACCTTCGCAAACTTTCATGAGGTCTTAGAATTTTGTGAAGAAGGTCCCTGCAAAATTTTGGCTGGAATTGAGCTAGGAAAAGTGCATTTTGCCTAATACGCACTCTAAATTCCCCTATATAAGGGCAAAATTCGAGTCATTTGTCACTTCACTCAACGAAGTTCTGCCAAATTTTCATTCAAAATTTTCAAGTTATCCGATTGCGACCAAACTTTGTACAAGCCTCCATCTGCCCTCACAATTATCCAATCTATGTTCAGTACTTCCATTCCCACTTCCGTTATCACGATTTCCACCTTTTTCAGTTTTTTGAGCCTTTTAACTATTTTTGACGCCTTTCTCACTTTTTTGAGTGCCTTTTCACCTTTCTACACTTCGTCATTAATAGTCCGTAACATTCATCTAACCATCATGACTTCCTCTTCCTCCACTGACGAATCCGGCATGAAGCAGGTTATCACTTAAAGATACCTTCTACCACTCAAATCTGGGCCTTGTCTTCTGATGCCTTGATTTAACCTTGGCTTCAGACTGTTGGCCCTCTCCTTGAAGTAATGGATTTTTACCCAGTGCTATTCTATTCTGACATCAACATGGCCCTTGCGCTTCATGGCTACTCTACTTGGGACATGCCCAAGTCGAGCTTCCACATCCTGTATCAAAGTACCACACATACAAGGTCTGGAATAACTCTAACTCCATGGTCACCATCGGCATAGTATCTGGTGATTGCCAGCCAATTTCCCATTGCCAAGTTAAAAACCTCATCAAACCCTACGTAACCAAGACTGCTCCTAAGATCCCAATCTAGACTAACAATAGGTACTTGATAGAGGCTATCAACGATCCCATAATTCAAGCAGTTGCCTATCTGCTGAACAACTTTTTGGTTTTTTCAACTTTTCGCAAGAACCACATACAGTCCATGCTGCTCAAGAAAATTGTGGAATCCTTCATGGAGTTTCCTAGACCCATAGTAGTGCCATACGATTGGAATACTTTCCTTCTGCACAAACTCTCCATTGCCATCAAACCTAACACGTGCAACCATATTGCAACAGGACCACTGTTGTGTAATTTTGTCTGTGCACTTCTCAAGGAGAAGGTTCGCGAGTTTAACCGATCCAACATTTTGTCTGTCACTGTCCCCCACATTGTCCTATACTCTCCATCTGTCGCGTCACCCAACCTGCAGTCACTAACACAACGGCCAACAAATGCATGTGTGGCATGCCCCCTCCTCATCTACTCCTCCTATCACCAGACGACGCACTGCAACTCCACAACTAACCACCCCCACTTCCGTCACCACAGTTTTTTCTTCTGCTCAACCCTCCGCTTCTACTACCACATTATTCCTCTTTCGATTTCGACATCCTCTGCTTCTGTTCCTATATCTTCCACTGCTTCTATGACCATTGCTTCGTCCATACCCCCTACTTCTGCTTCTACCTCCCTTCTCCAGATCAATCCCCTCGATTCACAGCTCTCTCCTGACACACTATTGTGGATGCAGCTCATCAATCTCTCTTCGCCTCCCTCGTCTCCATCCATCCTCCAAACTACCCTCCAGTTCCCCTCTATTCCTACCATTCCTTCTTTCGAGCAGTCTGTTCTTACGTCTATTTCCACCAAAGACACTCCTCTCACACCTCTCACATCTCCAGTGAACGCTACCAAGGGCGACAAAAAACCATTGCTTGATGATGCATTTGTATAGACGAAATTTGTATTCTCACCCCTTTGTGCTAATCCCACCGCACCAGAGGGTATGGCACCACCAAAGAACCTGATCAAAGATGATGACACTGGCGTGCAAACCATTCGGGCGACAACAAAAGCAGTCCCACAACAAGTGCCACGCTACCAGCTGCCCCACGGACCTCACGACAACCTACCAAGCCTTGGGAACCTTCATTCAAGACGCTGTAGTGGCCAAGACCTCACTCGACAGCGCAATACTGCAATTGGCCACCAACAACACCCAGTTGTGAGCAGACCTTACAAAGCTCCAGCAAGAATTGATGATCGCTAAGCAACATGAGTTGGATGGACAGAAGGAGATCTTGAAGTTGCAGCAAAAAGAAGATGGCCAAAATCAGTATATCCAAAGCCTCTTCAAAGCAGTCATGGATGCTTCTGCAAAGGTCTAGAAGCTTCAAACCGAAGCCACACAATGACTCGCCCCCCTCCAGGCACAAATTTAAATCTATGAGATAGAAAACACTCGCCTGGGAGCGGAGGTGCAAGCATTGCAGAATGAAAAGACCGCATGGTTAGCTCAACCGGCACCTGATAGTAGGCCGCTGACTTAGACATAAATGAACGTATTCCAGCATCAGGTGTAGGTTTACAACCAGACCTTGAACAACGATTTGACAAATACAGAACAAGTGCCAATCAGGAATTGGCCCAGGCCAAGCAATCCCTCAAGGCCTGTCAGAGGCTCATGGAGCAGAAACCCCAACTAGCCTTGATGGTAATTCCAGCACCACCTGTCTTTGATGTTACACAGGCCGGCTCCACCCAAGACAAGGGTAAACAAGCAGCGGGGGCAAGCAGTCTATATCATGGCTTGGGTGCACAAGACATCATAGGAGCCAACACCCAGGGGCAAGATACAAGCCCAAATACGAGCCAGGCACAAGCCTCATCCTCAAGGGTTCAAGATCGATCTCCGCCAGCCACGCGTTCAGAAAGCCAACCTCAATAGAGGATGAAATCAACTCCTATTTGGTAACAATGAGATCAAGGGCAATGAGTTAGCCTATATTCCAACCTTAGGCGCTCAGCCAGAATGGTGCAAAAGATTGTCTGGGTCCCTGCGGCCATCATGACATACATTACCAGTCTTGCTATTGCTATTGTTGCTCTCCATTTGCTTTCAAGTTCCTACTTTTTTGGTTTCATTAGTTTATGTTTCTCCTTTAGCAAGTAAAATGAGCAAGTGAGCTAACCTCGACTCTCTCTCTCTCTCTCTCTCTCTCTCTCTCTCTCTCTCTCTCTACTTCTTCTATTCATCTGACTCTCTGTCTCCCTCTCTTTTTCACTACAAATCATGATGTATGTCGGGTTAGTGCAGGGGAGTGTAGTGTTAAAAGGTGGTAGTATTAGTGTAAAGGGTAGAAAGCAACTAAAAGTAGCATCTTAGCATAGTTAGGCTCCTATCCAAGTGTTCTAACTCTCTTTGACAGGTGGAAGGGCTGCTCACCAACTAAATCTACACCCTACATATGGATCCCTTCACATTCCTACCACTCTTGATAATCGTCCTTAGCTTGCTTTCACTTATCACTTGTTGGGGACCACTTTGCTTTTCATTTAAAGAACACTTTTACTAGCCTTCTATGAAATCTGAGCTTCATACTGCTATTTGCCAATGTACTTTTGTGCTCGCAATAAATATGCACGTGTCAAGTCTTCTAGTCTCCTCCAGCAATGGCCCATTCCTCATCATCAATGGAGAATACTGTTGGACCTCTTGTAAAGCTTGTCTTCTAGTGCCTTTTGGCGTGAGTTTCTTTTCTATGCCCCACCCGGGCCCTAGACTTTCACCTAGACTTTATCCTTGGGCTTTCTCGAACCCAATGTGGCCATAACTCTTGCATGTGATAGGGTCTCAAAATAGATTCCCTTTATTCCCCTTCAAAGCACTATTACCACCATAATAATGGCTCTCACCATAATAATTTTAATGTTCATCCGAAGAGCTTTTCTTTCTATCCAATAGCTTTTTTATAGTTCCATCAACATTAGGTTCAGTTCCTTGTTCAAGGGGATGGACGACTAGTCGATGAGAATACTTGTGGGCCTATTGGTGTTTTTTTAATATACACCCTTGCTTGTTGATCAGGCTCATGCTCTGGCTACCATTATTCACTCCCGAGATACTTCTACTACTAGTCTTGTTGATGATGATATCATTGCTCCTACTGTTTATTCTCCTTGATGTTTTTCCATTTTCAATGGAGATAAGTTATGGACTCATCTTTGACTCACCATTTTCTTAAATTTATCCAACTCTTCTATCATATGTTGACCACGGGCCCTTTTTATCCATGTATAGGCTTAAAAGCCTCTTTGATGCATTTAAATTTAGGACTGGCCAAAGGCCCTATTTTTATTAGTCAAGTATTTGGAATGGGGGCCCTTTAGGAGGAGGGCGCACTATTTTTCCTCCAAATCATGCCTCCCTTGATTTTTGAAGTCTACTTTTAGGGTTCCTCAAGGAAGTAAATACATTCATTTAAAAGAAATGAAAAATCACAAACTAGAATAAATGGAGACAAAATTACTAAAGAATAGAACACTTTTCCTTCCTCAAAAGATTCTAACATTCCAACATATAGGTACAACTAAAGGATGACTATATACTCCTTACAAAAGGAGGAAGAGCACTTATGACTACAAGTTTATTAATCATAGAACTCGAACTAATTATGTCAAGATCAAAGGCAAGTAAAATTGTGATGACAAGATCTTTTGTAGATGTAAAAAAGTTTACTAGAGGACCATTTTACTCAAAAAGCAACCTATTGAGAACTATTGATGCCAAAATCTTGAAAAGACAGGTTTTCCAAAAACCCGTCCAAAGGACTGATGCTATACAACATGCTAGTTACGAACTGCATGAAGTTCCTAATACTCAAAAAAGCATCAATATGGGTAACTCATTTTGTTTGTATATATGAAAATAATGAGAAAATGAATTTGTTTGATAATTTATAAGCAAGCATGTACATGTCTTCAAAAATTAGACATTTTAACTTGTAGTAATTGACTGACACAAATTGGTCGCTTGTAAAGATAAAAAAATTTCACACTTGAAAAGATCTGTATTTAATCAGCTCCTTTTGGCGATCGACCACACATAGATAGCCTTCATCATTAAAGAATCCAAGGTCCCCAGTATGTAGCCAACCCTCACTATCTATGGCAACTGCTGTTGCCTCAACATTTTTCACATAACCTGCACAAATGGTATTTCATAAGAGTTGTACCCTTCAACATATACATCTAAAATGAGATATCAATTATAAAGATAGAGAATCCACAACTGAGTTGATAGTCCAAAAACCAAAGATATTTCACCTCTACTTTGGGGTAATTAAACAAAAACCATGATAGTGTATGGAAAGGATATCCCTTTTGGTTCAACATTGATGACACTCAACAAAATTTCAATCCATTAGAATAAAAGGAATATAAAATATATTTTCCAAAAATTGAGGCATAAATATATGTGTAGCTTTGAGTTTTGAGCTCCCATATGGAACTTTTAAGCATTCACCAAAACGAAGACAAGCAATGCACTGTAGAGAAAAGGCCACACCAATGATAGTTGGAGCCAAGCTGAGGAAGCAGAATTGCCCAAAAATGGAAGAGAAAGAATAGAAGATGGTAGGTATATCCTACCAAAATCTAATCGGTAGTCTGATGTACCTCACAATTTGTACCAGACCCGATCTAGCTTTCTCTGTTTACGCCTTGAGCCAATTCTCTTCCAATCCTGGCATGACACATTGGCAAATGGCAAAACGAATCCTACAATATCTGAAGAGTACCCAGAATATGGGATTAACCTACAGAGCTGAAAACAAAAGAAAAAGATTCGATCTGCACCACTACAATGATGCAAACTGGGCGAGCTGCAAAGATGACAGCAAGTCCATAACTGGAGGATGTACCATAGTGTGCGGAGCTGCAATCAGCTGGATATGCAAAAAGCAAATCTTGGTAGCTCAATCCTCTTGCGAAGCTGAATACGTCGCAGCTTCAAAGGTGGCGAACGAGGTAGTGTGGCTGCAGATGATGTTGGAAGCAATCGAGATACCACAAGAAGGACCATGCACGATGATGATGGACTCTCAGAGTGCCATTTATCTATCCCAGGATCTTGTCTTCCATTCAAAGACAAAACACATACCTTTGAAATACCATGACATTCGAGATTTAATCTTGAAAGGAGAGCTCCAGGTCCAATACATAAAATCAGAAGACATGATTGCAGATCTACTGACAAAGCCGCTTGACAAGCCACTCTTGGCCAAGCAAAGAAAGACAATTGGATTAAACGTACAAAGCTGCAAGGTTGAAGAGGGATTGTCAAAAATGGTGAACTCCTGCAACTTTGCCGCAACACAAACACGAAGTGAAGGTAGAATGGAGAACAATTCGCAAAAGTCAACATCCCTTGACTCGAAGGACGAACGATTCGCGAATCATTCGCGAATTGTAAACATACCTCCAAGACCACAGAAACCGCAAAGCGACGCAAAACGAAAAGGCACGAAAGAAACGAAAGGAAATGAAAGAAACGAAGGGGAATCTTTCATGCTGCCAGTTGGCAGCTCAACGGGCTTGGAGTCTTAGACTTCACGCCCAGCTGAAACGAGTAGCAACGATGGAGAGTAACTAATTAGTTGATTAGCATTAACTAGTCTTGTAATTTTTTGTTTAGTTGTCTTGTAAACTCCATGCAGTGGAGATATATAAACTATTCTCCAGGATCATCAAGATATCAGCACATTGTAACACAGTGAGATATAGAGAGTAGAGTAGAAAATGAAAAAGAAGTTAAACGGAAGAGTTGTGCATGAAAGTCTACCAACGAGCAGAGCGTCAGGCTGCCAATGAGCGAGAGACTGACCATCTCACTCTAAAAATTAAACTGATAATACAGTTGCTCTATTTTCATGCATCTCCTTGTCATCAGCTGTCTTGATTGCTAGAATGAAATTTGTTCTATGATGTGCAGTCGCATGTCTAGATTCCTGTGAAGCTTCCGCGCAAAAGAAAATTCAAAAGAAACAAAATCGTTCGTGACAACAAAACAGAACAGTTTTGCAACACATCTATGGGTTTCTTAATATTGGAATCTAATGAAAGACTATCTACCTCCAACTATTCTATTTGGAAGGTTAGAATGGAGTCAATCTTGATACTCCAAGATGTAATGGACACTGTACTTGGGATTGAGGAGGGTTTCCAAAGGAGTGATGAGAGTGCAACCAATTATGTATTGAGAGTCAAAGACATCCATAGAGAGCTTGCTTGTATTGGAGATCCTATCAAACAAAGTGAGCTAGTTCAAGTCATACTCAATGGCTTAAAAGATGATTATGACAATTTTGTCCAATCCTATACTATCAAAGAAGAGCTATCAAGCTTGGAAGCATTATAAGGTGTTCTTATTGCTGAAGAGTCAAGGCATGAGAACAAGCTTATGAGGATGGACAAATCATCCCTCAATCATGTTGGAGATGGAAAAACACTATTTGTCAAAGACAAGCACAAAGAGAGGAGCAAGAAGCAACACCAACACTTTTCTAAGGACAAAGCAAAAGACAAAGATGAAGAGGAAGATAATTCCTCTCAAGATTCTAATTCAAAGATGAAGAAAAAGATTATTAAGTGCTTCTTTTGTGGCAAGAAAGGCCATTATGCCACCAATTGTTTCAAGAAGAAGAACCAATTCAAGCAAGCCAACATCTCTAATGAGAAAGAAGTCTTTATTGCAAGTGATGGAGAAGGCTCTCTTATGGCATCAAGCTTCTCCTCTTCCACCTTCAAAAAGGATGACTCTTAGTATATTGATAGTGGAGCATCATCTCATATTTGTAGCTCCAAGGATTCTTTCTCATATATTATGCCTTATAAAGGAATCAAAAAGTCCATATATATTGCAAGTGATCAAGAGTGCAAAATTGAAGGAGTAGGGACTATTCCCTTGAAGCTTGCATCTTCCAAAATCCTATCTCTTCACAAGGTTCTTTTTGTTCCCAAGATTACAAAGAATCTTATAAGTGTTGGCCAATCACTTGATGGTGGCCTTAATGTCAATTTCCATATTGACAGATGTGTGATCAAGAAGGATGATGAGATCCTTGCACATGGATCTAGAGCAGAAAACAGTTCATCTTCAGCTTTACAAGTTGCTATTATTTCATCTATTGATTGGGTGATTGATAGCGGTGCCACACGCCATATGACTTATCACAAAGAGGTCTTTTCAAATCTTGTGAAAGTGCATGATGGAAGCGAAGTTCAAGGTGTTAATAACACCTCTTATCCTATCAAAGATATTGGAGTGATCCCCATTATCTTACCCAATGGTGAGGAAAAGTACATTCGTAATGTACTTTATGTTCCAAAAATTAAAAAAGAATCTCATTTCGATCTCTACAATTATGAACCAAGGATTGGTTGTGGAATTCAAAGAAGACAAATGTCTTATCAAAGACCCAAAGAGATCTCTTATGATCATTGCTTCAGGAACATTACGTGGTGGATTGTTCCTTATGGATACCT
Source organism: Diphasiastrum complanatum (assembly GCA_029204225.1). Classification (NCBI taxonomy): domain Eukaryota; kingdom Viridiplantae; phylum Streptophyta; class Lycopodiopsida; order Lycopodiales; family Lycopodiaceae; genus Diphasiastrum; species Diphasiastrum complanatum. Next base: position 57,734,287 of record CM055097.1, read on the forward strand.
ATGAGCGAAGAGCTTCATCATCTTTTTGTCTAGTTGCATCAAGTTCACATTCTTTGGAGTTGGCTGAATTATGGCATGCTAGATTTGGACATCTCAACTTTGCTAGCTTGAACATGTTGAAGAGATTCAATATGGTTGAAGACATTCCTAATATTGAGCATCTCGAAGGACATGTATGCGAAGGATGCATACTTGGAAAATTTCAAAGGCAAGCTTTTCCAATTGATGGAACTATTAGGATTGATGGCAAATTTGATTTGGTTCATAGTGATGTATGTGGTCCAATGAGGACCGAATCCATTGGAAGGTGTAAGTACTTTGTTACTTTTATTGATGACCTTTCAAGATTTACATGGATTTATCCTATGAAGGCAAAATCTGAAGTTTTTCAACGCTTTAAGGATTTTCTAGCAATGATAGAAAACCAGTTTGGGCACTCTTTGAAGATCTTATGTTCCGACTGAGGAGGGGAATATATAAAGAATACGTTCAGTACTTATCTTCAAAGCAAAGGTATCCATCATCAAATGACAACCCCTTACACACCTCAACAAAATGGTGTTGCTGAAAGAAAGAATCGCACTATTATGGAGATGGCTCGATGCATGCTCAAGGCAAAGGGCCTACCTCACAAGTTTTGGGCTGAAGCGGTGATAACGGCGACTTACATTAGTAATCGGTGTCCTACTACTGCCTTGAAGGTATTAACTCCTTATGAAGTTTGGTATGGTAAGAAGCCTACTGTTTTTCACTTACGCATCTTTGGTTGCACGACTTATGCTTTCATTCTCGATAAGCTTAGAACCAAGCTTGATGATAAAGGAGTTAAATGCATATTTGTTGGCTATAGTAGTGAAAGCAAGGGCTATAGGTTGTTCAATATAAATACTAATAAAATCATAGTTCATTTTGATGAAAAGACCTCCTATAATGTTGCGCCCACTCATGTCATGAAAGGGGACTTCCCCCATGATGCATATCTTGAAATATTTTCAGATTTGGTTTTGCCATCTAATCATGAAGAGAAGGGACTGCCATCTACTTCTAGTGGACAGCCCACTACTTCTTCAATTTTGCAACCCATAGTTCATCAAGAAGAACCTATCTATGATGAAGAGCAGCCTGTTGAAGACATTGGACATCAAGGTCCAAGTTCGAAAAACATTGGACATCAAGGTCCAAGTTCGGAACACTTTGGATAGCACAGTGTTGACAAAGATAAGGCTGTTGCACAGCCCAAACCAGTCCCTAAATGGTTGTTGCAAACTTTGCAGGACAGCAAAGTGGATCATTTCTATGAAGGGAAGACTTGTGCCTCTACTAAATCAATAGAATTTGCTGTTTTTTTTAATTCTGCTCTAACTTCTATTGAGGATGGTGCAGTAGAACCTGTTTTTTATGAGCAGGCCAACGGAGTAAAATGTTGGGAGGATGCAATGCAAGAGGAGTACAACTCACTCATGAAGAACCACACTTGGGTTCTTGTTGATCTTCCACATGGGGCTACAATCTTCATCTCTTATGTTATGCATTTCCATTTAAGGAGGGTGTTGGAATGTAAATGGAATTGCTTACATTACCATAGGTTACTTTGACCCAACTCAATTCTTCAGACAGGGACTGTCATCTCATTTGTATACATACAGCTTTATTCAATGATCGTACTAGATTGTACCAAAGATAGTCGTTATTCGAGTGCCGAAAAGAAAGTATTCGCGACAGACGAATAAGATGGTTTTAAAACAGTTCTTTAGAACATGCTTTACGGATACACAGCAAACAACTGTAGTGCACTAGAGTGTCTGTCTGATCAGAGAGTAGTTCATGTAATGTGTTAGAGATTTCTAGTAGACTCAAGATCACTCACACTCAACAGTGCGGAGAATAGAGATAAGGGAGAATAACTCACAAAACTCTATTCACTTCTTCAATCTCTTACATATGCATAAAATTTCTCTCTCGATGCTCGAGATTGAAGTGTGAGATCAATATATGTTCTACGGGATGAACAAACACACCTCTAAAACAACAAGTGCGTCGCTCCCGCGAAAGGGTCTAGTTAACAATTAGACTAAGTATACGTTCAATTATACCATAAGAGGTATATTTAACTAAGAGTTAAGATTACTCTAGTTTAACATGTCTTTCCATATCTAGTCGTTTCGTATGGACGACCTAGTAAAGGTTATCCAAGGCAATGTCTTTCCTTTTAAAGGTCTTGCCCTTTATTATAAGGCAAGTACTTAGGAGATATATTCTCAAAAAATGACTTAGGCCTCTTCATGATTTATACTTATCCGGCTCATATCTTCATTTTCGAGTATATCATGCCATATTTACGTTGATATTCAATATTTAATAATTTTGTGGCATCACATATCCCTTTCCTCCAATGTGAAACGTCCTCGTGAACATATCATTTTCATTTCAAGGATTATTCGCGAAACATTCTTGTTCGTCAGATTTTCGTTAAGGCGAAAAGGTAGTTCTTCGTATATTTCGTCCTTTAGATATGTCTTCGTCTTAGAGAATATGTGTCTTGCTATTTCTTTAATTGAATAGGTTGTTTTGAGTTGATCTTTGAATTGTTGATGAAAACTGGAATCAAACTTCAAAACATCTTTAAACTTCAAAAATTCAGCATCCCATAGAAACATCAGCATGACAAAGGCATGAATGAATGTTTATGAACGATTCAATTTTTCATATAATTTCTGAGCAAAGTCCAAGTTTTGTTGAGCTTCGATCAACAACAAGTCTTCTTTGGATTTTGTGTAATGGCCAACTGGGAGGTTGTCAAATTCTTCCAGTTTAACTGGGAGCAATGTTCCATCAAACAGCTCCTGAGTTAACTTTGTATCTTTGTCTAAATCACTACGTAGGGTGATTTCTTTACAGTAACGAGCTGAAAATCTAATAAAATTGCTTTTAACATAAAGATTTTGAACGAAAAATAATGTCTTTGCCGCAAAAGTACCAAACTGCCAAAATGAATATGTATAGAACTGTTTGTAATGAATGACTTCCTTCTGTCTTGCAGATTGTTTGCCAAAAGTGTGGTTTATGTCGTAGCTTACCAAACCATAATATTAGTAAAAATGTAGTATAAATGATTATCGTTCCCATGGGGAGCATCATACAGAGGTATTTTGTCATTATTGGTAAGATAAAAGGATTTATCTTTGAAGACTAGTGGAATGGAAATGTAAAACTGGTTGTCTGATGACATTTATGAGTAGCAGCCAGTACCGCCATTGAAAATGGTACAAACAAACACCAAGTAAAATATTCAGACAGTTCAGCCAAGAAATCCAGATTCTGAAGAAGAGTGAGAACTCGGCATCCCCACAACATTAAGATCACATGCTTCACAGTTCAGATCTGGAGTTAGCCAAAACAAGAATGCCACAAGGCCAAATGATTATTGCAGGCAATGCTTACAATGGGCTACGTTGACCCTCAACAGTCTTCATAAACTTGCTACTCACTTATTTTGGCAAGCAGTTCCAATCACAGCATAGTTCGATTAATTTATGGGTTCAGTTCTAATTAATAATATATGCATAGCATAAAATCCATCATTCTACAGAATCACCATGAATTTCCTAGGATCAGTCAGAATAGACAATAACAGTAAGATGTGTGATTCATTCAACAAGGAACTGAAATGCAGTATAACGTTCTTGAGAAATAGAAAGTGTCTGTCACACACTTCTTCAGATTCCTGTGAAAATACAGTCTACACATACAAAGTTTGTGAATCACTGCATTGATTCAAGCCGACTAAGATAGCAGACAATATTTTATTCTGTCAAAAATAGCACAGACAGAAGAAGAGCAAGAACTCTACTCCTGCTTCCTACTCTGCAGAACCACAAACGAATAATTTATAATGAGCGTGGGCTCTGCTATATGTGTTTGAGGAAGCAGCAAACTACTGTCCGTAAGATCTCAAACGTTGTGTTTTGTGATTAAACGCTGCTTCTGCCATCTGGAAATGAGCATGCTGCTCTGTTCACCGGTAAATTGTTAACATGTAGCAGAGAACTGAAATGAAACAATACGCAGCCCTTCTGAAGAAGACATGTTGAAAGAGCCCTTCAAATAATGGGTGAAACATGAAATGAAGACCCCATCTTCTGCCTCTAAAATGTTAGAGAGAAATGAGTTGTTGAAAGGTGTCTTCGGATGTGTAAACGCAGCCTTCAATACTTCAAATATGAAGTTCGGAATCCGCCTAACTGCCAACTACCTTTCAATAGGTATAAGACAGGCTTCAAACTTCACTGATAGGTGTGTTAGGTACGTTATGACATGATGTGTAGGACCACAAAAAGATTACATGTGGCCAGACTCCTGCCACGTAATCATGCCAATGTTGACTGGTCAACTAGAATATTTCTTCTTGCAGAATAAATATTTATCTGATGGTCGAATATTTATTTGTCTGATCCTCGAATTTGTCTATGGCTGCTGCAGAAGAAGATAGGCCGAACTGAGAAGAAAGCATTGATTCAAATAGTTCAAGGGTGTGCTTCGAAGAGATACATAAAAATGTGTCGTGCCAGATTTAACAATAGTTTGACTAGAGGAGATGATTGAGGAATAGCCATGTCAGATCTCTCGCTCGACATCAGAGGAGAGTATAATTTGCCAACTCTTGGTTACGTTGAGAAGGATCAAAGTTGAAAGTTAACAATGCCATTTGATAAGTAGTGCTTCCAAACATCGATAGTTCGGGACTAAAGATGACCACTTCTAACTTGCCTGTTATAATAGAAAGTAGAGACCTGCTAGAAGGAAAACGATTCGGACGTTGAAACGTTCAAGAAAGAACGAACAACTAGACCACTTGAGATAGGTTCAGGCAGAGATAACTGTTTGACCCATAATGAGTTTTGTCATGAAGGTAGCACCATGGATCGTGCACTAAGATCAACTAGGTGATCATGCCTTCGCTGCATTCTGAATACGTGGAGGTGCGCTGATGGCTATCTAAAACCTGCCCGATATTTCGCCACATTCCGAATTCGTTGCATCTCGAGTTCTGGCCTAAGAAACTATTTTAATGTTAACAAAAGATCGTTGGATTCTGGCTCAGAACAGTTGAAGGCAGGGTACAAAATTTGAATCTGCCTCACAACAGTTGCCTCACAACAGGCACTGGAAGATATTCATGGCTAAAACCATTCCTTCAGAGCTGCGCTGAAGAATATTTCCGTAGAAAATCAGGGTCATCAGATGATATCTATCGCTCCTTTCCATAACACCATAGCAGTCTTCATCCCTCAAATAGAAAGAGGAGATCGATAAAGAGAAAGGAATCCGACGGCCTATCACTGGAAACATACTTGGAGAATACGTTGGCTGCCTTCAAAGAGAGTGAGAGAGCTCGAATCCTTCAAACTGGCTCGAAGAATAAAAGATTATGTTCTAAGTTGATAATAATTCGATGGCTGCCTTAGCAAGAACGTTAGCAAGAACGCTCGAAGAATAAATGTTCGCTTCAAACTGGCTCGAATACGAAAGGAGAGAACATCTAATCGGTCTTTGAACTGGCTCGATGAAAAAATATTCATCTGGGAAAAGACGCCAATCTGCTTCTCTGGCTGCCTTAGCAACGAAGAATAAATGTTCGTTTCAAACCGGTTCGAACATAAAAGCAAGCAGTTAGGGCTCGAAACGCAGTTAGGGCTCGAAACAGAAGTCAGCCGCGAATGCAAATCTGGATGGTAGCTAAACATAGAGGTGTAAGGCACTAATGCATGCTTGCACTCTAACTTCAAGGAGTGCCCATAGAGACAACATATAAGCAATGCATTAACCTTGGCCTGGCCTTAAATGTAGCTAATGAATAAGTTGTATAGCTGACACTTAAAACTTCATGTGGGCTCGAACATTATCCTTAATACAAGGCAACCCATAGATATATCTTTAACTTAGGCTACTTAGCATTAGGCCTCCTCCACAATTAAATGGCCTCCACCCGTGTAGTTAGCACAACGTTGGAACTTAGGATAATAGCTTGCTATCTTCGAATGCCAACAAAAGTATAACTTAAGCTTAGGAACGACTCAGCACAGAGTGTCGATAAGCTGAAAAAGGTGCCTCCAAAAATATATAAGGACCTTCAGTAATAAAAACACTCATAGCCAATGCCATGTATGTTATATCTTGATCTTAGAACTGGGCCTCAAATAGGCCTTGCCGACATATCGTGACAGTACCATGATAAATAACAGCATAAATAAGTGACAACTCCACCAACAAGTATTGAATCAATCAGAAAAACCACTGACTTTCTGATAGAATGGTCAATAAAGTTGACCATTATAAAATTCAGTGTATCACATAACCTCCCTCTCAATTGTGCAGCGTCCTCGCAAACACTGACAATAAAAATGTTGAGCCATACAGCCTTGCGTAGATCATTCAACAGTCAGCATCAGAAATTCGGATCCTTTGAAAGAAGTATAGCAGCACCAGGGACAACACCAACAAATATATTGTCACAAATATATCAACGCCACAACACAATCTTGGAACAGTATCTCAGCACCATTTAAAACAAATAAATAATCACTAAGGATCTGTGAATAAAATAAAATAAACCAAAACAAAGAATATAGAAAAGAACAGATTCTGAAAAAGCATGAATATGGTAGATGCTTACTTAAAACCAGAACATTATTAGCATTACAATACTAACTTTTAGCACCAAAACTTGCTAAAAATGGATTTGCATTAGATCAATGGCTTATGCTCTTGTACTTGGCTCTGATACCATGTGAAAGTACTATACTTTAGGACCATAAATGGATCTACAAAAGATCTACAAGAGTGATTGGATGCTTGCTTAACAATCTATCAAAAACCTAGACACAAAAAAGTTGATCTAGATTGGCAATTTGACAAACAACAAGCATTAACAATCAAAAGACTTGATCAACATTGAAATCCAAGCCCAAACATGTGTACTATAGGCTGTAGTACGGCCTTCAACCTGAGAAACAAGTAGAAATTGATTTGGTTTCATTTGGATAACAGAAACTCAATGTACATAGTGAACTAGCTTGAGATTGCCAATGAGCTCCAAAATTTTTCTATCTTCTCACTATGGGAGCTTGGAATACATAGCAAATTCGACTTCCTTCTTGAAGTTAGGTGGATTTCCAGCATGTAATAAGGAAGTTAACTCACCCTTCTTGCCCTAAAATGAAACCCTAGCCTAGATTCTAGAGTTATGCTTGGTAGGTAGCTAGTTGGTCAAATTTTCACCTTAAACTTAGGTGTAGGTCCTATAAAGTAGGGATGACCACCAAATAGACATGACCAATTCTCTTGACTTGACCTAACCTACATTAGGGTGGGTTTCCCATGTGGCATCATGGCCTCACATGTGCGGGACCCACCTGTGTACACAATTTACACTATTCTACATGGTTTTTTATCAAGCTAGATTTGCCAATTTTTGGCAATTCTTCACATGTAATTACCAACTCCAAATTCATCAAGGAAGGCGTGCAAGGCAGAATCAAAGGTATCAAAAGATGAGGAAGCCATGTCTTCAGAACATCAAAAGTATAAACAATAGCCTCAAGTATTGCAACGACACGAGATGGATGGAAGTTAAACCAAAATAAGGGAGTCCTCGCACGATGGCAATATTGGTGACAGGATATTGCAGTGACACGAGAGCTCCAAGGTCGTACAGACTGTGAACTAGATTTTTGCATGGTAGCGATACTGCACAAAACGGGGAGTGTGGAAACAAACAAGAGTTACGGGGAGTGAAAATCAAAAACTAAGTGAAACTTGTAAACTGATCGAACCACATTTATACAGTTAAAACTAATAAAATCCAAGCTGCACACGCGTTGATCCAACAACGGATCAGATCTCACACGCATAATGTAATCGTCCACACGTCCAAGAACACACGTCAATTTTTCATTCGGCCACATGTCCACACGTGCGAGAATACACGTCAATTTGCCATTCGGCGACGTGTCCACACGTGTGAGAATACACATCAATTTGCCATTCGACCATGTGTCCACACGTGCGAACCCACACGTGCAGGTCCAGACGTGCAGCTCCACCCGTGCATGTCCACACGTCAGTTTCTGATTCGGCCATGTGTCGCCATTGCACACAATGTGAACTTTTTGCCTATATAAGTCCATTTTCCACAATTTTTTAGGTTTTCGTTCGAATCTGGTTTCTTCCTCGAATGCTACCAGAGTATTTGTAGACCCGATATTGCCATCAAGCGAGGACTTTCCTCCCGCACCCTGACTCTGCTCCTTTCTGGCGTCGTAGCAATATCAGCCTAATTGTGTCCAGTATCGGCATCATGCAAGAGGACCCATCTTTCTTTGCTATTGTAGTGCTATCCTTGCGTGGTAGAGATATCCATTTTTACCTCTCAATATTGCCATCACGTGAGCCTGTCTGTCATTAATATTCATCGCCATAGTAACCCTCTCTCGCGTGGTAGAGATATCCGACCTAAATGGCTCGGACGAAGCAGAATACTAGGATAGACCGCTAGGATAACTACCTTTGTTGAACTAGCCCGCTGCTGCCGTCCACAGATTGAACCCGTACGTTCGCAAAGACGCAGAAGACCTCGCTATCCATGGTTGAAGGACATTAGGATGTTACAAAGGAGCACCAATTTTTTGATCCCAAAAGCAGCCTTCTACTGGGCTGTGAGGGAGGTCACGCAAGATATGACTACTCATTTTCCCTATCTAGTGAGGTGGAATATCACTGCTTTGGGGCACTCCATACTCTGCACTACTACACCAAATTCTGAATCAAACTTCACTTTTGAACTGAGCACCAGTAGTTTCACATGCCCTCTTCAGTGAATGTACTCAAGTCACATAATTTACTTGAGTATGCAGCTATTTCCAGCGATCCTTAATGCAGTTGTGATTTTATTCAACATTTTCTATCTCCTCATTAACATTGAGAAAATTATTATTTTTTATTTTTCTATTTTTGTCGGTTCCATTTATTTATATACATATAATACCTACAACACTGGAAAGCATGGATATGCTCATGATATGTGACATGGGTGTACAATTTGTTGAATGCATTCAATGATCGTCAGGACTAGTATGGCATGGATTTGCCCTAATACCTACCTATTTGTCCAAGCCGGTCCTAGTCATTATGCAGTTATTGAATAAGGTTAACTTTGAATATGCAAAGTTGTTATGTTTTGAATGATATGGACCTTTACCCTATAAAGTGATCAGTATGGCTGAGGCCTGTTATGATAATGACAGGGTTTGGCCTATCACTAGTTGTTATAACTGAATGGAAAGATTGGACTAAGGTTTTTATAATGTATAATGTGTTGTTAAGTGGTAGGACTTGTTTTGTACATGGATAACAACTAACACAGCGTTGGCACCTGTCTTCCTCACTATTCTAACTTGTGTGGTTGTGTGTGGTGGGATGGTGGCAAGTACTAGCTGGATGTCTTGAAAGTATTACTCTATTGTGCTTTCCCAAGTATTGTATAAAATTTATATTAACATGTTTAGTACTGTTTGATACATGAGCAATTTGAGTGTTCTTCAAATTCAAGGATACAATGGCAAGTGCTTTGCGATGCTTTGCTTCCCATACTGGGAGCATTTTAGATTCCGTTGGTCCATTGAATTGTTTACGTATCCCCTTAGCTCTTTTTCAATCAAGATCATCCTCATCTTGAATTTCCACATATGAAAATCATCTCCGTTGAACTTGTTGATCAAATGGATCTCAGAGGTTGAACCTTTCATTGTGAACAGAGATTGAACAAAAACATAATATAAACTAGTTCTTAAAAAACAAAAACGTATTAAGTTCCTTTTATATATCCTAGACTCTAGTAAATCCAAAACCAGTCTCTAATACCAATCTGATGGAGGGTAAATGTATGCCTATCGCTCTAATACTACTCTGATGGGACGGATGGAATAGACTAGGTCTAGGCCTTAGCGGAAATGAAGGTCATCGTCCCACCACAAAACAAACAATAGTGAACAGTGATAACTGATGATAAGGCCCTTAATTACTTGGGGAACGAAGTTATGATAGAGTTGTTCTGATTGTGTTGATTAAGAGTATCAATGTAGGAGTTTTAGACTAATTGCAAAAAACAATTAGGCGTTTGAGATTTCCATGCAATTTTCTAATACTGATATTTTGATATAAAGAAATGTAAGAACGATTAGGCGTCAAAGACAGCCATACATTTCTTCGTTTATGATATTTGCGGAAGAAGAGTGAGAGCTAATTAACATTCAACAAAATGCAATGAGATAGAACAATAGCGAATCTGTATATTAATGTTGTAATAACAACGATCAGATCACAATACAATTGCATTGATAAGCACATGATCCTACTTATAGAAATGAATCAGTTGCTATAGTTTTGAATATTCACTCTCTCTATATATTCTCTAACTCTGAGGAGTCAGATACTATGAAGACCAATTTTGGTCATTTGATCTCTGTCATGTAGACTTCGAATCAATCTTGTATCAATTATGAGTCATCATATTTCTCCAATTGCTTATTTACTTATATAGCAGCTGGATCAGCTTGTGCTATTCTAACTTTACAATTACAAGATCGTTAACAGTTGTTTAACTGATCAATTAGGTCAGTTATTATTGGAGCATGAAGACATAACAAATTGTACTTTAGATCTTGTGTAGATCTGCAGAGTGTCGATTTTTTGCATTCTTCGAAAAAATGTCGCATTTTTGGAAGTGCCCGAAATGGCCCGAAATCCTGAGTGAACACTTTATCACATTTTTTGCAAAATCCTTTGTACTCAAAATGACCTGAAAGTGAAGTAGAAGACTTTGTCAGGTTTTTTGCCATTTTCAACTGTTGAAATTTGCGAGTAAAAATGTAGATTGTTGCGATAAATAAATAAAAAATGCAAACTATTGAAAAACAACTTATTTTTTGCAGACTACTTTGAGAGAGTGATTTACTTAGAAAGAAGGAGGGCAGTTAGGATGAGTAGAAGAAACATTAAACTCCAACATTTCAGTCTAAAATACTTTTAATTGGTCGTCAAAGGCAATTGTTTGTAAAACTTGAGATTTGTAAAGTACAAAAAAAACTTGTTCATCCTCTTGCTTACAAAATTTATGTTTTAAGGAAATTGAATTGCAATCAAATTCTACAAAGCAAAGATGAAAAAAATTAGGTTGGACATAACCTTTGATTCTTATTTTTTGAACACAACAAAAGTTTGTCGTAAGGCTTTCAAGGTCATTCATGCAATTGGGAATTCTAGATTTCAGACAATGTATATAAGATTGTCAAATGGTCCGACATTACAAGGCTCTCTACAAAGAAGAATTGTGTCTCCAAATGATTTGAATGTGGCTACTTGGTTAAAATATTTCAGCCGATTTGCTTCATGATACTACCCGATAACTCGATTGCTGAAACTTTCCAACTTAGTCTCTAGATAAGCCCTGTCATAAACTACTTGTGAGATTTTTTAATCAGAACACATTCCTCTTCTAGATATGACCTCCTTCAACAATTTTGCATTCATCTTAACAAAGAACCTTGCATGTATAGACTTTGCATTTAATCTAGAACCTTGATAAAATTGCTAGTAAAAAATTCCAATAAATACGTCATGAATCTTTCGTATTCTTTGTAAGTTCTCATGGCTTGAACGTTGCATGCGATATTCTCATAGTAGGCTGAATTATTCACTTCCCAATCGATGTACAACTCTCATAGGTACAAATAGGAAACATTGATGTTCTGGAGCAGATTATCTCTAATGAATTGAATAAAATCTGGTTCTATCATGAGCTTAAAAAGATCAAACTGGGAGTGATATCTCTAGTAATCTAGTTGTCCATCACAGTAGTCATAAAAATCTACCTCTTTTTGTATTAAAGATTCTAATGCATATAACAATGTATATCCTACATATAATTCTGAACTGCCAAAGGGATTAACAAGAAATTTCCCTTGGAGTATTTCCCAACTTAAATATTTTTTTTTATTTCTTTTCGATATTTTCTAAATAAATAGAAAATCATCTTTTTTCCAAAGTGATTCCCAATATGCCTATGTGAAGCCCATCAAGCTTGACAACACAAAATAATCCACATGACATTGCAATTCACCGTTAAATTGAAGTGGTATCCAGACTCGAACATTTGATTTTAAACCCTTTTGCAAGTACCTTGTCGAATTTCTTAATTTTGAACCTCATGTAAGTTTTGCTTTTGGGGCTTCTTGGATTTCCTCTTATTCAACTTCTAGCTCGGCGTAGATAGTGTCTGAATGCAATAAGACAATGAATTAAGCAATACAAGTTAGGTGGGAGTAACGAGCACAAGAAAATTGTTGTATTAAACGTGTACTCGAAACTAGCTCTAATTTTGTAACAATTTTGATGATTCAAAAATCATTCTATATGTTATTCTGACTCTCTATCTGAATCTATCGATCTAATAACATCTATTGTGTTTGCTGATTAATTACAATGATCATGTAGTGTTACAAATCGAAGATTTGAGCATTTGTCGATAGTTGACACTCAATACTCCTTTGATTGTTCGACCTTCCTTCGATAGTTTGATTGTTGTGTAGGTACATGTCTTCGATTCTCATGTATTTCTGTAGATCGTGCAACAATGCAAGTAAATATTAACAACATAAATGAATCTAGATTAACTATGGGATTTAGGGAGAGAAAGAATAAATCCAATACTTAGCAAAGCATGGATGTCAAAGACGCCTAACTATTTCGCTCCATTCATGGTTGTCTTTGACACCTACAAAGGGTGGAATGCAAAACTCACAAAAAATATACTCGCAGATCGTCAAAACCCTCTTGCGACATTGCATAACTGATAATTGACTCTCGATATATGGGGCACTTCTTCTTAATTATATCCGACCAATATATTTCTCTATCACAATGGTCACAATGACTCCCATGCAGTTGCTACCCCCTCAATCCCCGGCTTATAACAGACATGATAAAAATTTCATAATGGGCTAATATTCCCAAGTGGTGCTTATATCAAGTGTGTATGCTGCCCCATATTCCAAGATCCCAATTTCTCAAGAGTTTTACCAACCGGGCCCCATTCCCCCCCCCCCCTCCCCCCCCTCCCACAGTATGACACTAAGGGCAAAATTCTAGTTTATTTTTTCTTGTGCCAATGGCAATTCTTTACTAGGGTGTGATGCTTGCTTTTTTGCAACCTAATGTAGCGTATATAAGTTATGCAATGATGCTCAAAGGCCCTAGGCATATTGTAATGACCACTAGGAAAACCCCTAAGATGATAATAGAAAAACACAAGAGAGACTATGGAGCAAAACCACCCAACCAATCCTAGATCCCTCTTGGAGATGCCTCCTGGATCTAGCCCCCAAGCCATGCCATATGATAGCAAGAGGAGAAGAGCTCTACAAGTAATCTAGATCAAAGTCGTCGATGGGATAATCTCTACCTCAATATATAAAGAGTAGGATCCTATGCATGACCACATGCAATTCCCATGCAGGTCAACTATAAATAGATCACAGCTCTTCAAGCATTCATCCTACCTATATCCGTCACACATACATGCACTACTCCATATGTCGCAACTAGAGTGTCTGGGTCCTCTCGAGGTCATTAGTCACCAATAGGCCTCTACATGGAATTAAATCTCGGCATGACCAATAATCTTGAACACTAGAGGGCCGGTCTACTGTATTAGGACTATTTCATGTCCATAACTGAATATGGCCGTAACATTCTTCCTCCCTTAAACAGGTTTCGTCCTCAGAACGAGAAATAGAAAATATGAAACTATTTCTTAAGCTTTCAAATCTTACCCATGAACCATTATTCTTAGTTCGATCTTTCCACCTGAATAAATATCTAGAGATGTAACAATATTTAAATTGCTTGTCTCTACTCATGAATACTAAATCCCCAAAGATACACTAAGTTATAAATCTTCCAAATGGGTTGATTTTGATAGTATCCAAAAACAAATTCATCACCTTCATGTAATCCCAATTACATGAAACACTGGGTGATTTTATTTTATTTCAGAAATCAAATCTGAAAGCTGAAGAAATTCCATTTCAATTTCTTGTAAAAAATAATGCTTCTTGGTGTAAATATTGTTAGAATATTTAAATATTCCTAAATAGAACAATTCAGTCATCTAAAATCTCTAGGAGATCCATCAAGTCTCAGACAATTATAACTCAAACCATAGTACTGCAGTTACTCTAACGAGTTAACATTCTCATTTCTAGCATCATATGCAAGAAATCAGCAATTATCCGTATCTTACTATATCTATTTGTCTCCTATAAATCTGGAGATATAGACTGAACTTTGCACACAAGCACTTATAGACTACTATCCTCATAAGTAAGCAATTACTTAATGAAAATGTCTATGAGATCCACACAATCTCAAGTATGTGTTGGAGTAAAAAAATTTAGAGTTCAGCCAACATATCTAAATCCTTGACTCACCAAATTTGTATTCATTCACTGTGGCTTGGGTTGAAGGGTTAGGGTATTGACTAGTTTCTTCATGTTGGTTGAGTGGTTTATGCTCCACAAGTGTCCTTTTGGTTTGCATGTGATAGGATTCTTGAAGATCTTCACTTGGAGATTATTATATTGGTGCCAAGGTTGTAGTGTATATAGCATAATACTCGTTGATGGCTAGATTGACAAATGGTTCATCCAGTGCATACCATTGTTGATGCTCTGGCTGTGATGGAGTGTCATGCTCTGTTGTTGTCAAATTTACCTGGGCCACTTGATTATTGTATGGCCCTGATGGTGTTGGTAATGCCATCATTGCGGATTCATTGGTGTTCCAAACTGCGGTGTCGCACTGGATGACCCCTAATAAGAAGAGTGAGAGGTTTGAAACTGTGCTCTTTTCTGTTGGATAATCCTGGAGTTAAATGGGCATAACATAGTTTTGTGAGATGATGAGTTACATAAATGGAAATATTGATGTGTCAGTTTTAGATTTTGCTTCAAAATTGGATACTCACTAGTAGTATGATTCTAGGTACAACCCGAACACCATATGTTCTCTCTTTGAGGATCCTATGACTGATCCTGTTCTGGCGTTATGGATGATGATGCGATAGCACTCTGCTAGGCCTTTAGTTTATGGTCAAATTGGGCTGTGCGTTGTTTGTTCCATCTACTAAAGTTTTAGTGACTTGTTTCATCAATAGATCATTCGACATGTCGAAAGCGTTGGAAATAGATGCGATCGAGGGAGTTGAATGATGGGTTGGTGTATAGTTGTGGCTCAAATCATCATCAGATCTCTCATCAAGTTTTCTTGATTGCATCTTCCATGGCTTCTTGCAACATGGCATACTACTGCTCCCATCGTTTGAGCTCTCTCTTGATGATTCATGGTAACCCAACTAGAAACCAGATGATCACTACATGATTGGGAGTTAGGGTAGTGTTACATTTGGATCGTAGATGCTTGATTAGTCTTGGACCCTTTTTTGTTTACCTATTCTGATCTCGCTCAACAGGAGAAATGAGTCTTCCAAGAACTTCCTTGGTGTAAAGCAGGTGATGAAGGCTACTTTAACCCCTTCTCAGATGGCTTTCTCTTTGATCAATTGGTTGAAAAACCAATCTTGTGCTATAGCTACTAAAGACATGAAAAACAACTTCAAATTCTTTTCATGTGTCTATTTTAAAAATTCAGAGTCATTGGATGTGACACAAATTTCAATCACTTTGATACCACTGAAGAGATTCAGAGTGGTTGGATGGACACGAATTTCAGTCGCTCTGATACCACTGTTGAGAATGTGATGTGACCTGGATGGAAGTCATTCTGTCTACCGGCTACTACTTGCTAGATCAGATCTACAATCTTCTAGAGTGTAGATAGACACTATTGATCTATGTTATAATTTGTGTAAACATTCGACAAAGATGAACCAGTGTGCGGAATAAAGAATAAACAATTGAACATGTATGGACAACAATCAGACATCCAAGCATTCAAGATTATTCAAGATAAAACTAGATGTGCATTTAAGCTAATGTATTATCTATGATCCTTTTTGTAAGAGTGTTATTGTGACAAACCCACATAGCACGTTGACACAAGAGAAGCTATGTCTCTCACGAATACTACCAGATTGTCTCACTTATTAGCTAACTTCTTGGACATCGGTTGGCAGCTCTATTCCTAGCTCACATTGGTATTCAACCAGTCTGATGGTCAACCGATTCTCTCGTGTTTGATCTGTTTATACAGATAGAGAGAAAAAAATTTAAGTTAATCAATGATTACAAGGAAGGTTGGTTAGGCACGGCATTGAGATTGGCTTTAGCATCGTCCGTGGAGGTGGGCATCCTCCTGGTACTTGCTTGATCTTCGTTGTAGTTGGAGCATAAAGATCTGATGTCTTTCGGTCTTCGAGTTTCCTTCATCTTCATGTCTTGTTCGGCCTTTGGCTTCGTCTTTGAGCTCCTCTGATCTTCGAACATTTGACCTTCGAGGTCTTCGCCTTCGTGTCTTCCTTCAGCTGAAACCGTTATGTGGCGATTATGGTCTGGGATAGTTTATGCCTATGTTTCTGTAGACACGAGCTCAAAAGCTAACAAAGCTTTGTGGCTCGAAACATTTAGTTTTTTCATGTTCATCATAAATCTCGCACGCTTGTTCATAGATCTGCAAAAATCTGATGGAATCTGTTGACTCATCATATTTTGGCATTTCGAGGTGAGGTTCCCTTTGGATTTTTTAAAAGGATAGCATAGGTAGAGGTTGATCCATTGGATCCATCTCAGCTACTCCTACTTCAACTTCGATTGGCGCAGCTACAACTCTAGGTAAGTTTGGTGTTTGGTTGCCGACTCTTTTGGGTAATGATCGACCTGATCTTAGATTCATTTATCCGTGAAGTCCAAGATTACTGGATCTCAATGTATGTGAGGAGTGTAATCTAACCTGATGGATTCGATTAGTTTCAACTAGCTAATAGTGTAATTTTAGTCTTTTTCCATAGTTTTTCCTTGATGTCTCATTGATTCTTTCTCAGACTGGCCTAGAACTAATTCTAACCCATTAGAGGAGTTTTGAACACCAAACGGGCCTTTTGTCAAGATGTTGTTTTTGACTTTTCAACTATTCTACATACACTTGGCCCAGTCACATATTTACACATGT
This sequence comes from Diphasiastrum complanatum, assembly GCA_029204225.1. NCBI lineage: Eukaryota > Viridiplantae > Streptophyta > Lycopodiopsida > Lycopodiales > Lycopodiaceae > Diphasiastrum > Diphasiastrum complanatum. The sequence goes on from CM055097.1 coordinate 57,751,525, forward strand.
GAAAGACCATAACGTTGTTTGTTGGTCAATTTTTTTTTGGAACTTTCTGGTCATATTTTTTTACAACTCAAAACTCCCGTCGGGCTTGTGATTCGACCGTAATTGTTGCCCGTGAGTATTCTGAGTGCCCGAGACTTAACACTTGTGGTTAAAGTAAGTCTATTTTGATCTAACCGTAGTTAGATTAACATATATGATTTACGACAGACTACCGGTATTTATCACAAATTTGATTTTTTATTTTCATACTATTTCCTCTACTTTTAGTTTCAAACTCTATTGTTCATCTTCTTTTAGCTTTGTAATGGCTTCCAAAAGCCGTAGACGATGAAGCAATCTCTCAGTTTTGTTTGTAATGAAAAAGACTCTAATAGATCATGGATACCACGTATCTATAGAAGATTTCAGTGGGTTTTCATGCATCCCTCATCAAGAGGCATTTTTGGTAAAAATAGAAAATCAAATATGGATTAGGAGCTTCTGGGAAGGTAGAATTTTAGACTTCAAAGTTTCTTTTGGTGGTCGATCCATTTCAGAGGTCTTGGTTCAACATGTCTACATGCATAAGGAAATTAGAGTGGAAGGTGTAAGTTCAAATGCCAAACTCAAATGCAATTGTAATTTTTGGAGAATTTTTTACTTTGAGTTTTTCATCAATCGTTTAGATGTGTATCTGAATATTTACATGATATATAGTTTTTTATGGGTTTTTGCAGATTTGTATTGCTACATACCTATGTAACTAGCAATACTTCAGACCCCTATTAGTCCTTTTAGTGTTGGGGGCTGAATGGCAAGGTACCCTTAGAATTAAGGGTATGTGCCCTTGGATAAGGGCAAACAAGTGACTATACCTTAGTCAGAGGTATGGAGTCATGTGACCCTTGGATAAGGGGTACCCTTAGTATTAAGGGTAGGTGTCTTAGATTAAGGTACTAGTGTCCTTGGTTAAGGGCAGGTAGGTGTCTATGCCTTGGATGGAGGTATGGAACCTAGAGAGGTGCTAGAAAGTCATTGGACGACTATTTTTTTAAACCTTGGGCCTCAACCTTGAACCATATCACTTTATTGGTCTAGGACCAAAGTATACATGTACAACTTGGGCAATGGGACCTAGTAGGAGGGCGCCCTTCTAGAGTGTCCATTGAGTTCCCAACTCCCACAAGAAAGGCATTCAAAGAGTCATAGGTTATGGAAGGAGTCTCTTGACCTTCCATAAGCCTATGGAGGCTCTTGGAGATTCTTTAACTCCCCTAGGCTTCTCTCTCTCTCATTGGATGAGCATGGAACTCCATAGTGCATTGGAGGGGTCCATGGGCCATCTATATGAGGGTAGTAGGGCGCCCATTGGAAGGGAGAGATCTCTCTTGTTTGCTTTGCTTATGCTCTAGTGTTGCTACTAAATAGAAGCATAGAAATCGTCAAAACCAAATAAATAAACATTGGGATGGTAGACGTGCAACAATGTACCTTTCAAAAAAGTCAATACAAAACTGTCTCAAATGAATTCAAGACTTCATCAAACAAATAGTATTCAGTATGTTGAAAATGTACATTGTTCTTAAAATCAAAATAAAAATTTGTGGCTTTCAATAATAGCCCACTTTTTGTTTGCCTATATGTTCTATGCATCATCATGTGATGATATCTTTCTATACATTTGTATTTGTATTTTTATATTTACATTTCAATCATAAGTGCCTGAGGCAGATCCTCAAGCACCGCAACCTCACTATCCACCTCTAGGGCACCTTCATCCGCAACACTTTCTTGCTTGTAGGGATTTGCAACTTTCCGTGTCAAAACTGATGAATAGCATTTGTTGATACTTCAAGACATTGGAACTACAAATCTAAGACATCGAGTGTATGTGTCAAAAAAATATATAATCACACAAAGTTAACATGATATCATCATGATACTAGAAGTTGAGAAATTTACCTCACGTATATTAGCATTTGGAGTTTGCAGCATATACCAATCCAAGAATGATTTAACATTCCAAATGGAAAACCATTCGCAGCTGAAAGCATCGTCTTGTTGCAAAGACTGAAAGATTACAACGAAAAATTGTTAAATTATAATTCAAATTGCATTCGCACATGTGCCAAAGGAGAAGAGGAGAAAATTGGACCCCAAAGGACAGAGATGCATTTTTGTCGGGTATCCTGATGGCACAAAAGGATACAAGCTGTACAATCCGGCCACAAATGCCTTCATCATCAGTAGGGATGTTATATTCGACGAAGACTCTAGCCTTGGGTTTTGCCCGCTTGGGCTGTGTTTGCTTCTTCTTTTTTTTCGGGGTGGGACAGGCCCTATTTCAAGAGGAACTTGCCTCTGGGTGAAGCCTGACTTAAAAATGTTATCATAGGTGTTTCGAAGCCTCATGACAAGAAGCATGTCTTTGGGCATCAACATCACCCTCTTGGCATGTATCGAGCACAAGATCGAATCCTCAAAAATTTTCGTCTGGAAATCGAGATCAGCAATTGAGTAAATGCAATCAATTACAACACACACACACACATATTGAAATTAGACACAGATAGTAGAAGGTGTTGTTTATGTGAATGCTTGACATAAGAGCATTTTCTCAGTATGGGGCATGAACAACACAAGTGGTTACACCCTTAATGTGGCGTAACTTCTGATGCTCAATCTTTTGCTCTCCCAGTGAATGCGAACTGGATGTATATATGTATACGCAACATACTTGCGATTACAATAATTCCTTAGCTAATCTATAATTACAAGACTAGTTTAGTCTAACTAGATGTTGGTTGTGAATGTACTTTACATATATTTGATGTACTATGACATCTGTACAATCATGTATGTGTATATCAGTCAGATGAGTCGGTAATCGAAGTAGACGGATGAGTCGATCGTCGAAGTAGTCGGATGAGTCGATCGTCGAAGTAGTTGGATGAGTCAATCGTCAAAGTAGTCGGAGATGGCCAAGTCTTCAAGCTTTTCCAAATAGTTTGAAATGACAATCGAATGTGAACATTGATAGAAATGGATACTCTTTACTCTAGAGATAAAGATTTGTCGGAAGGTCGAAATATTCGTCCTTCCAATAGCTCGGCTGATTTAATTCTATGTAGATTGTCAAAGGTGTCAACGAACTGCGGCATAGAAAACCCATGTATAATATCAAGCATTAGTCTGCACATATAATGAGAGTAGTTTTGCAGGTATTGCAGTTTTTGTTAAGAAACACGACTAAATATGCAGAATAATAAAACTGAAAAAACTATGCGATTTTCTCAATTTTTTTTCAAAAATCTCCATATTTAAAATGCTCAAGAAAAATATATTGTAATACTAAAAAAAATGTTGTATTTTGTAAGAAAATTAATCATGTTACTAAAATTTTGTTAATATATTTTGATTAATAACTGCAAATTAACTTATATGAAATAATAATATAATTTAAAATAAAATTATTAGATACACAACCACTAGAATAACAAAAAAAAAAAACTGTTTATTTAAAACAAAAATTTTAATTTTAATTTTTGAATTTAAAAAAAAAAATCAAATGATAATTCTTGTATAATAAAAAATATTTGTAAAATTGTAGCAAAAATTTTAATCAAAATTTTTAAATTTTCATATTTTTTAACTCCTAGTTTATATTTCAAATATCATTGTAAGGTCATTGAATATTTAAACATTAAATGATTGCAAATGAAATTATTCTACAGTAACCGAGATTACATGATTTGTGAAAAAAATTGAATCACCTTGAAAAAAATCTTTCCCTCTATAAATCTCAAATAATATTGTCTCCAAAAAATCATTATAAAAAACATCAAAAAAATTAGAATATTGTAAATCTAATAATTCATTGCAATTGTAATTTTGATAATGGTTATTAATGTTTAAATAGAATCACGAATATTTTAATTTTTTAGAATATTTGAAATACTTAAATTTATATAATTTAAAAATTGTCAAATATTATTTTTTTATTGAAAGCAAAATTAAGAACATTTTCAAGACACAATATTTTAGAAAATATAAACAGACTTTTTTTTGAAATAAAATAGAATTCATTACTTTAAAAAATAATCAAGATTATTTACGTTTTTTTTTTTTTTTGGAGGAGCCACTCTAGAGTCAAGTGACTCTTCCAAAACTTCATCGACAATTGTAACCATACTATAGTCTTGAACTAGAACATCAGTAAACTCCCCTGTATTACCGACTTTCCCGCTAGCAGGAGACTGGGGCTCCTTGGACAAGGGAATTACTAAGTCCTCGTTATTTGAACTCTTTCCTACTTCAGCCAATTCATCTAGCAAAACTGAAAGAAATTTTATTCTCATTTTTACAGATTCAACCAAATTAAAATGTAAATCTACTACAACAACATGTCTGTTTTTCTGAACAACACATACGCTCGTAGTGCTGCTGCCACTAAATAAATCTAAAACCCAATCATCTAGGTGAGAAAAAATATCATTTAAATGATTGATTACTTGTTGTGACTTTTGGTAGGGACAAGCCACGAAACCTGTCAATGGATTTTTGAGTTTCTTTGTCACAACTGGATACTAGAACAAGTTTTCAAAACGAGTCACACTAGAGGTGTTGTAGTGCAGCATGGAACGCTTGTCATCCAAAGAATAATAACCAATGGTTATGTATTCTATTTCATTGTAAAGTCACGCTCCACCTGAGTTTCTAACATTGGGCTTGTGCCTGACATGAAATATTACAATCAAACTAAATAAAAAAAACTCAAATTTTCTAAGTTAAAATGATTGTTTATACTAAATTTAAGATAAAACTTTGAATTGAAGTATGGATTAAAAATTTGTGAAGTTAAAAACTTATCACATGTGAAGGATTTCAAATCATTCAAGATCCAATCCATGTCCCTGATCTTTGGTTACAATAAGGAGCAAACCAACAATCCTGCCAATGTAGAAAAATCAGCATCTACATACAAAATGAGATGTAAACTCTAAGAGATATCGATCAAACATGAACCAAAACATAAAATATGTTTGTTGTTTACACAATTACAGTACCCTACTGTATTTCACATGTGTAGAACCAAAAATAACAAAATATGAGCATTCTACACACAAGATTGCAAGATATCACCAAGATAGTGCACCAATGAGTAGTAGAACCCAAAGAGAACCATGTATAATGATGAAATGAGAGATAGAAGAGAGAAGATGTGTCTCTCCACGAGTTACATCCTTTTATAGAGTGTCCAAACCCTATTTGGCCACTTGGCTTTCCCTCCAAAATCTAAACCCTACTATTTTTGGGTCTAGATTCAATGTACCCAAAGTTCAAATTTGAATCTCTCTCAAACTCGACTACCAACTTTCCCACACTTTCAAAAAGTGTTTATTGAATGCATTTTAAACTAATATAACTTCAAAAAGTTTATCTCTAAGTCTAAAATGAGTTTTGCCTCTTATTGACAATTTACCAAAATAGGACTAAACTAGGATACTTTATGTTTTGAAATAAACTTAAGTCACAATTTCAAAAAGGAGAAAAGGTAAGAATGGTGGAAAAATAATATATTTCTCCTATATTTGTACTTATGTGCATGATCAAATTTCTAAACATTTGATCATTGCAAGAATTTACTTACTCATTTGTGGCACATAAATTATACTTTAGTTGCCTATTATGTCTACTTATGAGCAAACTGGCTATCATTTAATCCAATTGGACTTCAGATGAAAATTTTCATTGTTTATAACAAGTTACATCATATTATTAGTTCTTAGGATTGGATGACTGGTCCATATTGTTATCCCAACCTCTTATATGACAAAAAACATTCCTCCAAATAAGTTAATCCATAAATCTTCTATGCAAAGATTTGTTAATTTTGCAAGTATTTGTCAAAACAATACTTGATCATATGTTCATGTTCACCGACTAGGTTAAGTGCACCAGATAACCTTAGTAACTAGGATTACACGGTAGATTCATACAAGATTAATCATGCACATATGTGAATAATCTCACTATGACCCAGTACATAAACACATTTTTATCTAGCAGATTCCTCCAGAACCCACATATGTTACTCACATACCTCACTGAGATCTTGTAACTCAACTACAAAATATTTTCTATTTCTCATGAGTAAATAACATATCCGAAAAATCTCTGGGACGAATAACATTCACTCTCAACAGTTTTCCAATCTCACTTATCTCTAATTACATAATTTCTCCCACTAATCAACCCCTCTCTAATCCTATTACTAAAACTAAGATTAGGTTGATCCAATACAGAACTTTCAAACTTATATTCTGATCAAAAACTTACTTCTATTCCAATCAAAATGGAATTAGTAACCTTTGACCTTTTACTGTACTACTAACAGATAATGATTCAAATATCAAGTCTGTTCTAGATTTAGATTGTCCACGCAATCCCTAAAGAATTTCCCTTATTCAAAGAGTTCCAATTAGGCATTTTACTCTGAATCTATCCGAAATTGCTTCCAAAAAAATCTCATTTCTATATCACAGTTGGTTCTTTTTGAAAACTATGCAATCCACAGATTCCCAAATAGAATTTTATCCCACCACTTCACCCCTCCTTTTAAAAAAATTATAAATTTCAATAAAAGTTAATTGAAAAGATGATATATGAAATATCTAAATCCAAGAAAAGTCCGTAATAAGTGCTTCCACTAAAGGATTCACTTGTCCTTCAGATTTTTTCAATCTAAGTGATAGAAACTACTATTCCATCGAAATCCATTTATGCAACATAGATATTCTAGGTTTAAGAAATCGAAACATTTTAACCTTAGAATTTATCTAAATTCCAAGTCTATTCACACAAGTAGTAATTTATATGACATAACAGTCTTTCAGAAGAATAACTTCATGCTGGAAAGAATTCATATAAACTAGTCTGATGTCTTATATTCAAGAAATTATTAAAAAGTAAAAGATTAATTAAAAAAATGAGAAATAGGTTTGAGGGCCTCTGATTTTGTAAATAATGAGATACCACTTTGGGATCTAGATTAAACCTCAAAATTTTTCAAAATACCTCACATTTGATCGAATGTTTTTTTTTTCCCATATCGCTACTAGGTACTAAACACACCATTGATCATTAGATCTTTACAATCCTAGAATTTCCTTTCCAAAATTACTGACGGCCCATACCATCAGCTTTTCCTTCCAAAAAAATCTGATATTCTAGAGATCCATTAATCATCTAGTTGTCCTACAATCACTATAGAAAATTATCTCTTGTTCCCAAACACTGGAGAATCCTTTTATTTAATTGACTGGCATGTCTATCAGATGGATACCCAAAATCCACATCTGATTATGTGACTTAGACAGAAGAATTAACATGGTTCAAAATTATATCCTGATCCTTTCTGGTTATTGACAAGTTTCGAAACCCTACTGATGCATCAAATCTTGGGACAAGCTTCTGTCAACTAACAGATCCAATCTAATCCACGTATCAGATTCCACTTCTAACATCACAATTGACATCCAAAACTACGGATAACTCAATGGTTACAAAGATATTAATTACAAATTCAATTGACTGAATTCTATCCAGAAAATTAATAACCTGTATCAAGCAATTATTTATCGGAATTTACACAAAAACCTAACTGCGAAATACATTTCCATATCACACTTACTACCTCTGATGTCCACTCTTCTTCCCTCCTTAGAATTTTCAATTCCCTGAAAATCTATTTCAGCTAAGGTACCAAGAAGACGCAATGACATTAGTAAATGTTTAAATATTAATTACTGTAGGAAAAAGTCCAAAACAATTTCATTTCTGTCCTGTACTTGGACTGAATATCTGATATATCAAAAGTCATTTACTACTATATGAAACAATATCAGTCTGATCTTTTGAATATAATTTATCATAGGATTTTACTAGAAATGAAAACAGTTATGTAATTTCTATTATTGCAATTTTTTCATAAAATTGGACTGTTTTTTTTTTTTATTGACTGGTTTGGCATTACTCCGTCAATATTGACAAAACTTGTCCAAACGTAGAATATGAAATTACATGAATGGAAATCCCACCAAAAGGATTTCAATAATTCTTGAACCGCATCCTATCAGATTTAATGACTAGATAAAGAATACTATAGCCACTCATCCAATCTGGTCATTTCATATTGTTTGACGATTGTAATTCAAATTTAACGAGTATCTTGCACAAACGTTCACTTGACTGATTTCTATCGATACATCGATTAGAAAACTATCAGACAAGTAACTGAATTCAAATTTTAACCAATTTAAAATTCAACAGAAAAAAAAAAAATTCAAATTTTAATTTTCAATCTGGGAGTTCCCAACTCGAAAAGTTTAAAAAAGAAACACAGTAAAAACTGTCGACAATTCATTGCGGTTCCTTCTGTCAATTTTAACTTATCTATCACCGGGAAATAATTTAGACTTAGTGAAAATATTGTGACCAATTCTGATTGATAAAATCAGTTTAATCAATTCACTAATCTAAACTGATTTCATAGGTAACGAAAAAATGACCGAAATTTCGATTTTTTCGAAAAACTCCAATTTTGCTTTATTTTACGTAATGTCGCATGAGTCTTTCTAGATCTAACATCAATTAAAACTTATAAACCTAATCTACTCATCGTCGTCGTCATGACGTCTAGTCTGCATGAACCCAAGCAAATAAACTACATTAATATTTAATGCTTGATCGTATTTAATTAAAAAAAAAATTGATGTCGAAATACAAACCACATTAAATGAATACAAAAACTAGTACTTACATTTGGAGGATGACCCTCGCTCTTTAGTTTGTCGACTTATGCATCATATGATTCCCTGAAGACAAATTCGTATTCCTCCTTAGTTGGCAGACGTCCATAGTCCGCCAACTATCCATGCATTCAATTTCAGTTGAAATTAATTTAGGGCTACGTTAGAGCAGCTAGTCATAATGCATATTACAAGATAAAAGCATATGAAATTAAAGATAAACTATAAGAGTAGTGTAGGTTCACTTACCATGCTTTCTTGCAATCTCGCATTTCCCATGCATCCTAGCGGCCGCGGCATCTTTCTGAATCTTGTATTTATCTAGTGTTCGTTCATCCGCTTTTACATGGTTCCAATCACTTCTTGAACACTAGGAGGGCTTGGATTGCCGGTCCCTATAAGCTTGTCGTGCCATATCACAACGATGCCTAATCCATAAGCTCATATACTTATGAATTTCCTTCTCCTTGAATTACTCTTCTTGTTGGAATTCGTCATGAAGGGTACCAATAACCTGTCGTTTATCGACGGCAGATTGTTCGGACCATTTACAAAACAATCTGTCACCAAAATGGTGTTGGCATAAAGAATAGAGCCGATCCAAAACCACCCTCTCTTTTCTGTTGGTAATTATATTATCTTGAGGATCCACGTCATAATACGAATTTGTGGATGACTCTTCAGTGGGGGCGGGAGCCACGGCCGCTTGTAAGGGACCACCCTCATCTCGGCTAAGCATACTTTGCAGTTCTTCTTTTTGCTCAGGAGTTAATAATTCATATAGATTTTTAACATAATCTTTTGAGCTTTCACCACTGCCTGACCCCGACATGATTACTACATTCATAAACATACAATACATTACAATAAATTCTAATATATTGAAATGAAGTAGAAAAGAAAATCAACTACAGAACTTTAATGCATATTGGAGTGGGACTTTCATACTTGCGATAACAAAAGAATCATATAGGCGACAACGTATAAAAATAGTACTATTTAAAAATTAAAACATTAGAATCATACAATGATTTTATGTTATTTGTGTTTTGTACTTGTGCATATATGCAGTTTATCACAACGAGATGAATTACATTCAAATCAGTTTAGCGATGAAGACACTACTCAAGTTAATAGGGTAAGTAATAAACATGCATATTTTCTTGTTCATAAAGACTTTGTTATTATAAGTGAAACTATTGTGCTAAAGGATCATGTACTTGATTTTTGTTTCTCGTAGAAAAATTATTTTCAAAATAAAATATGGTGCACATGCCTCAAGTGTGATGGACAAAAGATGCGTGAAAGATGCATTGTTAAAAATCATGTGTGGAAGTTTGGACAAAAAGAAGAAGGTCAACCATTGAATTTGGAAGACGTTGAGGTTTGTTGACTTTATAATTATTCCACGATTGCAACATTTATTTTAATGTAAATCTTTGGCTCAATTAATGGATTGGCATGTCAAAAATCGATCTACAAATGATGCGAGTACTAAGTGATTCACCTCATGGAAACATATTGAAGACCAATGGCCCGAGTTTAAAAACGAACCTCGTAATTTGAGATTTGGCCTTGCTATGGATGGCGTAAATCCTTTTAGCGTTCAAGCGTCAACTTGATCCACATGGCCAGTTGTGCTCATTAATTATAACATATCTCCATGGTTGAGTATTAAAATGGGACACTTGTTAATACGACATCTCAAGATCTTTACAACAAAGGAATTTCGTTGTTCGTGGAATTCTAATGTGGACGATGCATGACTACCCCAGTTTAAGCGAATGTTCAGGTATCTATATAATGAATCTAATCCATTTTAGGGTTTAATGTTTGAGTATACTTTACTAAGCTTATGTTTAATTTGGTTTATGAACTATGCAGGTTTAACCACGTGTACGAAAATCATCGCAAATAGTTGCCACCTGATCATCCTTTTCGAAGGTTGAATAGGCGATTTTTTGAAGGGCGAGGAGATAATCCTCTAACTACACCACCACCCCCACAGATGGGAGTCGCAGAATGGCATGGTGAATGGCTTAAACATCACGACGTTAATTCTTCATGGAATAAATCCATTGATGGTATGAAACGGTTGTCTATTTTTCATAAATTATCCTACTGGAAGAATTTATTGATAAACCATCTATTGGATCCTATGCACATATTCAAAACGTCGATGAATCCTTATGGAACCACATCATTGGCATAAAAAGACAGCTCCGCAGCTCGGAAAGATCTACAAGTGGCTGATGTGAAAAGACCCTATTGGATTCAATACACCGACTGGTGGAGATGAGATTCTACCTAGCGTGCCGTGGATTCTTACAAAAGAACAACTCTCATATGTCAAACATGTCATAAAACAAATGAGAACTCCAACAGGCTATGCACATTTTTTATGCAAATCATTTACCAAAGATGGTAAATTAAGTGGATTGAAATCGCATGATTGGCATAAGATGTTGCAATTCATACTTCCACTTTCTATTTGAGGTCTCTTCAACAATGATGTACGAAATACACTTTACAATTTGTCATCGATGATCAGGTTTGTATATTTTTTTAAGCACTTGTATAAATATGCATTATTTCAATATTTTTATGTGTTAAACAACCTAATGTATTATCAATCTTGCAGGTGGATTTCCTCCAAAGAAATAAAAATAGTGAATTGGATTCCATGAAATTTCAAATGATTGAAATGGTATGTTTGTTGGAAAGAGATTTTCCAATTTTCTTTTTGGATATACAAGTTCATCTTCTAGTGCATTTGGTCGAATAAGTATCAATTGCAGGACCTGTGCACACGAGATGGACGTTCTACCTTGAGCACTTTATGAAAGTTTTTAAGGGCTTTGTGAGACAAAAGGCAAGGCCAGAAGGTAGCATTGTAGAAAGTTGGCTTGTACAGAAATCTTTGTTTTATATCACTAAAATAATCTCACAATTGCATCCTGCAAGTCCAAAAATGTGGTGTGAAGAAGAAAATGAACGTGTTAAGGGTGAAGCACCACAAGGAAATGGTGTGCAAAAGAGACTTTCACCTCAATTAAAAAAGAAATTTGACACATTCATATTATATAATTGTGGACAAATGGAAAAGTGGATTTCAAGGTATGAAAACCAAAAAGGAAAGAAACATAACATTAAAACGAAGAAGAAATATCAATCGAAGAAGAAGAAGGGCGTTGGAGAACGACGAACCTTTGGAGCCTTTACCTTCAAAATGCTCTCGTGAATGGGTTTTTGATACGATGCTAAAAGCATCCGAAAACAGAGAAGAAGTGACCGAATTAGAATGGGAATTTGTTCGTGGATGTGGATGGAAGGTTAGTGTAATATTGTTTTTGTGAAGTTCTGTTTTTGTACTACTCAATATATGAATAGTATTTCTAATTACACACAACTGTTTTTTTTTGTGTTTTAGTATACATCATACACTTCTCACACACACACACACACACACACACACATTATAAATCTAATATAAACTTTCTATCAAACACTATTTATTTATCTATCACTCTTAAATACCCTAAACTAATGCATAATACAAAACACTCTCTCTCTCTCTCTCTCTCTCTCTCTCTCTCTCTCTCTCTCTCTCTCTCTCTCTCTCTCTCTCTCTCTCTCTCTCTCTCTCTCTCTCTCTCTCTCTCTCTCTCTCTCTCTCTCTCTCTCTCTCTCTCATCTTAAATTTTAAATCAATGCAAAATGTTAAACACAAACACACACACACAATCTATTCAAATCTCTCTCTCTCTCTCTCTCTCTCTCTCTCTCTCTCTCTCTCTCTCTCTCTCTCTCTCTCTCTCTCTCTCTCTCTCTCTCTCTCTCTCTCTCTCCCTCCCTCCCTCCCTCCCTCCCTCCCTCCCTCCCTCCCTCCCTCCCTCCCTCTCTCTCTCTCTCTCTCTCTCTCTCTCTCTCTCTCTCTCTCTCTCTCTCTCTCAAATCTTTAATCTTAAATCAATGTAAAATGCTAAACATGTTCACAAAAACTCTCTCTCTCTCTCTCTCTCTCTCTCTCTCTCTCTCTCTCTCTCTCTCTCTCTCTCTCTCTCTCTCTCTCTCTCTCTCTCTCTCTCTCTCTCTCTCTCTCTCTCTCTCTCTCTCTCTCTCTCTCTCTCTCTCTCTCTCTCTCTCTCTCTCAAAACTTTATTTTTCAAAAAAAGAACAAAACATAAACTCCAGAATCTTTAAATATCTTCAAGCATACATCTACACTCCACCTCTTCTCTCTCTTTCTCTCTCACAAATTACAAATCTAATAATATATTATTACCAAACTATCCTAAATAATACTAACAATCTATTACAAGACCATTCAAAACCATATTCATACTAACAATATTCAAAACCATTTTAAATCAATGCAAAATTTAAAAACACATACACATATAATACACACACACTCTCTCTCTATCTCTTTCTATCTTTCACACTCTCTATCTCTTCTCAAAACAAACAAACAAACACCAACCTCAAACAAACAAAAAGTAAAACAAACAAAAATCAAACACCAACCTCAAACACTGATCTTCAAGCACTAATCTTGAAGCACCCTCAAGCACTGATCTTCAAGCCCTCAAGCACTGATCTTCAATCGCCCTCAATTGCTCCAAAGACGCTCCAACCTGCAAAAAAAAATAGAGTGAAAGAGAAGGCACTGGATTGCACAAGTCTACCTTGTCTATTGCCCCTAGCAACCAAGATTTTTTCTTTTGTAATGAAACAAGCATCACCACCAAACTTTACCATGTATCCTTTCTCCATCATTTGACCAACACTTAGCAAATTCTTTGAAAGTGAAGGAATGTAAAAAAACACCATCAAGTCTTGCTTTCCTATTAGTAGAGAGACAAATAGGAATTGAACCAATACCTTCGATCACACACTCACCACCATTGGCCATGTGAATTGCTTTCTTGGCTCCATCATAAGTGACCAAAGAAGTAAAGAACTCCTTGTGACTAGTCATGTGTGAACTAGCTCCACTATCAATCCACCATGAATCTTTGCCACCTTCACTTGATATTAGAATTGAAGAACACATCAAAAGAGAATCACCACCACCTAGATCCTCATCATTAGTAGTAAAGTTAATTTGCTTGCTACCTTCATCTCTTTGCTTCTTCAAACATTCATTTACAAAATGCCCTTTGATTCCACAATAAAAATATTTCAACTTAGACTTAGCTTTCTTTTTGCCAAAAGAGGAAGTCTCACCTTGATCTTGTCCTTTTGACCAATTACCTTTGCCTTTGCCCTTAAACTTGCCTGTGATGAACATAGCATCCTCTTCATATTGAGATGTCGATGTAGATCCACCTCCTCTTGATTGAAGCCTAAACTCCTCATTCACCAAGATCTCTTGCAAATCCACAATACTTGGCAAAGTCTTTTGAATAGCAAAACTTTGAACAAGATTAGCATGATCATCCAACAAGCCATTAAGTATAACTTGAACAAGTTCTACCTCCTTAATGCTTTCATCAATACATGCTAACTCATCATTGAATGCTTTAACCCTCAAAACAAAAGCATGAGTACTCTCTTCCTTCTATTGCAAACTTTAAAAGTTTTTTCTTCTTAGAGTCAACACTCTAGATGTGGACTTGGATTCATAAAGCTTCTTCAAAGCTTCCCAAGCCTCCAAAGATGATGTGCACTTACCAATCTCCTTGAGAAGTTCACTGGTAACATTCAGTTTAATCATGTGTAGAGATTTCTTTGCTCTCTTGTCATAACCCACTTGATCTTGAGGTGCTTGAGGTCTCTCCTCCACATCTGGAACAATCTCCATCAACTCATTCATCTCCAATAAGGACTCCATCCTCACCTTCCAAGTAGAATAGTTGATTGAGGTAAGCCTATCATTGCCTTCCAACATGAATCCACCACTTGTAGCCATGTTGCAATGTTCTGATCTTCTTATTTCAACCTCTTCCAATGCACAAAGCACTCTCTTGAATGTCAACAAATGAACTCAAGCAAAAATTACAAAGATATGGAACCTCTCAAATCTCTTCTAGCACTGCTAACTAGAAAATCAACACATAGAATAGTGAAATCTTGATCAACCTATGATTTATCCTCAATCTAGTGATTCTTTTCACTTCCTAAGATTGAAACACACTTAAATAAAGTTCAGTAACCTCACAAACTAGAGATCCAATCAAAATTAGGGTTTTGACAAAATCACAAAAAATTGAATATCTCACAATCTACATGCAATTTTTAAAAACTTGATATATCATCTTGTAGCCTCCAATGACACCTTCCTAATGCACGAAAAATTGGCTAATTCCAGTAAACCAAGTGTGAAATCAGAATTGATCAAGTATATAACCCTATATCGAGTTTTGACCTACAAAAGATGAATTCTACACATGCAAAAGGTCAATTCTACACATGCAAAAATACTGATTTTTGAGTAGAGATCAATCTAGCATGCTCTAGCATTGGTAACTCCTCTAAATCCTTGCTAAAGATGGCTGATCCTTTCATAAACTAAAACACAAGAGCTTTGATACCATGTGAAGGATTTTATATCATTCAAGATCCAATCCATGTCCCTGATCTTTGGTTACAATAAAGGAGCAAACCAACAATCCTGCCAATGTAGAAAAATCAGCATCTACATACAAAATAAGATTTCTGTTTGTGTCACCTAAGATGAATTTTGACTGGAAACTTTCTTTTTGCTACCAAGTGACTTTGTTGTGTATGACATTTTACTGAGCTTGATTGAATGTTTGCGACTTGTAGGATCCCTCTTACGTGGCAAGCATCTCATATGGTTGGTTCTTTGATTTCAAAACAAATGCTCTAAGATTGTTTGATAGAAATCTCGCATCAATTAAGTAGTACTTCCCTAATATGATTCTTATTCAGTTATAAAGGAATAGCATATCCTCTTTGTGATCTTATATAAATCACAAAGTTTGGGATGATACTATTGAAATAGATCGAGATACTAGACTTGAAGAGCATGATAGTTGGACATGCAATCACATTGTGAACTTTGAAAAGGTAAATTTAATTATTTTGACTCTTTACAACAAAACTATTGAGGAACATACTTCCATTAGCTCAACTGCTGGAAAGTCTTGGAATAGGAGTGTTGAATGTAGGATTCAAATACTTACAGTTTACTATTTTTTAGTTTCTATCAAAACTATAATTATTGCCCTAATTTTTTGTTATCTACATGCAAAATGAAATTGGCCTTACCGATGCTATTAGCAATAAATGATCATTTTACACATAGAATTGCAAGATAACATCATGAGAGTGCACCAATGAGTAGTAGAACCCAAAGAGAACCATGTATAATGATGAAATGGGAGAGAGAAGAGAGAAGATGTGTCTCTCCACGAGTTACATCCTTTTATAACAAGTCCAGACTCTATTTGGCCACTTGGCTTTGTCTCCAAAATGTAAACCCTACTATTTTTGGGTCTAGATTCAATGTACCCAAAGTTCAAATTTGAATCTCTCTCAAACTCGACTACCAACTTGCCCACATTTTCAAAAAGTGTTTATTGAATGTATTTTAAACTAATATAACTTCAAAAAGTTTATCTCTAAGTCTAAATGAGTTTTGGCCTCATATTGACAATTTACCAAAATATGACTACACTAGACTAAACTTGTTGAAATCTCTCACACATGTTACTATCTCAAGTTTCTTGAAATCAACCAACACGCTACTATCTCAAGTTTCTTGTTAGATCCAAAAGCATTATGGCTTGAGCCATTCTTCTAGTAACACATTCCTATCATGTCAGAAATGGTGAACTCCTACAACTTTGCCACAACACGAAAGTCAACGAGTCCTGACTTGAAGGTCGAACGATTCGCGAAGATCAAACAATTCGCGAAAGTCAATGTGCTTCCAGGACAACCAAAAGATGAATGATTCACGAATCATTCGCGAATCGCAAACATACCTCCAAGACCACAAGAATCGCAAAGGGACGCAAAGCAAAAGGATACGAAAGAAACGAAAAGAACAAAAGGAAACGAAAGAAACAAAGAAGAATCTTTCGCGCTGCCAGTTGGCAGTTCAATGAGCTTGGAGTTGTAGACTTCACGCCCAACTGAAACTGGTGGCAATGATGACGAGTAACTGATTAGTTGATTAGCGTTAACTAGTCTTGTGATTCTATGTTTAGCTATCTTGTAAACTCCACACAGTAGAGATAAAAACTATTCTTTCTAAATCAAAAATAAGATAAACAGAATTTCCTGTAATACAAAGAGACAGATAGACGTAGCGAGTAGAGCAGAAAAAGAAAAACACTAGAAATAAAAGAGCTGTGCATGAAAGTCTGCCAACGAGCAGAACGCAACAAAAGAGTAGAGCGTCGGGCCGCCAACGAACGAGACACTGACAATCTCGCTCCAAAAATCAAACTGATAATACAGTTGCTCTATTGTTGTGCATCTCCTTGTCTTGTGCCATTTGTCTTGATTGCTAGAATAGAATGTGTTCTGTGATGTGTAGTCGCGTGTCTAGGTTCCTGTGAAGCTTCTGTGCAAAAAAAAAATTCAAACACACAAAATTGTTCGCGACAACGAAAACCAAAACCAAAACAGTTTCGTGACATGGTATCAGAACAACAGGTTATCATTACTGATATCTAAGCAGTGATTATCTAGACAACACAATAAGGCTACAACAATCCAAACGAGAGTAGCAATCAGTCTTGATGGCGCAAATTACAGGATCTAGAAATTCAAAATCAAAACACTTCTAAAGGGCGAAGGCATCTGGTCGGTGACTGAACTCGCATTAGGAGAATTCTGGAAGCAGGCAATGTCAGAGGAGATCGAGTCATTGAGACGAAATGAGACATGAACATTAGAGCCACTGCCTAGAAAATAGAAAAATAGTCGACTACAAGTGGGTATACAAGAAAAAGATGAAATCAGATGGCACCATTGGCCCCTACAAGGCAAGGCTTGTCACAAATGGCTACACGCAGAGATATGGTATTGATTATTTCAACACATATTCATCGATGGTCAAGATAACTAGCATACAACTACTCCTTGCATTCGCCACACAACACAATATGGAAATTCACCAGATTGATGTGAAAACAGCCTTTCTCCACGAAGATCTAGAGGAGAAAATCTTCATGAAGCAGTCTGAAGGTTTTGAAGACCCCGACAATCGACAATATGTTTGTTGGTTGCAGAGATGCATCTATGGTCTAAACCAGACATCACGAGCTTGGTATAAGAAGCTCGATGGTCTTCTGAAGTCTCTAGACTTCAATCCTACACAACCAAATTACAATGTCTACATAAAAAGAGTAGGAAAATTTTTTGTGATACTGACATCTTCGTGGATGATTCCCTAATGATAGGAAATTCTTTGATGTTGATCAAAGACACGAAGAGTCAGATTTTTGAAAGTTACGAAATCACAGATCTTGGAGAAGCAACAAAATGCCTCGAGTTGGAGATTAGAAGAGATCGAACAAAGGGCGAGATGCACTTGAGTCAGTTAGAATATGCCAGAAAGGTGCTCAAGCAGTATCACATGATGGACTGCAAAGAAAAGTTCACACCAATGATAGCTGGAGCCAAGATCACGAAGCAGGATTGCCCAAAAATGGAAGAGGAAGATGGCAAGTTATATACCCTACCAAAACTTGATCGGTAGTCTGATGTACCTTACAATTTGTACCAGACCTGATCTAGCTTTCTCTATTTACGCCTTGAGCCAGTTCTCTTCCAATCCTGGCATGACACATTGGCAAATGGCAAAACGAATCCTACATTATCTAAAGGGTACCCAGAATATGGGATTAACCTATAGAGCTGAAGACGAAAGAAAAGAATTTGAACTGCATCACTATAGTGACGCAAGTTGGGCGAGCTGCAAAGATCAAAGCAAGTCCATAACTGGAGGATGTACAATAGTGTGTGGAGCTGCAATCAGCTGGATATGCAAAAAGCAAACCTTGGTGGCTCGATCCTCTTTCGAAGCTGAATATGTCGTAGCTTCAAAGGTGGCAAACGAGGTAGTGTGGCTGCAGATGATGTTGGAAGCAATCGAGATACCACAAGAAGGGCCATGTATGATGATGATGGACTCTCAATGTTATGGCCATATTCAGTTAAGGACCTAGAATGATCCTAATATGGTAGACCGGCCCTCTAGTGTTCGAGATTATTGGTCACGCCTAGATTTTATTCCAAGTCAAGGCCTGTTGGTGACTAATGACCTTGGGAGGACCCAGACCCTCTAATTGAGACATACAGAGTAGTGCATGTACATGTGACTGATCTAGGCAGGAGGTATGCATGAAGAGTTGTGACCTATTTATAGTTAACCTATATGGAAATTGCATGTGCTCATGTATAGGATCCTACTCTCTATATATTGAGGTAGTGATTATTCCGTCGACGACTTGGTCTAGGTTACCTGATGAGCTCTTCTCCTCTTGCTGTCACATTGGCATGGCTTGGGGGCTAGATCCAAGAGGATTCTCCAGGAGGGATCTAGGTTTGGTTGGGTGGTTTTGCTCCACAGTCTCTCTTGTGTTTTCCTATCTTCATCTTAGGGGATTGTCCCTAGTGGTCTTTACATTGGTATCAGAGCCCGACTAAGATGCGGTTTTTGGATGGGATGGAGTGGAATTCTACATCAAATGGGAATTGAAATGCACTTGGATTTATATCCCAGATGGTGTGCTATTTTTTCAAGGGAAATTGGGTTTGGATTCACTAATTCTTGTTGGAAGCATGCTTTTCAAACTTGGTGGTAGAGTGCTCTTCTCCTTGTTTGATTCTGTGTAGAGATGCTTGGGAATTGTGTGAAGTCATTCTTATGGTTTGTAAAGCCTTGAGAAAGTTTCCGTTTGAAGTAGAATAATGTGCATGAGTAGATCCATTTCTTAGTCTAAATCTGTTTTTTGAATGAACAATTTGCATGAATCCATAATGTTTAGACAAATTAAATTCAGGTTAGTAGCAGTTGGTTTGCTAATAGATTGATGAAAATCAATGTATCCTGAATGAATGAACTAATTGTTGCTGCGAATCTTGAATTTAATATTTGCATGTGAGGATTTGAGCTATTTTCTAGAAAGATCCTCTTGTATTTCATGCAATTATGTAAAACATAGAATGGAAATGGCAAGTTGCCCATTCTCTGGGAAAATAGATATAGAAATGGATTTTGGATATATGCAATAAGAAACCCTATGAAACATTCCTTGGAATGTTCCTCACTGCTTCTGAAGAGCGATAATCTTGTGGTTTGGACCTAGAAACATGCCTTGGATCTTTTTAAAAACTTGTTCTTAACCTTTGTAGATCTCTGGACAGTTGTTAATGATGTTATTCAGCTGAGGACTTCTTTGAAGCTTTATCCACTTTGTAGGATAACCTGTGGTAGACAGGAACTTGTTAACAGCTATTGCAGATGATGGGTGGAACATTTGGAAGATTGCATGTAGGATTTTTAGCATTACCTCTGTTGTGGATCCCTTTTGTCAAGAAGGAAAAGCGCTAGTTGATCTGTCAAGGGCATCAATCCTTTCAGCCTTGAAATAAACTTAAGTTATTTTAGAGGTTTCTGATGTTGATGCCACATGATTGTGTAGAACCGCATGTTATGCATCTGGATTGGCAGTTGGGGCAGCAAGAGGTGAGGTAATCTGATTCCTGGAGCAGGAGTCTGTGGATGACAGATTGTTTGAAGCCGTTGGAGCAGGGATGGTGAAGCTAATCCGCAGTAGAAATGCGTGGAATGGTTTTTTAGGACTGTTGAGGATCGAGGAGGTGTGTCATCCCACCTCTCTCTCTCTCTCTCTCTCTCTCTCTCTCTCTCTCTCTCTCTCTCTCTCTCTCTCTCTCTCTCTCTCTCTCTCTCTCTCTCTCTCTCTCTCTCTCTCTCTCTCTCTCTCTCTCTCTCTCTCTCTCTCTCTCTCTCTCTCTCTCTCTCTCTCTCTCTCTCTCTCTCTCTCTTTATGGAGCCTCCCTTCCCTTGATTGCTGGCGGCGACTGTAGCTAAGGGCTGATCTCCCTTTCCTCTTTCAAAACCTTTTAGGGTTTTTGAATAGGGGTCTAGGCTTTTGCCTTTTGCATGGTTTTTTTTTTTGGTGCTTATAGTTGATTTGGTGCATGTTACCAATTGGACAGCAGTTTGAAAAATTGCATGAATGTCCAATCGATGCTTTGCATGCCGGTTGACCAAGGTTTTTAGGCTTGACAAGTAGTGATTTTCAAGTTGGTTCTAAATTTGATTCGGACTCTATTCGAAATTTTTAGTTACAAGCACCCAGTTAGAGGAACTTTGGTTTCTTGGTGCTCTGTAGTCAATGTTGTAACCTTGTCGTTTTGAAAGTAGCTTCCCGGTCTTGGCAGGAGGAATTTAGTTTTTTCTTCTCTATGGCCAATATGCATGCTTGAGGCCTTATCAACTTGACAGTCACCTATAAGCCTAGTTTTTTGAGAACTTAATACTGTTGTTTTGGGTCAAGCTGTAATAATCGATCAAGATTTTATTAAACCGATCTTGACAAAATAATGGTAGTGATTTGGTTCTCCAGGCAAGTACCCAGTTAGTGGTCTTTACTTTGGGTCCCTGGTACGGTGCTTTTTATCGATTTAAATCTGGAGTACGATTACTCCCGATAAATTGAGTTAAACGGTAATTTTTTTTTCTCCTTTTCGACTACGGTGATGCACTGATAGGCTTGTCCTAAATGATTTTGATCTTTAGGATTGGGCAATTTAAGCTTTTCAGATACTTGTTAAAGTGAACAATGGAATAAGGTCGTAATTTTTGAGAGCTAGTTCTATATTCGATTAAAAAACAAGTGTATCGAATATTGTAAAGAGTACTCGGATCCAAAAGTTATTGATTTCCATTGATTCAAGTAACTTAAATGAAGTAATGAAAATAAACCGGTGTGGTCAAAAAGGAAGTAGCCTAGCATTTACTTGTGTCAATGGAATTTTCGGGGACCTTTGCTAAAAGAATTTTTGGGTGACCAAAAAATCTAAGGGAGGAAGAAAATGAGACACCTGAGTAGGTAATTGTGATAGTGTTGTGTAATTTGGGTTGGTTAAGGTCCCTGTAAGGAAATTGCATAACACTGGTTTTTTGAATTCACTAAGTTGAATTTATTTTAAATATCTATAGGACCTGAGTTGTCCCTATTTGTTATTGGAAATTGTGATATGGAACGAGAATGACACTTGATTCACATTTGTACTCTAAAGTACCTTATTCCTAAGAGTTGTAACTCTCAGATGCTAGGAATTTGGGATGATAGTACCAACCATAGGGGTTGTTTTATGTGACGGTAAAACCTTGTACAGATTCTTGTTAAATCACAATTTTGTTAATGGATTATTGTGATCCATTGGGAACAAATTTGGGGATACTCCAGTATTTGGTGGAATAGATATATGCATATCTGGTATTGAATATCTCTGGACTATCGGATAATGCAATTAAAGATCTTCTTGAAGGAATTGAATTCCTTGTACCATTTCGGATATAGATACTGGATATCTATTGGTATACTTCAACTATATTGAATTTTTCCTTTTGGTTCTGAAGAATAAACTTAGGTCATTTTGACTGTATATGAATGAGATTTCTCGTCCGTACTGGGGTCAATGCCTAGTGGTATTCTTAGATGATGTTGTCATCTACTGTGAAAACTTAAGGAAATGGAGAATTCAATAGTTGGAGGTATCTTTCTAGAAAATGGTTGAAGATTGGGCCCTATATTGGATATAGGATGGTCAGATAGTCTTTTTGATTTTCTGATGGTCGGATCTAAAAGCAAAGGACTTTCTTGGAGAGAAAACTGATGGCATGGGACATCAGTGATTTCAAAGAGGAAATTCTTGTGTGAGAATGATCTGTAGGCCAATGGGTAGTATTTACATTATTTGTAAATCTAATAGTTGAAACCATTGGTAAAGTCTATTTAGGGTATTTAGAGAGGTTATGAGATATAAATCCAGATCCCTCAATGGTATCTCATAAATTTCAAATCAAAAACCCTTAAAAACTATTTCTCTTATAATTTAAATGTCTACTTTTTAGGAATTTCTTATGTACGAGACAATTGGATTGAGATTCATATGATTCCTTCCAGTATAGAACTTGGTTCTGAAGGACTATTAAAGATATATAAATTCATACTTCAATTTCAGTTTATGGATATAGCTTAGAATCAATTGATGTTTTCAACTGATCAAGTGGAAATCAGAATTCCAAATGATTATCTCTATTTGATAGTTTTTCTATTGAGAGTAATGTTTCTATCACTCGGGATAAGATATTTTATGATTTTAAGGAAAAAGTCCGGTTGTAATAGTATTGGATACTCATTACTGACTTTTTCAAATCTTTGATATCTTATACGTGTCTCCTGGGAACTTTTTGATTGAAGTTATGGGATTTCTTTTAAAAGGGGGAGAAAAAAATGATAGGAATAAGACTTTCATGGGATCAACCAGTTGCATAGATTTCTTTTGTGGAATCCAGTTTGTGTAAAATGGTGGAACTATCCAGAGGAATAGAGGAAATCTCTAGTGATTATTTTTGAATAATCTTGAACTAGAGGAGATTTGGGGGTTTTTGAGCTATGAGATATTCATGAATATGGGAAGTAGTGGTAAAGATTAAATTAAGATTCACTAATTGGCTACCAAGTACCATTTAGTTATGGATTGGATCAGTGGAATAAAGCTAATCTTAACCTTATATCCAAAGATGTCTGTATAAGTCAGCCTAATCTTGATGTGTGCACTAAGATCTGAAGTAGGTTGATTGGATGAAGGAATTTTGTTGATAAAAGTATGATGGTTGGAAAACTTATGATGTGGAATTATTCACTTCAGAGATTTTCCAGATATGTTATTTACTTAAGAGAAATAGAATCTTCTGTAGCTGAGTTACAAGATTCTCAGTAAGATATGTGAGTAACATATGGGGATTTTGGAGGAATCTGCCAGTTAATGATATATGTGTTTATGTACTGGGTCATAGTGAGATTATTCTCATATGTGCACGATTAATCTTGTGTAAATCTACTATGTATTCCTGGTCACTAAGGTTATCTGGTGCACTTAACCTAGTTGATGAACATAGACATATAATCAAGTATTGTCTTTGATAATTACTTGCAGAGTTAACAGATTGATTTGGATATGGATCTAAATGTGGTGTTATACTAGTATAAATAAGATCTGCACCTAGACATTTAAGATTTCTAAATCATGAGCAATCAACTTGAGTAGTTGATTTACTCTTGTGAAAAATTAATTGGAAAAATGGACAGAAATGGAGCAGAAATGCGTGGAATATTTTTTTAGGACTGTTGAGAATCGAGGAGGTGTGCCATCCCACCTACCTCTCTCTCTCTCTCTCTCTCTCTCTCTCTCTCTCTCTCTCTCTCTCTCTCTCTCTCTCTCTCTCTCTCTCTCTCTCTCTCTCTCTCTCTCTCTCTCTCTCTCTCTCTCTCTCTCTCTCTCTCTCTCTCTCTCTCTCTCTCTCTCTCTCTCTCTCTCTCTCTCTCTCTATGGAGCCTCCCTTCCCTTGATTGCTGGCGGCGACTGTAGCTAAGGGTTGATCTCCCTTTCCTCTTTCAAAACCTTTTAGGGTTTTTGAATAGGGGTCTAGGCTTTTGCCTTTTGCATGGTTTTTTTTTTTGGTGCTTATAGTTGATTTGGTGCATGTTACCAATTGGACAGCAGTTTGAAAAATTGCATGAATGTCCAATCGATGCTTTGCATGCCGGTTGACCAAGGTTTTCTTAGGCTTGACAAGTAGTGATTTTTAAGTTGGTTCTAAATTTGATTCGTAATCAATTTAAAAATTTTAGTTACAAGCACCCAGTTAGAGGAACTTTGGTTTCTTGGTGCTCTGTAGTCAATGTTGTAACCTTGTCGTTTTGAAAGTAGCTTCCCGGTCTTGGCAGGAGGAATTTAGTTTTTTCTTCTCTATGGCCAATATGCATGCTTGAGGCCTTATCAACTTGACAGTCACCTATAAGCCTAGTTTTTTGAGAACTTAATACTGTTGTTTTGGGTCAAGCTGTAATAATCGATCAAGATTTTATTAAACCGATCTTGACAAAATAATGGTACTGGTTTGGTTCTCCAGGCAAGTACCTAGTTAGTGGTCTTTACTTTGGGTCCCTGGTACGGTGCTTTTTATCGATTTAACTCTGGAGTACGATTACTCCCGGTAAATTGAGTTAAACGGTAATTTTTTTTCTTCCTTTTCGACTGCGGTGATGCACTGATAGGCTTGTCCTAAATGATTTTGATCTTTAGGATTGGGCAATTTAAGCTTTTCAGATACTTGTTAAAGTGAACAATGGAATAAGGTCGTAATTTTTGAGAGCTAGTTCTATATTCGATTAAAAAACAAGTGTATCGAATATTGTAAAGAGTACTCGGATCCAAAAGTTATTGATTTTCCATTGATTCAAGTAACTTAAATGAAGTAATGAAAATAAACCGGTGTGGTCAAAAAGGAAGTAGCCTAGCATTTACTTGTGTCAATGGAATTTTCGGGGACCTTCGCTAAAAGAATTTTCGGGTGACCAAAAAATCTAAGGGAGGAAGAAAATGAGACACCTGAGTAGGTAATTGTGATAGTGTTGTGTAATTTGGGTTGGTTAAGGTCCCTATAAGGAAATTGCATAACACTGGTTTTTTGAATTCACTAAGTTGAATTTATTTTGAATATCCCTGAGTTGACCCTATTTGTTATTGGAAATTGTGATATGGAACGAGAATGACACTTGATTCACATTTGTACTCAAAAGTACCTTATTCCTAAGAGTTGTAACTCTCAGATGCTAGGAATTTGGGATGATAGTACCAACCATAGGGGTTGTTTTATGTGACGGTAAAACCTTGTACAGATTCTTGTTAAATCACAATTTTGTTAATGGATTATTGTGATCCATTGGGAACAAATTTGGGGATACTCCAGTATTTGGTGGAATAGATATATGCATATCTGGTATTGAAAATCTCTGGACTATCGGATAATGCAATTAAAGATCTTCTTGAAGGAATTGAATTCCTTGTACCATTTCGGATATAGATACTGGATATCTATTGGTATACTTCAACTATATTGAATTTTTCCTTTTGGTTCTGAAGAATAAACTTAGGTCATTTTGATTGTATATGAACGAGGTTTCTCGTCCGTACTGGGGTCAATGCCTAGTGGTATTCTTAGATGATGTTGTCATCTATTGTGAAAACTTAAGGAAATGGAGAATTCAATAGTTGGAGGTATCTTTCTAGAAAATGGTTGAAGATTGGGCCCTATATTGGATATAGGATGGTCAGATAGTCTTTTTGATTTTCTGATGGTCGGATCTAAAAGCAAAGGACTTTCTTGGAGAGAAAACTGATGGCATGGGACATCAGTGATTTCAAAGAGGAAATTCTTGTGTGAGAATGATCTGTAGGCCAATGGTTAGTATTTACATTATTTGTAAATCTAATAGTTGAAACCATTGGTAAAATCTATTTAGGGTATTTAGAGAGGTTATGATATATAAATCCAGATCCCTGAATGGTATCTCATAAATTTCAAATCAGAAACCCTTAAAAGCTATTTCTCTTATAATTTAAATGTTCTACTTTTTAGGAATTTCTTATGTACGAGACAATTGGATTGAGATTCATATGATTCCTTCCAGTGTAGAACTTGGTTTTGAAGGACTATTAAAGTTATATAAATTCATACTTCAATTTCAGTTTATGAATATAGTTTAGAATCAATTGATGTTTTCAACTGATCAAGTGGAAATTAGAATTCCAAATGATTATCTCTATTTGATAGTTTTTCTATTGAGAGTAATGTTTCTATCACTCGGGATAAGATATTTTATGATTTTAAGGAAAAAGTCCGGTTGTAATAGTATTGGATACTCATTACTGACTTTTTCAAATCTTTGATATCTTATACGTGTCTCCTGGGAACTTTTTGATTGATGTTATGGGATTTCTTTTAAAAGGGGGAGAAAAAAATGATAGGAATAAGACTTTCATGGGATCAACCAGTTGCATAGATTTCTTTTGTGGAATCCAGTTTGTGTAAAATGGTGGAACTATCCAGAGGAATAGAGGAAATCTCTAGTGATTATTTTTGAATAATCTTGAACTAGAGGAGATTTGGGGGTTTTTGAGCTATGAGATATTCATGAATATGGGAAGTAGTGGTAAAGATTAAATTAAGGTTCACTAATTGGCTACCAAGTACCATTTAGTTATGGATTGGATCAGTGGAATAAAGCTTTAATCTTAACCTTATATCCAAAGATGTCTGTATAAGTCAGCCTAATCTTGATGTGTGCACTAAGATCTGAAGTAGGTTGATTGGATGAAGGAATTTTGTTGATAAATGTATGATGGTTGGAAAACTTATGATGTGGAATTATTCACTTCAGAGATTTCCCAGATATGTTATTTACTTAAGAGAAATAGAATCTTCTATAGCTGAGTTACAAGATTCTCAGTAAGATATGTGAGTAACATATGTGGATTTTGGAGGAATCTGCCAGTTAATGATATATGTGTTTATGTACTGGGTCATAGAGAGATTATTCTCATATGTGCACGATTAATCTTGTGTAAATCTACTATGTATTCCTGGTCACTAAGGTTATCTGGTGCACTTAACCTAGTTGATGAACATAGACATATAATCAAGTATTGTCTTTGATAATTACTTGCAGAGTTAACAGATTGATTTGGATATGGATCTAAATGTGGTGTTATACTAGTATAAATAAGATCTGCACCTAGACACTTAAGATTTCTAAATCATGAGCAATCAACTTGAGTAGTTGATTTACTCCTGTGAAAATTAATTGGAAAAATGGACAGTGTGAAGAGCATTCACCAAAAACTATTTGTTTTGTGTGTATTGCTTGTAAGACACATAATTTATGAGTCATTCAGATTCAGTAAGGAATTGTGTGCATAGGATACTGATTTCTTGGATGAGTATTTCTCAGTTGAGAAAAAGACTTGATTTATTAGTAATAGTATCCCAGTGAGCTCAATTGGATACCGCATCCTAATGGTGCCATTATCTGTCCCAGGATCCTGTCTTCCATTCAAAGACAAACCACATACCTCTGAAGTACCATCACATTCAAGATTTAATCTCGAAAGGAGAGCTCCAGATCTAGTACGTAAAATCAGAAGACATGATTGCGGATCTGCTCACGAAGCCCCTTGACAAGCCACTCTTTGCCAAGCAAAGAAAGGCAATTGGATTAAACGTACAAAGCTACAAGGTTTAAGAGGGAGTGTCAGAAATGGTGAACTCCTGAAACTTTGCCGCAACACGAAAGTCAACAAGCCTTGACTCGAAGGTCGAACAATTCGCGAAGGTCAAACAATTTGCGAAAGTCAACGTGCTTCTAGGACAAACGAAGGACGAACGATTTGCGAATCATTCGCGAATCGCAAACATACCTCCTTGACTGCAAGAACCGCAAAGGGACGCAAAGCGAAAGGATACGAAAGAAATAAAAAGAATGAAAGAAAATGAAAGAAATGAAGGAGAATCTTTCGTGCTACCAGTTGGCAGCTCAACGGGCTTGGAGTCGTAGACTTCACGCCCAGCTGAAACTGGTGGCAACAACGACGAGTAACTGATTAGTTGATTAGCATTAACTAGTCTTGTGATTTTACATTTAGCTATCTTGTAAACTCCACACAGTGGAGATAAAAACTATCCTTTTGGAATAAGAAATAAGACAGACAGAATTTCTGTAATACAGAGAGACAGATAGACGTAGCGAATAGAGCAAAAAAAAAAAACACTAGAAACAAAAGAGTTGTGCATGAAAGTCTGCCAACGAGCAAAACACAGTGAAAGAGCAGAGCGTCAAGATGCCAACGAACAAGACACTGACGATCTCACTCCAAAAATCAAACTGATAATACAGTTGCTCTATTTTCGTGCATCTCCTTGTCTTGTGCCATCTGTCTTGATTGCTAGAATAGAATGTGTTTTGTGATTTGCAGTCGTGTGTCTAGGTTCTTGTGAAGCTTCCACGCAAAAGAAAATTCAAAGAAACAAAATCGTTTGCGACAATGAAAACGAAAAACAAAATAATTTCGCGACATATTGTGTTCCAATTTTGGAGGAGGAAAGATGGTTCGAGTCCTACATCCAATAGTCAGACATACTAGCTGACACTCCCTACATCCAAGAACTAGATCCAACATCACAACTGACAATCTAGACCCGACAATAGATCCACAGATCAGAGCCGACAACTAGATCCGACGACCAACAACTAGACTTAAAAAAATTAGATTCGACAGTCTAGAGCCAACAAGTTGTATCCAAAGTCTAGGTGCATCCAACAACCTAGAACCGACGGCACATCCGCTGAACTAGATCCAATGATCAATATCCAACGGTTTTTGAGAAATTTCGTTTCTCATAGTTATATCCGACAATCCACATAAGCTATATCCGATACTATATTAAACAAATCTCATTTCACGTAGAGATCCGATACTGCAACTAATTTGCATCCGATAGTTACATCTGACGGACTTCTCAGTTACATCCGACAGTCAAAATCCGATGGATAACTCATTTTGCTTTCAAATTTGCATCTCATGTGAATCCGACATACCGCTGATTTTACATCCGACCCTTTATTTGATGTTGCATCCGATGACTATCAGTTTACATCCGACGAGCTTCAGATTGCATCCGATGAGCTAACTAAGTTTCTCACAATTGACAACTGAAATCAGATTTTCATAATTGATTTTGATATAAGATTCATTCAAAGATAGACAGTCTGAGACATATCCATTCATAGCAGATTACATCCGAGACTATCACCGACAACAGATCCGATAACTTCTACATTGTAATAGAAGTTACATCTGATGAGTGTGGATTCTACATTCGACACTGTCACTAAATCTACATCCAACAAGCTTCTGCTTAGATTAGACAGACCAATTTTATAGAATTACCTATTGTGAACTTAATTCTATTCTAAGGTGCTATCAACCAAATATTTCAAAAAAAAAATCAAAACAAACAGAATTGAATCAGACCAATTCTCATGGCAAACATACAAGAACTTCTGAATGAGAACACACTAAATGATAATCTAAATGATGGAAACATACCTATTCATCTTAGATCTTAGGTGAATCAAGATCCTGGACCATCCAATCAATATTATAGCCCTGAAGATCAGCCTATTCAACATGTTCCTCATATAGCAAAATATGATAAACGAACACCGAAGTTGGACTTACCAAAGTTCGACGACAATGTGGACCCTCATATATTTTAACAAATATTTGAGAATGCATGTGAAGTGTATGGTGAATATACGGATAATGCAAAAGTCAACTGTTTTTCATGACCATGGTGGATAAAGCATGAGAGTGGTTTTTCAACCTCAATTGTGATGATAGACAAGATTGGTCAGAGTCAAAAGAGTCCTTTAGTCCATTTGAAAGGCTTAGTAACATAAAAATAAAAAAAAATGAATGAGTACATTACTATATTGAGCACTTCAAGCGTCTCAGAAGTCAAGTTCAAGAACAGCCAACTGAAAAGATGCTAATCACATGGTTTCTAGTTGGCCTTCCAAGACATATACAGAAAGAGCTTAAATCTAGTGAAAAGTATCACACTCTTAAATCAGCTATGTTAGATGCCATTCGAGAAGAAGACGAAGGGTCCGATGAGGAGAGAGAAAAGAGCTCACCGTACTTTCAATGAAAGTCGTCCAAGTGAGACAAGAGATTTAGACCCAATATGGAAATCTCAATTCGAGTTGTTGAATCAACAACATCAACAACAAATGGAGAAACTCAGCAAAGAGTTTCAACAAGCCTTAAAGTCGATTCAAAGTTAGTTGCCAGAGCAATTGCCAACTGGTAACGTTATCCATAGGCATGAAAATACCTGGTGCCCACAATGTGGTGGTGCACATACCGGTAACGACAACTCATACCACATCAAGTTGCATGTACAATCCACGTAACGTCCAAGCAGCCGGATACCACTAGTATCATAGGCCACAACAATATGCACCATGAGGACTGACACCCCCTCAATATAAACCACATTATATGAGTCCAGTACAAGTTCAGGAGTTGCCAAGATCACAACCACCTCCACAACAACCAAGATTGGCACTCCCACGTCCAAGAGGGCCTGCCCAACCAAACATGTTGATCCAACTAAACCGACCTCATGTATAGGCCAACTTGGTACATAGCTCCTCTTATGACACCTCAGCCTATGAATCTACTTATGATGAAGGTGCTAATAACACCTACATAGATGGGGCATCTACCTCCTATCCGAACGATCAATATTATCCGGAGGAACAACCAAGTCAAACCAACCCAAAAGGTTATGCAATTTTTCGTTTAGTCCTTCAAAAGAGATGCTTCGTATGCGGAGAAACCACTCACTTTCAAAGTGAATGTACCCTAAGATATCAATACGTCACTGAATGTGTTGATTGTATCAGAAAACATTGCTCTAAAGATTGACCTAACCAAACAATAGGAAGTCATCGTATACCGAAGGAAATTAAACTTCTTTCACCTTTGGCTCATGTACAACATTTACAACTAACAAACTCTATTGTATATAGATCTAAGTTAAAAGTTTATAATGGGCGATACATAATGACGAAGTCCTAAGGACCATTGACGAAAACATAATTCAAGAAACAACACATGGGAAAGTGGTTTTTAGGAGGAAGGGTAAAAACAATGATGGGTACATGTAAAGACAACTTAGGAATGAAAAGGTAAATTTCCAAGGAAAAGCTCCCCTTCTGGGGGCGTTGGGCCCAACGGCCTTAAATCGGATGCACGCCCCTCTTCTGAAAACGTCATCGCTCAGGGCCGCTGGCTCGTTTTGGGGCGCGGCAACCGGAGGCCGCCACCCGACCCCACCGTACCTGCATCGAGGGAGGATTGGGAGCGCGAGCTGGGCCGCCGCCCCCTCAATGCTTTTGAAATTTTTGCCTTTCTTTTGAAAGGCAAATTAACCTTTGACGTGCAATGCAACCTTGCAAATGCCAAGCCCAGGGATGTCCCAGGCATCAATGCTGCGTCCACTTCTGTCAGAATTTGATCTGAGTGAAGAAGCAGCAGAATATGATCTGAGTGAAGAAGCAGCAGCAGCGGGATGGCAGAAGATGAAGCATACAGAATTGATGAGAGGGGAGGGTATAGCAAATCCACAGGCATCTATTTCAGTACACGGCCTCCATTCGACATCCCCCAACAGCAGTTTCTTTCCCTCACTCAACACATTTGCGCATCGATATGGCAGTAAAATTGCTGTTGTGGATGCTCCCACTGGAAAGACTGTCACCTTTGACGAGCTGGAACAGCAGGTTATGGCCTTGGCAGCATCGGTGTCTGCCAAGGCCACACCGTAATCCTCAGAGCTCCAAATTCCATCCTCTATCCAGTGGTTTGCTTTTCTGTTATGCCCATTGGAGCAGTGATGACAACAGTAAACTATGTAAATACACCTCGGGAGATAGAGAGGCAAATCAAGGATTCTGAGACGAGGTTTATTGTGACAATTCCATCATTAGTGATGAAAGTTCGACGATTTGGCTTGCCGCTTGTGTTCATCGACGAAGATGGAGTTTCGGATTATGTTAGCGGGCCAGATGATCGTCCTGTTTTCTTCTTATCTAAGCTCCTGATATCAGATAGCAGCAAGGTTCCATCGGTGAGAATCCGCCAGGAGGATACAGCCGCATTGCTATACTCCTCGGGAACAACTGGTGTGAGCAAGGGCGTTATAATCTCACACAAGAATCTCATTTCTTCTTCACTTATTATGTTCTTGTTACCGCCCAAACCAGATGAAGTCATGCTTTGCCTTCTCCCTATGTTCCATATATATGCTTTCATTCATATTTGCGCGAGTTTCTCCAGGGCTACAACGTCTGTTGTCATGCCTCGGTTTAGCCTTGAGAGCATGTTGCAAGCAGTGGATCGTCACCGTGTCACATTTTTGCCCATTGTACCACCAGTCCTGCTTAGCCTTCTTAAACGAAAACGCGAAAGCAAGTATGAATTAAGCTCATCACTTCGGTCTGTAGTATGCGGAGGGTGTTCCACTTGCAAAAGATCTTATAGAGGATTTCATGGAAACATATCCTGGTGTTCATCTGTTAGAGGTAAATTGTATTAGCATGCTGCCTTAATCTACTCTTGTATTCGATATTTTATGAAAGGTACGCTCTAGTTCTAGTGCCCGGGATGAAAAATAAACATAGGACTGTAAAACTTGTTTCGTTGATTTCAGTAGCCTAAGACTCCTACGAGGTTGCTTCTTTGCTACAGTTCAATTAGTAGCTTAGAGCTTAATAGTATAGTCTTTAGATTGCTTTTTCAGATGACGTTATGGTCAGCTGATGCCCTTTATTAACAAAAAATATATAGGATGCTTAATATTCCATAATGTGCTTTACTATTTTTAGTAAAGCAGCTTTGAAGGGCATAACTTCCTGAACTTTCAAAAAAAAGGTGCAGGCGTTTCACGACAGAGGCATAAGTTCCTTACCAGTTTGTTTGTCAACTGCATTCCGGGATCTGGATTTTCTGAATTCTGATCATCTTGCTCCAAACAACTGCGTTCCGGGATTTGGATTTTCTGAATTCTCATCATCCTACTGTGGGAGCTGAGGTGAAGTGATGTTGTGGAAAATGCAAGGAATGGATGGAGGTGGATCTACAAGGCTCTTTGGAGTTTTAGAAGAATGCAGCTGCTCGGGAGCAGCATCAGCTAGCATTGAACTCATCAAAGGAGGGTACAGCCGGAGCGTAACAGTTTTATTCATCAACGAGTATCTGGCCTTTCAGCACGCCGCATCCAAAGGAGCACGCTTCCACCGTGTCCCTACCTCGCTTCCACTGGCGAGTGCAGAAATTAAAGATGTAAATGGAAGTCATGGCCTCGTAGGTAGAACAGAACGATTCCACCCCCACGACAAAGAGTTTGGCTTCGAGGGCGAGACATTGACTGGAAAGAGGCAGGCATTGCGAGAAGTTGGGAATTTGAGGCAGCCATTCCCACGATCCTTGTTTTGGATCGAACATGCTTAATCCAAAGCATGGCATCGCCATATCTTTGTCTTTTCCATGGAGCAGCTGAGCATAAAAATTGGCCCTTCACTTTGAAAGGCAGCAGCATCTGACCATAACGTTAGTTAACGGGCTCGCATGTCCCGTTATGCGAAATTGAAGGGCCTAGGGCGAGCCTGGGAGTTGAAGGGCCACGGGC
Source organism: Diphasiastrum complanatum (assembly GCA_029204225.1). Taxonomy (NCBI): domain Eukaryota; kingdom Viridiplantae; phylum Streptophyta; class Lycopodiopsida; order Lycopodiales; family Lycopodiaceae; genus Diphasiastrum; species Diphasiastrum complanatum. Next base: position 57,785,653 of record CM055097.1, read on the forward strand.
TCGCCCTCCCAGGCTCGCCCTAGGCCCTGGAATTTCGCATAACAGGCCATGCTGGCCCGTTATCTAATACGTATCTAGTCTCTATGTACTATAGTACATAGAGACTAGATACATGAACTATATGTACTATAGTACATAAAGACTAGATACATGACGTCATACATGATTAGCATTCGGACACGGAATTGGGTTGCAAGCCTGTACTATGGCTTAAAATCTGCCTGTTCTTAAGCATTCAGATAATACCATGTGTTCGAGAATCGATATGATATGAGTGCTACAAATGCTACGTGTAATTACTTCCCCCACATCTTGTCTAATTCGGTATCATGAAAGGGGACTCAGCTGATTTAGAAAATTATCGACATGCTGGCAGCTGAATTCAGCTAAGATAGAAGCCAGTTCTAGAAGAAAACTTGAAAAGAGTGTCCAAGATCATATATAGCTACACGTTTCACACGTTTTCCAAGTATGGATTACAGAACCATCAGCTTAGTACAATACAGAACACACTTTAAAGATTAAAGCTAGTAATATTCAGCTAATTGACTATATAGGGAGGGACAAAGACCTGAGCTGAAATTGGTAAGCTGCGGGTAGTATGGACTATTGGCTTTACACGTTGAACATTCTGTGTTAAGGGTTAATTGCAACTTTTTTGAAACATAGCTCTAAGATGAGCAAAATCAGTTACATGCATTGCATAAGTATCAGCTGAGGACAAAGAGCAGACAATTGAGCCAAGCTGTTTTTTGATATCTGTGAGAGTGAGAGTGAGCTTTTGTAGATGGATGTATAATGGAGTGGATTTGATCTTTGAAAGTGCAGACAGCTTGAAATAGGGAGCGACGATTAGTTATTACTCAATATTTAGTGGTTGTTTGGATGCCCATTGTACCAATATAATGGCAAGTACTCTTGTGAATCCGTGATGAGAGTCCTAGTCATTATATCTTTAGAATGCGCTAATAGACACCTGCCACCCATCTTTGTGCATAATGTGTCACAAAAACACGGAAGTTAAATTATGAACATAATTCTCAAAATTCCATCAATGATTCCATTCGTGAGGGCGACGTATATTTAAAATTCCATTCGTGAGAGCTCCATATTTTGAGAGCTTGGAATCACAGCCATAAAAATTTGCTCAAAATAAATGAAATCACATTGTTATTCCCTAGATAGTCGTGGCTCCCCCAACTGGATCTTGACTGTTGATTTATGCAAGATTTGAGTTGACGCTACATGTTTAAGATTTAGTATTTGGAATTTTGTATTTTTTTTCTATGTTTTGGATGCATGTGGCATTATTGTGCACGAGAATCCTCACAACCTAAAAAGGTTCTTATGCCAAAAAAAATTTGGATGCATGTGCCATTATGCGTATCCTCACAACCTAAAAAGGTTCTTATGCCAAAAGTCCTCGTTTCTCATTTTTAATTTTTAGTCAACTTTATGAAAATGATTTTCATGTGCTTCTCAATTATTTATGCATTTTTCCAAAACTTTCATGTGAACACCACATGAATGGATGTCATGTACCACATGCATGTGCATGTGGATAGCCAATGACTGGTCAAATAACACATGCGCATGTAATCATTTCATGAAAATTCTCATGTGAACACAACTATTGAAGGATGCAACATAGCACATGCACATTCTCGAAGAACATGAATGTGGATAGCCAAAGAGAAAACCACATGAATGGATGTCATGTACCACATGCATGTGCATGTGGATAGCCAATGATTGGTCAAATAACACATGCACATGTAATCATTTCATGAAAATTCTCATGTGAACACAACTATTGACGGATGCAACATAGCACATGCACATTCTTGTAGAACATGAATCTATTCTAGATGTTATATAGCAAGGCTAAAGTTTCTATAAAATGTGAGAAGGACCATAATATTGAGCTACCATCATTTTCTCTCAAGAGACTAAGATTAGCCCACAATGCCTTTATTGAGGCTCCTTCAATCTTGACTTGACTAGACACTTGGTCCAACTTGACATCACGTAGACTAAAGCTTGAATGGCTTGGCTCAAACAATGACTCAACTCCCTATGTGACAATGTAATCTTGGGCTTATGGGCAACCCTTGATTTACTATGATATATCATTTCCATCTTGAAATGAATTTTGCCCTTAAAAATTGCTTTGTTTTAAGCAAGTTTGTAATGAGAATAATCATTATTTACTTCATAGTTTCAAAATACCATGATTCATTTTTTTTTTTGGCAATCAATTGACTTGATTAGCAATTTGAATCAAGTCTCTCGAGAAGGGGCCGCCTTCTGTCTCTCTCTCGAGGAGGGGCCGCCGTGGGAAGCACAAACATATTAGGTGTTTGTTTTTAGGGTTTTTGAGAAAGAGGGGTGGGGATTATTGCAGGCCCATAAGGATTTGGTTATGGTTTTTGCATGGTTGAAAAAAAAAAAACTCTTGCATTGGGAGTCTAATTGTTGGTTATCCGTGGTTTGAGCTATTTTTTCCATGTGAAGAGAGTCTTTGATTGGTAATGAATTTCCCATTCGTCGACTGCTTTTCCGGAAAAGGCATGAGAATTAAGTTGAGTCTAAATACGGAAACCATAAGGAAAAAAGCCAATATCGATTCAGAAAAAACGATTTTAGTAAATCTAACTAGATTGATAAGGGTGAATGAATTAGATTCATTAAGCCATACCCATTGGAGATAACAATATAAAATCTGCTATCCTAACAGGCCATCTATAAATTCGGTTCATAGATTTAGGATTGAGAGCAAGATATTTGTTCCTCATGAGTTACCTTTTCAAAAAATTGGTACCCGGTCAAAGAAAATTTAATTTTTCTAGAACTGTGTTTGGTGGTGACTAAACTTTGGAAGCAAAATTCTTCCCAGATTGAAAGTTAAAATTGAATTTTTCCTTTTCTGCTGAATTTCGAACTTGGGTTAAAGTTTGAAATCTGTTACTTGTCCAGGATATTTCTAGTTGATATTGATCGTTGGAAATGGATCAAGTTAACTTTTGTGCAAGATACTCGTCAAAATTGATTTTAAAACGTCAAACAAAAAGAAATGACCAGATAACATGAGTGAGGATAGAACTATTTATCCGATAAGTGGAATCTTGTTTGGATACAGTTTAAGAGTTTCTAAAATCCTATTGGTAGGATTTCCATTCATGTAATTTCGTAATTTAAGTTTGGATAGTTTTGTTAATAATGACAGAGTAATGCCAAACCAGTCAATAAAAAGAGAAACAGTCCAATTTTATTGGAAAAATTGTAATTAGCAGGAATTGATCAAAAGTAAAAAAAAACTGATTTCATTTTCTAGTTAAATCCTATGGTGAATTATATGCAAAAAAGTCAAATTAGTATTGTTTTTCCTACTAATAGATGATTTTGTGTATATCAACGATTCAACCCAAGTATAGGATTGAAATGAAATTGCTTTAGACTTTTTCCTACAGTAACAATTTTTTTTTTAAACATTTACTAATGTCGTTACGTCTTCTTAGTACCTTAGGTGAAATAGATTTTCAAATAACTGAAAATTCTAAGGAGGGAAGAAGAGTAGACATCAGTGGTAGTAAGTGTGATTGGGAAATGTACTTCGCAGTTAGGATTGATTAATCTCTGTAAATAATTGCTTAATACCAGATATTAATTTCCTAGATAGAATTCTTTTGGATTCATAACTGATATCTGGCATCAATGAGTGGTTTTTTGCTTGAAGCTAGTGAAAGGCTCACATCCACTAATTATGCTATTTGGAAAGTTCGAATGAAGTCTTTGCTTGTACTCCATGATCTTTATGACATAGTACTTGAGGTGGAAGTAGAACCTCAAGGAGGTGTTGAATTGGTAAAGTACAAAAAGAGATGCAGAGTTGCATTACATTGCATAAAAATGAATGTAAGTAATGAACTTTTGAAGGAAATCTCATCTTGTACCACATAAGAGGCATGGGATCCACTAAAAGCAATTTATGAATCCAAAAATACTTCAAAGATACTCATGCTTAGGAATCAAATTTTGCAAAACATGAAAGGAAGTAGTGAAAGTGTCCAAAATTATGTTCTTAGGATCAAATCATTTAATAAGGAGTTGTCTTCTATAGAAGATAAGATCAAAGATGATGAATTAGTTCAAATCATTTTGAATGGATTAGGAGATGATTATTCTAATCTTGTTCAAACAAGGAATTCATATCAAAAGTAGGATGAGTTCCTTATCTTTGAATGATGGTGATAAAAAAGCTAACTTTTCTTTGAAAGGCAAGATGAAAAAATTTTCATCCAAGAAGACTCAAGACATGGAGATGGAGAGCAAGGATGGAGCATCAAGTTCGAAAGACAAGAGCAAGAAGGACAAGTAGAAGCTAAAGTGTTTCTGTTGTGGAAAAAAGGGACATTTTGCATCCGAGTGTTACAAGAAGAAGAATGCCCAAGAGAAGGAAAATCAAGGCAATCTTGTGCTTGAAGAAGAGGAAGAATGCAATCTATCTTTGATGGTAAGCTAGACTTGTAGCAAAAGGTTTTTTGCAAGTCAAAGGCATAGATTATGATGAAAGCTTTGCACTTGTTGCAAAACTTGTAACATTAGATTAATCATATGTCTTGCCACTTCTTTCAAATGGGATCTCTTCCAACTTGATGTGACAAATGCTTTCTTGAATGGATTCTTGGAAGAGGAAATCTACATGTGCCAACCCAAGGGCTTCATCAAAGATGGAGAAGAAGACAAGGTGTGTTTCTTGAAGAAGAGTCTTTATGGACTCAAGCAAGTACCAAGAGCATGGTAGTCTAGTTTGCATTCCTATCTTATTTCCATTGGATTTGTTGTAAGTTCTTATGAATCATCATTGTATTACAAATGTAATGATGGGAAGATCATTATCTTAGTTTTATATGTTGATGACATTATACTCACAAGAAATGATCTAGATGGCATCAAAGATGTAAAATTTTTCTTGTCTAGTGAATTTAAGATGGTAGATCTAGGACTTCTAAAAATTATACTTGGAATAGAAGTCACTAGAAGTAATGATTTTATTTTCATATGTCAATCTAAGTATGCTATGTGAAGAATTGCCAAAAATTGACAAATCTAGCTTGATAAAAAATCATGTAGAATAGTGTAAATTGTGTTAAAAATTCACAATTCTAGCTTGACTAGTTTTGGTCATATGACTTGTAAATAGTTAGATGGTCATGATGTGGCTTGTCACACGTGCCAAATAGCATAGGATTCCATTCATAAGGATGTTCTCAAGTAGACCTAAGTGTTAGAACCTTTGGAATGAGTCCAAATTATGCTTAAATACAAGGGAGAAAAAATAGGAGCTATTTTTGGTAATTTTTGCATTGTTGAGGGATCTCCAAGATTTCAACCCTAAATTGGTAGGGATGAAAGATCCACCAAAATTAGCATTAGGGATAGGTTTAGGGCTACTCATACCTGCCCAAAACCGTGATGGATCATGTATATATAGGTGATGATATCTCACCAAAATCAATCAAGCAATTTCATGATTTTTCTCTCATAATGGTGCAATTGCTCTCTATGTTCATAATTGTTTGAGTACTTGTGATTACTAATGATTATAGGATTGAATGTAGGTCTGGTGTACAGTACTCAGAGTGTGGGAGGCCGTACTTTCACACGTGTGAAGCCTTCTTCAAGGATTTGGGCCATTTAGTGAGGTTCAAGCATAGATTTTTGATGGATTTTGGTGGTTCAACTTGTGCTAATCTTATGAAATCATAATCTATTGTTTCCCTCATCATTTCAAGTGTTTTAGGATCCTTATTTGCTGTAATTTTTACATGGTATCAGAGCCTAAAGGCTGAAATGAGGTAAATCCTTGGTTTTCATTCAATTTGATCACAATTTTTTATCTAAATCTTGTGTAGATTGGATCTTAGCATCTAGTATTGATTCTAGAACTCAAAGTGAGTCAAATACATTGGAGATTGGTGTTGTGTGACTTCATTTGCAGGTGTTTAGGTGTCTAAAACCAGAGGCAAAGTTGAATTCAATTCACATTACCAAGATAGCAAGTTTTGCTTGCTCCAAGCATTGATTTCTAAGCGAGTTTTGGAGGTGATTTCATAGAGGAGGATTTCTAGCATTCAAGGAGAGGGAAGATCAGAGTTTTGGGGACTCTTCAAGGCTGTTCTAAGGTGTAGTAGGCACCTCCTAAAGTGATTTAGGTTCAGTCCAACCATTGCTTGACTTATGCACCAAATTAGATCAATTTTTCATCAATTTTGATCATTTTTTGCTTGTGATTGGATAGTAGATTGTGTTGCATCCTCATTAAGTTCCATTTAGATCTTTTACAAGTGATTTTGGAAGTATATTAGGTTGCTGAAATTCACTCTTGATCAGATCATTTGGAAGCTTTAATGTTCTTTATAGAAAGAGGGGCAATTCTACTAGTATTGTCTACTTCAATCAAGCAAGTGCATTGTTTCTAGTATTCTATGATTTGATTTTGTTAGAGATCATTCTTAGATCTTTATAGGAAGTCTATTACTGATCTTTTCAGGTCCCTAAGAAGTGGGATAAGGTAGACCTTCAATCAAATCAATAGAAGTAACCTTCATTTGTGTCAAGTCCTTGATTAGGAGACTAGATGGCATCTATAAATGCATATCTTTTGGATACTAATGAAAGGCTCAACAAAACTAGCTATTCCATATGGAAAGTTAGAATGGAATCTATCATGATCATGCAAGATCTGATGGAAATTGTAAATGGTAAGGAGGGTGAACCTATTCATCCTCAAGAAAAAGCCAAATACATCAAGAGGTGCAATGTTGCACTACATTGCATAAAAATGAATGTTGCAAATAAACTCTTAAGAGAGGTAGGAGATTGTACTTCAGCTCAAGATGCTTGGGAGACTTTGCAAAAGGTCTATGAATCCAAGAACCAAACTAGAATGTTAGCTTTGAAGAATCGAATCTATAGAAGCTATCAAAAGAAAGGAGAGAGTGCACATACTTTTGTCCTAAGAGTAAAGGAATTGAACAAAGAGCTAGCCTTTATAGGTGACCCTATCAAGGATGAAGAGCTTGTTCAACTCATATTGAATGGACTAAGCTTTGAATTTGACAATTTGGTTCAGGGATATGCAATTATGGGTAAGCTACCCATACTTGAAGAACTCCAAGGCACACTCATGGCCGAGGAATCAAGAAGGAGCCAAATGCAAGAGAGGATGGATAGGCTTTCCATCCAAGGTGGAGATGACCAAGCTCTCTTCACCAAAGGCAAAGGCAAGTCCAAAGGCAAAGTATCAACATTCAAGAAGTCTACAAAGCTTGAGGATCAAGAAGGACCCTCAAAGGCATTTCCATCAATCACCAAAGTCAAGAAGGACAAATCAAAGGTGAAGTGCTACTATTGTAGCAAGATGGGGCATTATGCCTCGGAATGCTTCAAGAGGAATCAAGATCAAAGCCAAGCCAACATGAGCAAAGAGGAGGAGGAGGAGAGTACACATGAGGACTCTCTCATGATGTCCATATTTTCTTCAACAAGCTTCAAAGGAAAAGATCCTTGGTGGATTGACTCGGGTGCTAGTTCACACATGACTAGTAAAAGGGAGTTTTTCTCTTCTCTCTTATCTTATGATGGACCTATAAAGTCTATCTATACAGCAAATGATGAAGCTTGTAAGATTGAAGGAGTTGGTAGCATTCCCCTTTGCTTAGGATCTTCCAAAAAGATCAACATAGAAGGTGTTTTGTACATTCCTACAATAACAAAGAATCTACTAAGTGTTGGCCAAATGGTAGACAATGGTTTCAATGTTGACTTTGCTTCAAATGAATGTTTCATCAAGAAGAAGGGTAAGATAGTGGCTAAGGGCACTAGACTTGGCAAACTTTATAAGCTGGATGCATTTGTGGATACTAATGTTGTCATGTTGGCCGAGAAGAGCAAGATATCTACCTTTACTTTATGGCACAAAAGACTTGGACATGTCAACTCGGGTTCCATGGAGGCTATGATCAAGGAGGAGTATGCTTTAGGCCTACCAAGGTCTATTGGGAAGGAAGACAAGGTTTGTGAAGCTTGTGCCTTATCCAAGGCACATAAGAAGGTGTTTCCTAACTCCATCACAAAGTCATCTCATCCTCTTGAACTCATACACTCGGATGTGCACATTGCTAGCACCAAATCTAATGGAGGTTCATCCATGTTTTTAACCTTCATTGATGACTACTCAAGATATTGTTGGGTGTTCTTACTTTCCTTCAAGTCTCAAGTATTTGATACTTTTGTAAAGTTCAAGTTGTTTGTGGAAAAGCATCATAATCATAGCATCAAGATTCTTAGAAGTGACAATGGTGGAGAATTCATCTCCAATGAGTTCAAGGCCTTTTGTGAGGAGGAAGGCATCAAGAAAGAGACTTCTTGTCCTTACACTCCTTAACAAAATGGAGTTGCTGAAAGAAGGAATAGAACATTATGTGAATGTTCTAAGGCTTTAAGATTAGATGCTTGTTTGTCCAAATCCTTTTGGGGTGCGTCTCTTGTATGTGCAAACTACTTGATGAATAGGGTGTCTTGCAAAGCAATTGAAGGCAAAACTCCTTATGAGATGTTGTATGGAAAGAAACCCAATCTTAATCACTTGAAAGTTTTTGGGTGTATATGTTATGTGCATGTGCCATTGGAAACAAGAACCAAGGAGGATCCACCTTCCACAAGAGGGATCATGCTTGGATATGCAAGCTCAAGCAAGGGCTACAAAGTCTATTTCCCATCCTTGAACAAATTTGTTGTTTCAAGGGATGTCATCTTTGATGAACATCATATGCATATGCTTGAAGAAGGCTCAAGTGCTCCAACAATCAAGAAGAAGATGGCCAAGGAGCAAGATCTTGGTTTTGAGGAGGAGCTCATGGAGGAGCAAGCACCAAACCCACTTATCACACCAAGGAGTTCTTCAAGGGAAAAAGTGGAGCCATCAAGGCTCACATATCAAGGCAAAGGACAGCAAGTTGAGGGTATCTCATCCACTTCTTATGCTTTATCTAGTTTTGAAGAACCGTCTAATGTTGAAGATGCATTGAACTCCAAAGAATGGTATAAAGCTATGTTGGATGAGTATGATGCCTTGATTGAGAATGAAACTTGGTTGCTTGTTGAGAGACCTCAAAGGAATGTAACAGGATGCAAGTGGGTCTTCAAGCTTAAGTTGAATGCAAATGGGAGTGCTAACAAACATAAAGCAAGATTAGTTGCAAAAGGTTATGCTCAAGAGAGAGGGATAGACTATGAGGAAACTTTTGCACCCGTGGCCAAGATGGTCACAATAAGACTAATCATTGCACTTGCATCACATTTTGGATGGATTCTATGTCAAATGGATGTCTCTAATGCTTTCTTGAATGGTTTTTTGAAAGAGGATATCTATATGGAGCAGCCACAAGGGTTCATCAAGCATGGAATGGAGAACAAAGTATGCCATCTCCAAAGAAGCATCTATGGCTTGAAGCAAGCCTCGAGATCTTGGAATTCAAGACTACATTGCTATCTTATTTCACTTTCTTTTGTTCAAAGTAAATATGATCCTACTCTTTACATTAAGTTTGATGATGTTAGTATTGTACTTTTACTCATTTATGTAGATGACATCATCATTAGTGGAAATAGTGTTGATGGTATTGAAAAAATTAAGATAGATCTATCCTTAGAGTTCAAGATGGTAGATCTAGGGTGTCTTCACTTCATCTTAGGCATAGAAGTACTTAGAGGGTCTGATTTTATCTTTATAAGTCAAGTAAACTATGCTCAAAGTCTTTTGAAGAAGTTTAAGATGGAAGTATGCAAAAGTGTTGACACACCAATGGAGCAAGATGTAAAAGTGCCAAATGAAGATGATGAAAGATCCTTCATGGACATCACTTTGTTTAGGCAACTTATAGGTTCCTTAATGTGGATCACTATAACTAGACCAGATCTTAGCTTTAGTGTATGTAGGTTGAGCCAATCCATGCAAAAGCCATTGAATATCCATTGGAAAAAGACTAAGAGGATTCTAAGATACATCTCGGGTACATTGGATTTTGGGATTCTATATAGAAGAGATGTGATTAACCTTCATGCATTTAGTGATTCAGATTTTGCAGGGACAAGAGGGATAGGAAATCAACAAGTGCCTATTCAACTTTCATAGGAGAAGGTGTGGTTTCATGGCTTTCAAAAGAGCAAGAACTATATCTCTATCTTCAACCGAGGCCGAGTACAAAGCTTTGACAACCACTACAAAGGAGGTACTTTGGATCAAGAGATTATTGGTGGAACTAAAGATCATGGATTCAGAGGAGGCACCAATCATCTACAATGACAATATATCAGCCCAACACCTTGCATCTAACCCAATCTTCCATGCAAGATCTAAGCACATTGAGATATGCCATCACTTTGTGAGAGAAATGGTGCAAGCCAAGGAGATTGCTTTGGAGCATGTTCCAAGCAATGAATGTGTAGTTGATCTACTTACTAAACCACTTCAAAAGACACCTTTTATGAAGTTCAGATCATCACTTGGAGTGATTAGTAAAGCAATGATTGAACCAAGCTAGATAGTGAGGAGGAGTGTTAAAAATTCACAATTCTAGCTTGACTAGTTTTGGTCATATGACTTGTAAATAGTTAGATGGTCATGATGTGGCTTGTCACACGTGCAAAATAGCATAGGATTCCATTCATAAGGATGTTCTCAAGTAGACCTAAGTGTTAGAACCTTTGGAATGAGTCCAAATTATGCTTAGATACAAGGGAGAAAAAATAGGAGCTATTTCTGGTAATTTTTGCATTGTTGAGAGATCTCCAAGATTCCAACCCTAACTTGGTAGGGATGAAAGATCCACCAAAATTAGCATTAGGGATAGGTTTAGGGCTACTCATACCTGCCCAAAACCGTGATGGATCATGTATATATAGGTGATGATATCTCACCAAAATCAATCAAGCAATTTCATGATTTTTCTCTCATAATGGTGCAATTGCTCTCTATGTTCATAATTGTTTGATTACTTGTGATTACTAATGATTATAGGATTGAATGTAGGTCTGGTGTACAGTACTCAGAGTGTGGGAGGCCGTACTTTCACACGTGTGAAGCCTTCTTCAAGGATTTGGGCCATTTAGTGAGGTTCAAGCATAGATTTTTGATGGATTTTGGTGGTTCAACTTGTGCTAATCTTATGAAATCATAATCTATTGTTTTCCTCATCATTTCAAGTGTTTTAGGATCCTTATTTGCTGTAATTTTTACAAATTGTGTACACAAGTGGGTCCCACACATGTGAGGCCATAATGCCACGTGGAAAACCCATCCTAATGTAGGTTAGCTAAATCAAGAGAGTTGGTCATGTCTATTTGGTGGTCATCCCTACTTTATAGGACCTACACCTACGTTTAAGGTGAAAATTTGACCAACTAGCTACCTACCAAGCATAACTCTAGGAAATAGACTAGGGTTTCATTTTAGGTCAAGGAGAGTGAGTTAACTTTCTTATTACATGCTGGAAATCCACCTAATTTCAAGAAGGAAGTCGAATTTGGTATGTATTCCCTCTCTCCATAGTGAGAAGATAGAAAATTTTTGGAGCTCATTGGCAATCTCAAACTAGTTCACTATGTACAAAGAGTTTTTGTGATCCAAATGAAACCAAATCAATTTCTACTTATTTCTCAGGTTGAAGGCCGTACTACAGCCTATAGTACACACGTGTGGACTCGGATTTTAATGTTTATCAATGTTTTTGATCGTTAATGCTTGTTGTTTGTCAAATTGCCAATCTAGATCAACTTTTTTGTGTCGAGTTTTTTGATAGATTGTTAAGCAAGCATCCAATCACTCTTGTGGATCTTTTGTAGATCCATTTATGGTCCTAAAGTACAGTACTTTCACATGGTATCAGAGCCAAGTACAAGAGCATAAGCCATTGATCTAATGCAAATCCATTTTTAGCAAGTTTTGGTGCTAAAAACTAGTATTGAAAGGGCAAGCTAGAATCTTGATTTTGGTGAGGAGATTTGATCCCAAACTTGGTAGGGGTCCAAATCCGTACTGTCCACATGTGTGGGCACCTCTGAACCTGCATATAATGCATGGTATTCATTTGATCCAAAAAAATTCAATTTGTGAGCTGTTGGTGTAATTTTTGGTGGAGATCCTAGGATAATCTACCAAGATCATTTGCCATTGATTAGATTTGAATTTGTTTCATGGAATCTAATTAAGCAAGGCTGAGTTCAAGTCCCATTAAGGTTAAAAACAGGTCTTGAAAGTACACCAAGAAGGAAGAAAGAGATTAAGTCATTTTTTTGTCCAAAATAGCCAAAATTGACAAGATTTGATTATAAGTAGATTTCACATCATCTTATCTTCATTCCAACTTTGTGAGGGGGTGCTAGAACTGAGATTATAAGTCCATTTGTTGGATTAGAAATCTAATTTGAGTGAAAAACTACAAGAGAGAGACCTTAGTGAGTTTCTAGAGACAATCAAATCCATTTCTTGGCAAGATTTGTTTGAAAGTAGTTTTCACTTCATCTTATCTTCATTCCAGCTTTGTGAGAGAGTGATAGAACTGTGATTATAAGTCCATTTATTGGATTAGAAATCAAATTTGAGTGAAACACTACATGTGTGAGACCTTTGTGAGTTTCAAGTCAATCAAATCTATTTCTTGTTTGTAGAAGTCACTAGTAAGATGGGATCTATTGGAGCATACATTCTAGAAGTTAGTGAGAGGTTGAATTCTACAAATTATGCTATTTGGAAGGTTAGGATGGAGTCACTCTTGGTGCTCCAAGACCTTCATGAGTTCTTGATTGAAGATGAAGATGAACCTCTAGGTGCACAGAAGTTAGCTAGATACAAGAAGAGATCTAGGCTTGCACTTCATTGTGTGAAGATGAATGTGAGCAATGATTTGTTGAGAGAAGTATCAGCATGTACTAGTGCTAAAGAGTCTTGGGAGTCTTTAAAATCAATCTATGAATCTAGTAACACTTCATGTTTTATGGATACACAACAAATGACTGTAATGTGCCAAAGAGTTTGTCTGATCAGAGAGTACTTCATGTAATGCGTTAGAGATTGCTAGTAGACTCAAGATCACTCACACTCAACAGTGCAGTGAACAGAGAAGGGAGAATAACTCTCAGCACTCTATTCACTTCTTCAACCTCTTACATATGCATAAACTCTTCTCTCTCAACGCTCGAGACTCAAGTGTGAGATCAATATATGTTCTACGGGGCGAACAAACACACCTCTAAAACAACAGGTGCGTCGCTCCTGCGAAAGGGTCTAGTTAACAATTAGATTGAAAATACGTTCAATTATACCATAAGAGGTATATTTGTAAAAATTACAGCAAATAAGGATCCTAAAACACTTGAAATGATGAGGGAAACAATAGATTATAATTTCATAAGATTAGCACAAGTTGAACCATCAAAATCCATCTAAAATCTATGCTTGAACCTCACTAAATGGCCCAAATCCTTGAAGAAGGCTTCACACGTGTGAAAGTACGGCCTCCCACAGTCTGAGTACTGTACACCAGACCTACATTCAATCCTATAATCATTAGTAATCACAAGTACTCAAACAATTATGAACATAGAGAGCAATTGCACCATTATGAGAGAAAAAACATGAAATTGCTTGATTGATTTTGGTGAGATATCATCACCTATATATACATGATCCATCACGGTTTTGGGCAGGTATGAGTAGCCCTAAACCTATCACTAATGCTAATTTTGGTGGATCTTTCATCCCTACCAAGTTAGGGTTGGAATCTTGGAGATCCCTCAACAATGCAAAAATTACCAAAAATAGCTCCTATTTTTTCTCCCTTGTATCTAAGCATAATTTGGACTCATTCCAAAGGTTCTAACACTTAGGTCTACTTGAGAACATCCTTATGAATGGAATCCTATGATATTTGGCACGTGTGACAAGCCACATCATGACCATCTAACTATTTACAAGTCATATGACCAAAACTAGTCAAGCTAGAATTGTGAATTTTTAACACTCCTCCTCACTATCTAGCTTGGTTCAATCATTGCTTTACTAATCACTCCAAGTGATGATCTGACCTTCATAAAAGGTGTCTTTTGAAGTGTTTTAGTAAGTAGATCAGCTACACATTCATTGCTTGGAACATGCTCCAAAGCAATCTCCTTGGCTTGCACCATTTCTCTCACAAAGTGATGGCATATCTCAATGTGCTTAGATCTTGCATGGAAGATTGGGTTAGATGCAATGTGTTGGGCTGATATATTGTCATTGTAGATGATTGGTGCCTCCTCTGAATCCATGATCTTTAGTTCCACCAATAATCTCTTGATCCAAAGTAACTCCTTTGTAGTGGTTGTCAAAGCTTTGTACTCGGCCTCGGTTGAAGATAGAGATATAGTTTCTTGCTTTTTTGAAAGCCATGAAACCACACCTTCTCCTATGAAAGTTGAATAGGAACTTGTTGATTTCCTATCCCTCTTGTACCCTGCAAAATCTGAATCACTAAATGCATAAAGGTTAATCACATCTCCTCTATATAGAATCCCAAAATCCAATGTACCCGAGATGTATCTTAGAATCCTCTTAGCCTTTTTCCAATGGATATTCAATGGATTTTGCATGGATTGGCTCAACCTACATACACTAAAGCTAAGATCTGGTCTAGTTATAGTGATCCACATTAAGGAACCTATAAGTTGCCTAAACAAAGTGATGTCCATGAAGGATCTTTCATCATCTTCATTTGGCACTTTTACATCTTGCTCCATTGGTGTGTCAACACTTTTGCATACTTCCATCTTAAACTTCTTCAAAAGACTTTGAGCATAGTTTACTCCTTCCCAATAGACCTTGGTAGGCCTAAAGCATACTCCTCCTTGATCATAGCCTCCATGGAACCCGAGTTGACATGTCCAAGTCTTTTGTGCCATAAAGTAAAGGTAGATATTTTGCTCTTCTCGGCCAACATGACAACATTAGTATCCACAAATGCATCCAGCTTATAAAGTTTGCCAAGTCTAGTGCCCTTAGCCACTATCTTACCCTTCTTCTTGATGAAACATTCATTTGAAGCAAAGTCAACATTGAAACCATTGTCTACCATTTGGCCAACACTTAGTAGATTCTTTGTTATTGTAGGAATGTACAAAACACCTTCTATGTTGATCTTTTTGGAAGATCCTAGGCAAAGGGGAATGCTACCAGCTCCTTCAATCTTACAAGCTTCATCATTTTCTGTATAGATAGACTTTATAGGTCCATCATAAGATAAGAGAGAAGAGAAAAACTCCCTTTTACTAGTCATGTGTGAACTAGCACCCGAGTCAATCCACCAAGGATCTTCTCCTTTAAAGCTTGTTGAAGAAAATATGGACATCATGAGAGAGTCCTCATGTGAACTCTCCTCCTCCTCCTCTTTGCTCATGTTGGCTTGGCTTTGATCTTGCTTCCTCTTGAAGCATTCCGAGGCATAATGCCCCATCTTGCTACAATAGTAGCACTTCACCTTTGATTTGTCCTTCTTGACTTTGGTGGTTGATGGAGATGCCTTTGGGGGTCCTTCTTGATCCTCAAGATTTGTAGACTTCTTGAATGTTGATCCTTTGCCTTTGGACTTGCCTTTGCCTTTGGTGAAGAGAGCTTGGTCATCTCCACCTTGGATGGAAAGCCTATCCATCCTCTCTTGCATTTGGCTCCTTCTTGATTCCTCGGCCATGAGTGTGCCTTGGAGTTCTTCAAGTATGGGTAGCTTACCCATAATTGCATATCCCTGAACCAAATTGTCAAATTCAAAGCTTAGTCCATTCAATATGAGTTGAACAAGCTCTTCATCCTTGATAGGGTCACCTATAAAGGCTAGCTCTTTGTTCAATTCCTTTACTCTTAGGACAAAAGTATGTGCACTCTCTCCTTTCTTTTGATAGCTTCTATAGATTTGATTCTTCAAAGCTAACATTCTAGTTTGGTTCTTGGATTCATAGACCTTTTGCAAAGTCTCCCAAGCATCTTGAGCTGAAGTGCAATCTCCTACCTCTCTTAAGAGTTCATTTGCAACATTCATTTTTATGCAGTGTAGTGCAACATTGCACCTCTTGATGTATTTGGCTTTTTCTTGAGGATGAATAGGTTCACCCTCCTTACCATTTACAATTTCCATCAGATCTTGCATGATCATGATAGATTCCATTCTAACTTTCCATATGGAATAGTTAGTTTTGTTGAGCCTTTCATTAGTATCCAAAAGATATACATTTATAGATGCCATCTAGTCTCCTAATCAAGGACTTGACACAAATGAAGGTTACTTCTATTGATTTGATTGAAGATCTATCTTATCCCACTTATTAGGGACCTGAAAAGATCAGTGATAGACTTCCTATAAAGATCTAAGAATGATCTCTAACAAAATCAAATCATAGAATATTAGAAACAATGCACTTGCTTGATTGAAGTAGACAATACTAGTAGAATTGCCCCTCTTTCTATAAAGAATATTAAAGCTTCCAAATGATCTGATCAAGAGTGAATTTCAGCAACCTAATATACTTCCAAAATCACTTGTAAAAGATCTAAATGGAACTTAATGAGGATGCAACACAATCTACTATCCAATCACAAGCAAAAAATGATCAAAATTGATGAAAAATTGATCTAATTTGGTGCATAAGTCAAGCAATGGTTAGACTGAACCTAAATCACTTTAGGAGGTGTCTACTACACCTTAGAACAGCCTTGAAGAGTCCTCAAAACTCTGATCTTCCCTCTCCTTGAATGCTAGAAAGCCTCCTCTATGAAATCACCTCCAAAACTCGCTTAGAAATCAATGCTTGGAGCAAGCAAAACTTGCTATCTTGGTAATGTGAATTGAATTCAACTTTGCCTCTGGTTTTAGACACCTAAACACCTGCAAATGAAGTCACACAACACCAATCTCCAATGTATTTGACTCACTTTGAGTTCTAGAATCAATACTAGATGCTAAGATCCAATCTACACAAGATTTAGATCAAAAATTGTGATCAAATTGAATGAAAACCAAGGATTTACCTCATTTCAGCCTTTAGGCTCTGATACCTTGTTAAAATTACAGCAAATAAGGATCCTAAAACACTTGAAATGATGAGGGAAACAATAGATTATGATTTCATAAGATTAGCACAAGTTGAACCATCAAAATCCATCAAAAATCTATGCTTGAACCTCACTAAATGGCCCAAATCCTTGAAGAAGGCTTCACACGTGTGAAAGTACGGCCTCCCACAGTCTGAGTACTGTACACCAGACCTACATTCAATCCTATAATCATTAGTAATCACAAGTACTCAAACAATTATGAACATAGAGAGCAATTGCACCATTATGAGAGAAAAAACATGAAATTGCTTGATTGATTTTGGTGAGATATCATCACCTATATATACATGATCCATCACGGTTTTGGGCAGGTATGAGTAGCCCTAAACCTATCCCTAATGCTAATTTTGGTGGATCTTTCATCCCTACCAAGTTAGGGTTGGAATCTTGGAGATCCCTCAACAATGCAAAAATTACCAAAAATAGCTCCTATTTTTTCTCCCTTGTATCTAAGCATAATTTGGACTCATTCCAAAGGTTCTAACACTTAGGTCTACTTGAGAACATCCTTATGAATGGAATCCTATGCTATTTGGCACGTGTGACAAGCCACATCATGACCATCTAACTATTTACAAGTCATATGACCAAAACTAGTCAAGCTAGAATTGTGAATTTTTAACAATATTTAACTAAGAGTTAAGATTACTCTAGTTTAACATGTCTTTCCATATCTAGCCGTTTCGTGTGGATGACCTAGTAAAGGTTATCCAAGGCAATGTCTTTCCTTTTAAAGGTCTTGCCCTTGATTACAAGGCAAGTACTTAGGAGATATATTCTCAAAAAATGACTTAGGCCTCTTCATGATTTATAGTTATCCGGATCATGTCTTTATTTTCGAGTATATCATGCCATATTTATGTTGATATTCAATATTTAACAATTTCATGGCATCACATATCCCCTTCCTCAAATGTGAAATGTCCTCGTGAATATATCATCTTCATTTCGAGGACTATTCGCGAAACATTCTTGTTCTTCAGATGTTCGTTAAGATGAAAAGTTATTTCTTCGTATGATGCTTCCTTTAGATATTTCTTCATCTCAGAGAATATGTGTCTTTGGTGTTTTCTTTGATTGAATAGGCTGTTTTGATTTGATCTTTGAATTGCTGATAAGAACTGGAATCAAACTTCAAAACACCTTCAAACTTCAAAGATTTGGATTCAGCATTACATATAGAAACATCACCATGACAAAGACACGAATGATTCGATTCTTCCTGTAATTTTTGAACAAACTCCAAGTTTTGTTGAGCCTCAATCAACAGCAAGTCTTCTTTTAATTTCATGTATCGGCCAACTGTTAAGTTGCTGAATTCTTCTAGCTTAACCGGGAGCAATGTTCCATCGAATAGCTCCTGAGTTAATTTTGTATCTTCATCTGAATCACTACGGAGGGTGATTTCTTTACAATAACGAGCTAAAAATATAATAAAAGAGCTTTTAACATGAAGATTTTGAATGAAAAACAATGTCTTTGCCGCGAAAGTTCCAAACTGCCAAAAAGAATATATATAGAACTGCTTGTAACGGAATGACTTCCTTCTGTCTTGCAGATTATGTCGAATCTCCACAAAATATTCTGCAAGGTTTCGCTCCCAATCCACATAAAGACTGAAGAGTTTAGGATAGCCACATTTACATTTATCAGCAAACCTGCATCGTCGAACGCGCCTAGATCCGCAACAACTTGAGGTTTGTACAACTGAAACTGCGAGTTTCGCTTCCAAAAATGTCGCTTATTGTCTTCGTTCCTCAAAAACTGAAATTCTTTGATTCGAATATATTCAAGAGCATACATAGCCGAAGAGCCTATGTATAACTCTGCTGATTCAAAAGGTACAACCTGGAATTTCCCTTGGATTATGCCCTAGCAGAGACATCCTTTCTGCTCAATAGAGTCTGGGCCCATAACCAGAGAAAATCGTCCTTGTCCCAAGGTCGCTTCCACTCATCGAAGGCAATGCCTACTGTGCCTGGTAGCATCTTGTAATCCACATGCCATTGCAATTCAATATTAAATGCATGTGGACACCATTTTTAGAAGTATTCAGCAAATGCACGGAATCTATCAAGTATATACCTTCGACTGATTACGACATGTTCGTTTCGGTTATGTAGATGCAGTTGCAAAATCCTGAGTTTGCAACTCAACAGCCAGCTTCTGATTGTCCAATTGTTGCTTGATATCTGACAGCTCCTGTGCAAGCTTGTCAATCTTCGTGACTACCCCCAAATATTCAGGATGGTCTGAGGCTCCGGAGCAAGCAGACACAACTTGAAGTTGTCGTGTGAGGTCATCAATGCGGAGCAGGGCCTAAAGGTATTCTTCGTGTGAATCGGGCCCGCTGCAAGATGGGGTGGCTTCACTCGAGAGCTCCTTCAGCACATCCAACTCTTCCTCGACAAGTGTCTTTGCATCCTCTAGCGGTTGCAAGAACTCGACTCGAAAATAAATGAGCATCTGGCCTTGGAGTTGGTTCAGCTTTACCTGCTGCTCCTGTTTGTTCAGTGCATGTAGAAATTTTACCAGTTGAAACATATCATGTTTGGGTCTTGACTCGGACACAAACCCAACACCAAGCCCCTACAATTGTGTTGATTTGCAACCAAAAGTTGTTGCTTCAAAGTGAGTCTGAAAATTGTCAGACTTGGCCTCAAATGCCTTATTTGTCTTCTTCAAAGAATCAACTTCATTTATTAGAGTCTGAAGCTGTGTTTCGAGAGAACGATTTTGTTCAATCAATTTCGAGTTGTCTGATTCAAGCGAATCGATCTTCTCGTAGGACTCCTTTAGAGAGTCTTGGCATCTTTTCTCTAAGTTCACAAACTCCATGGTGATCTTTTGGTGGTACTTGTCCAATTCATAGATTTCAGCCACTAAATTCTCGGCTTTCTCTGTCATGGTTCGAAACCACTGGGGCTGGTTGTCTGGTTCATTTTCATCTTCAGTAGGTGCCCCAATGTCGCCTTCAGCAGCTGTTCGAGCCTTTTTAGATGTGTCGGATTGAGTTGTATCATCATCCGAAGTAGATGCACTCTGCTGCTTCTGAGATGTGGAAGTAGATGCTGGCTTTGAAGAATCAGCAGCAGCAGCAGCTCCATCTGTATCCATAGAACTAGTATCAACTGCAACTTGTTGTGAAGGTGCAGTATCTATCTCCATAGCAACTACTACTTTGACCGCTGCTGCAACATCTGATGTAACCAGAATAGGCACGATCAGGAGGCTGGAAAGATCAATTGGCTTTGGAGCCAACAACCTGCCCGTCAGCATGGTTTGTTCTTGCCCAGTCAGAATTTCAAAATGAGCACACAATCAAGAAACATGTGTCGACTCCAGAAAACTTTTGGTATTTGATCCACCACAAAAAAGCCTTGTATGTAATAAGACCGGGCAAACTGGATTACCCGCTAATGCGTCCAATATATAACCAAAATTTTGGACTGAAATTGTCGCATCCGCATCTGTCAAAATTATTGCTTGATTGGCATATTTACAGAACAGTTTGAATGTCATATCTCTGATCATTGAGATTTTGTATCCCTTCGTGGGTATGAAACAATTGCTCAACAAATGTGCCGCTTCATCCACTGAGTCTTTGTTTGTCAAAAAATCTTCCCATCCAATGGTAATTTGAGGGCTGTGCAGAATAGGTCTTCAGTAATGGTGAAAAATTTTCCTTGCACATGTACTTTGAAGTCTACCTCAGAGATGGAGTGGATGGAGTTCACAAATTCAGTACTAACTTCAGATAAGATTATTGAGGGGTCCACTTTCAGATCACCCAACCTACATCGATCCAAATAGGACTAGATGGATGCAAGTCAGATTCCTGTGCGTGCTTTCCACATGATAGTAGAGCTAGAGCTCGATCTAGAAGCCATTACGTTGAATGATTGACGACAGCTCCGCAGATCGCAATAGGACGTACAAGATCGCTTTGATCGTAGAGAGAGTGAGCGCAGGAAAGCATGTAATCGTAGGAAGAAAGTGTTAGGAAGAAAAATGGAAAATAATGATGATAAGGAGTAGCGGCGTGAAGAGGGTGATGACATGGCATGGTGACATGACATCTATCATTTCCATTTATGGAGGACGTGCATGGCTCAGAGTTTCAAACTATGATTTGATAGATCGATCGTAATGGCGAAAGACCGTTTGTGAAAAGAAAAGAAATAAATAAATAAGAAACAATATCCGTTTTAATATGTGATCGTACACACATGTGAATAATGTTCGCGTGGCCATCATCTTTAATGGATGAATACAAAAAGTAGGTCGAGAGATTTTCAAAAAGATTTTCAAAAATATGTTAAAAAGATTCGTGAAACCTTCTCGTGAGATCCTAGAAAATGATACAGAAACTCACAAAAAAAATTTCGAAAATTTTGGTAAGATACTAGAATTTTTTTTGAAATATTCTCGAAAAATGAAAAATTATAACAATCTCCAAAACGAAAGCTAGAAAACTTCTCAAAAAATTGGAGAAAGATGCTAGAAAAGATTCTAGAAAGTTTTGCGAAAATTAAAGCAAAGTGTACAATTTGAGTGTCCCGAAAAAAACTCGAAAAGATTCTTGTAAATTTTAAAGAATGATTTTGGATGAGTAAGAGAAGTCTAGAAATTTTTTTGAAAATTTCTCAAAAACACTTTGAAAAGTGTTGGACGGTGGTAGAAAATTTCTAGAAAAGATAAAAGAAAAGTCGCGAAAAATATTAGAAAAGATAAAAGAAAATTTGCGATAAATTCCAGAAAAATACTAGAAAAGAATAAGAATAAATTTTTTTTTGGTCAAATATAGTAATTCTTTAGTCTGGACCCATTAATATGTGTAGGTAACAGTTCACTTTCAAGTGATTGAAGTTGTACAGAACCATTGTCAAACACCTCTATGACTTTATAAGGTCCAAGCCATCTCATATGGGGTTTTTGGAGAACTTTTGATGTCGATTGTCATAAATCAACGCAAAGTCCTCAGCTTTAAGATCACATTTTCTGATACGACTATCATACTTCTTCTTCCTTTGTTCCTGGATTTCCTCTATTAATTTATGTGAATTCGTACGAGCTTCAACTAGTTCTTCAATATTGGTCAACCTTTCGTCAATACAGTCTTCATCTGTTCGTTGAGCTTGAATACAAAAAGTTTTCACCTTAAATTCAATAGACAAAATAGGATGCATACCATACGTAAAAAAATATGGTGTCTGTTTCGTCGTAATTTTTTTTGTGTTACGATAAGCCCAGAAAACTGATGGTAGTTTCTGATCCCAATCCATTGCATGTGCAATAGTAATTTTGTTCAGGATCTTACATAAAATTCCATTAGCTCTTTCTGTCAACCCGTTTGCTTTTGGATTATACGGTGTAGTTTTTCTATGTTTGATCAGAAAATATGTTGTCAGCAACCGTATAGTGTCATTTAAAAATGTGTACCTCAGTCACTTACTAGTTCAAGTGGACAACCATATCTTGTGATTATACTTTTGAATAAGAATGTCGTGACAGTTTTCGCATCATTTTGTTTCGTCACTTCTGCTTCAACATTCTTCATAGCATAATCCGTTGCAACTAGGATATAACAACATTTAGTATGTCGGGTCACAGGTTTGATTGGACCGACAAAGTCAATCCCCCACTTCTCAAATGGTGCAAGAGACAGGATTGATGTCAACGGCCAATTCATTGTTTTGGTAGGCTTACCAGATCTTTGGCATGGATCGCACAAACGAATAAAATTTGATACATCCTTGAACATTGTTGGCCACCAATACTTGGCAGTCAGTATCTTATTAACTGTATTTTTTAAGGCAAAGTGTTTGCCAACATTTTCTGAATGTAAGGCTTGAACAACCTTTTTAATATCTACTGTTTCGAGACATCTTCATAGCTGATGATCAGCACCAAGCTTGTACAGAACATTGTTAATAATCGTATAAGGTGCTACCTTATATTGAAAAACTGTCTTTTGCTCCAAATCATAACCATGCGGATATATCTAATCTTTGAGATAAGTAATGATATCAGAATATAACAAATTGGTGGAAAAAATTTCAAATAGATGTTCGTCTGGAAAATCATCATTAATTGGCTCTTCAATTTTTCCAGTGCTGAGTCGCGATAGATAATCAGCATTTGTATGATACTTTCCTTGGCAAAGTTCTACTTGATAAGTGA
This sequence comes from Diphasiastrum complanatum, assembly GCA_029204225.1. Lineage (NCBI taxonomy): Eukaryota > Viridiplantae > Streptophyta > Lycopodiopsida > Lycopodiales > Lycopodiaceae > Diphasiastrum > Diphasiastrum complanatum. Next base: position 57,809,039 of record CM055097.1, read on the forward strand.
ATTCCTATAGAAGTAGAACCCATCGAGCAATTCGTCCGGATAGATCTGGTTTATTTACAAGATACTTAAGAGCATAGTGATCAACATAAAAAATAAATGTATGTCCCAGCAAATAATGCCGAAATTTCTTAACAGAAAAAATCATGTCAAGTACTTCCCTTTCTATAGCCAAATAATTCTTCTCTGAGGTACTGAGCTGTCGACTCGCATAGTAAATGGGATGATCTTTTTTTTTGTCATCCTTCTGGCTCATACGGACGCCAATAGCAAATGCAGAAACATCAACATAACTATGAAATAAAATAGCCCAGTTGGGTGGTCTCAGAATAGGAGCATTGATCAATCTTTGCTTAAGTTCTTCGAATGCTTTCTGCTATTCATTCATCCACAGGTATTCCACTTGTTTCTTGAGTAGATGAGTAAGAGAGGCAGCAATAGAAGCATGATTTTGAATAAATTTCCGGTAATAGCCGACATGTCCTAAGAAAGCTCTTAGTTCACATAGATTAGTTGGTATCTGGAGATTCTTTATAAGCTCGACTTTATCTTTGTTGACTTCTATTCCTCTGTCTGATATCCTATGTCCGAGTAATATTCCTTCTTTCATACCGAAAAAGCATTTTAACAAGTATCTTGACACCGTTGTAATGTTAATTTCAGCTTCTGTAGGTGTGTCTTGATATCACTATATACACAAAAATCATCAATAAATATTTCCAGAAAGGTTCTTAGGAAGGCAACGAAAATTAACATCATGATTCGCTGAAAAGTAGCTGGTGCGTTACAAAGACCAAAGGGCATTTTGTTGTAGGCATAAGTGCCCCAATCTGTAGTGAATGTGGTCTTTGAACGATCCTCCTTTCGCACTCCAACCTGATTAGAATTTATCGCGAAACCTAATCTAAGATGGAATCAGTGAAGGGCAAAGGATGATGGTCCTTCCTTGTGGAAGCATTGAGTTTGCAGAAATCCTGGCATATTCATATTTTGCCAGTCTTCTTCTTTGGGATGACAATCCATTCACTGCTTAAGACGGGATAGATAATACCTGCCTTAAGGTGCTTGTTGAGTTCGTCCTTAACCATGAGGGAGTACTTAAGATTGAGACGATATTGTTTCTGTCGTACATGTATAGGATCCTCCTTAAGATCAATACGGTGCTCTCCAAATTCTATAGGTATACCTTTCAAATCGTTGAGCAACCAGCCAAAAACATCTTGATACTCCTTCAATAATTTAATGAATTCCGCCAACTCCGATTCTCCAAGTGACTTTGAAATATGCGCAAATCTGTCAGGTGCAAGTTCAATTAGTTCAGTAGAATCCGGTAATATGATACCTTCTGTCATACTGGCCTTGGTATGGCCATGAATTTCATGCATGGTTAGCTCAATAGATGTATTATTGTTGTCAACCTGGTTCTTGTTACCAAATTCGTGTTCAAATTCATCACTCGAATCATCAGACTCTTTCACAACTTCAATTTCTTCAATCGAAACATCCGCTTCAACGTTGCAGGCATCGAAGAATTCTTCTTCGTCAGCATTCTCATAACATTCAAAGTACTGCACTCCGATGTCAGATGCATCGAAAAAAATATTTAATGCATAAGAAAATTTTTATGAGGTAAAATTGGTGTTAAACAAAGGAGTTTCACCTTCATATTTGTCATGACTTCAGGTGATTATTTGTTCTTTTGGCTTACCTCGATTATTGGTCTCACCAGTCTGAAATCTCAGCTGTCTGGATTTCTAATGAACACTTGCGTTTGATTGATAAAGTCAAGGCCGTCCAATCAGCACAGAACAGGATAACAAACCGAGTGGTTTGATAACAATGAAATTCATTGTGAATGGCTTGGCTTGAATGTAGACAGTGACATCCTTCAGTTCTCCAACAGGTTTTCATCGCGTCAAATCAGCTAACTTTATGTTTTGTTGTGTTGGTTGAATGTCAGTCGGCCCCAAAACATGAGCTGTGTCTTCTGTTATTATGTTTACACTGACAAAGAGAGTTTTTTCTTCTTTTTAGGGACAAAAAGACCTTTCAGTTGCTTTCTGTAATAAGTGTTATCTGCCAAAAGCTATTCAAAAGTGATGTCGGATGAAGAGATCCAATATCAGTCACGCTGTCATAGTCCTTCGTCTTCGATTTTGAGATTGGCTTGTCAATAAGAGCACTAGACAATTTAGTCTTCGTGATTTCTTCGTCCCCTTCCTCGAAAGTGACCACCTTCTCTTCAGCAGCTGATTGAAGTCTAGTGTTGATAATTTCCTTCGCTTCTGCTGAGATATCTTTTGCAAATAACTTTGCAGCATCACGGTCATAGTCCGGGTCATTTTTAAGATCTTCTTTAGTCGTAGACTTGTTCGTCATCTTGCTAGAAGATTTCTTTTTCGAGGATTCTCTACGCTTCGTTGAAGATTTCTGTTCAGGTTTCAAGGAGCCTTTGCTTCTCGTTGTGACTTTGAAAATCTTCTCCACGTCACTTGGCCAGGATTGGTCTTTTGTCTTTGCCAATTTTCCTTCAATAACGTCAATTCTCTGCACAACAACATTAGTCGAAGCTTTCACTTTCGTGTCTGCAGCAGCTGGTGTTGCTACATACTAATATTTGGGTCGCGGCTTCTACGGTTGAGGGCAGTCAGGATACTTGTGGCCAGGCTCTCTAAAATTCGAGCATAATGGTAAATAACCAATCGGCTTTCGTGGTGGAGGACAGTCAGGAGAAAAATGTCCTGGCTCAAGACAGTTGTAACAGTTACCCAAAACTAGTTTAGTCGCGGTTTGAGACTTCGCTGGTCCAACAAATTCAGGAGGATTATGTCTTCTTGGTGCAAACTTGGGTTTGTCCTGCTAGGCTGATGTTGCAATACCCTGAACATAGTTAGTAGTCACATCATTCTGAAAAATAAAAAGTACGTCCTGGACAGGATCTTCAATATATTTGACATTCACAGTGGTGCAGTCTTCCTTAGTCTCAGTTACTTGAAATCCTAATTAGCTTCGGTATGGAGGAACCTGCTGCACATTCCACTTCTATCTCAAAAATTAAGTACAATTATTTTAAAGGGACTTCTTCCGATGATGCAGATAGGTATGTCTCGCAATTCGAGTCAATCGCTAATGCAAATAACGAAGGAACTAACGTAGATAAACTATGAATCTTTCCTAGTCTACTAAGAAATGGTTTTTGGCTAGTTTACCACCAAAGATTGATTGGTATTGCAAACAAGGGGACCTTAGCAGCAGTAATAGCTAGTGCAGGAAATTTTGAGACCTCGAAACTAGCACGAAAGAGACGATCAACTAAAAGATCTCGAAAGTCTAAAACTAATTCTAATGATAGCGATGATGATTCAGAGTCTTACTCAAGTACCAGTTCTGCAAGCTTGGAGTCTGAAAGTAGCGATTCATCAGAATCAGAAGCTGATAAAGGAGAAAGAAAGAATAAACGACGAACCAAACGAAAGGACGACACAAAAGTTGTCGAGGATAAGTTGTCAACTTCTAAAGTTGAAAAGCTTTGAAAGTGTAATATGGTTGACCTTAATAAAAAGTTTAATGATTTGAAAGTGCAGATCTCTGAAGTTGCAGACAAAAGACCAAAAGCGTCTTCTTCCAACTCAGGAATGTGGTGTATGAAATGCGGAACTTCTGGACACACTAGCTTACAGTATCATTCTAATCTGGATTCTCTATCTGACATACACTAGAGATGGAGATGGATGTGTCAGATTTCTTATAACTTTCCTAAACTATCCCCGGCAACGACGCCAAAAATTGGTATACATCGTACTATACCAACAAGGTTAATATAGATTTTGTAGTAAATAAAATCGTTCCCACAAAGGACAACGTTAGAAAGTTATGTTTTTGGTACAATTTATGATAGGTGGTTTCGAGTGTTATTCTGATTGTCGACAGACATTAAAAAGTAACCAGTATTACGTGTGTTTGGGGAATGTAATGTTAATAGTTTTAGAATAGCAATTTGGCCTCTATCAAATCGAATGAAACGTGTTCTACAGATGAGATGTTATCAGAGTAGTACAACAGTGCTACACTCTGGCTGATTAAGGTGTCAACAGAGAGTCGAGAAGTGTTCGATGTATTCACGACTGTGTAGACAATTAATTAATCACTTTCGTGAACTGTTCATTTCTAGATAGAAGTCCTCAACAACTTAAGTCCAATTTAATAGTTAAAGAACACAAATAGTTTTAGAGCACGTTAGAAACTTATGTCAATTACAATCAGGAACACAGATCAAAGACTCAATTCTTCAGACAGGGACTGTCATCTCATATGTATAAATATAGCTTTATTCAATGAACGTGCTAGACTACACCAAAGATAGTCGTTATTCGAATGCTGAAAAGAAAGTATTCGCGACAGATGAATAAGATGGTTTTAAGATAGTTCTTTAGAGCATGTTTTACGGATACACAACAAACGACTGTAATGTGCTAGAGAGTCTGTCTGATCAGAGAGTAATTCATGTAATGTATTAAAGATTGCTAGTAGACTCAAGATCACTCACACTCAACAGTGCGGAGAACAGAGATAAGGGAGAATAACTCTTAGCGCTCTATTCACTTCTTCAACCTCTTACCTATGCATAAACTCTTCTCTCTTGATGCTCGAGACTGAAGTGTGAGATCAATATATGTTCTACGAGACAAACAAACACACCTCTAAAACAACAGGTGCGTCGCTCCCGCAAAAGGGTCTAGTTAAGAATTAGATTGAAAATACGTTCAATTATACCATAAGAGGTATATTTAACTAAGAGTTAAAATTACTCTAGTTTAACATGTCTTTCCATATCTAGTCGTTTCGTGTGGACGACCTAGTGAAGGTTATCCAAGGCAATGTCTTTCCTTTTAAAGGTCTTGCCCTTAATTACAAGGCAAGTACTTAGGAGATATATTCTCAAAAAATGACTTAGGCCTCTTTATGATTTATAGTTATCTGTCTCATGTCTTCATTTTCGAGTATATCATGCCATATTTATGTTGATATTCAATATTTAATAATTTCGTGGCATCACAATTGTGGAAAATTATCTACAAACTACTTCTCTCTAGCCTGGATTTCGATTAAGGGAAACTATGATTGGGCCATGGGCTTACGCACACAAGATGCCACAACCCTCACATCTTATTTCTATTAATTTTGACATTTTATTTAATTACAACCATAATGGGAATGCGCCCAACAAAGCATCAAGGATTGCACAACAACAAGATTGATCAAATCTCGACACTAAATCTAGCTTGATTTGATCTAGATTGGCAATTGCCTTTAAACACCACAAGAAATCTATAATTTAATGATCCTCATGGCCTCTCACATGTGTGAACAGTACAAAATTTCCAGCAAGTTCAGATCAACTCATTAGACTCAGAAAGCATCACATACATCTAGTATCAATGTCATATAGAAGAGCAAAATTGTCAAAAATCATTGTCAGCTTGATCTCTATCAAAAGCAATGTACAAATGGGCCCTCAATCCATAACTATTAAGCTCGGATCTGAGGTTAGGTCTGAATGTAGTTAGGGTAAACCCTAACCCTACCAGTCTAGGCCTTAGATTAGGCAAATTAGCCCTCGGAACAAGGTGCCTCTTTTTGGAGGTGGCCAACCTCAACAAAAATCCCTACAAAATAGGCCCATGTATTTGGCTTGGATTCAAAACATAATTCAAGGAAATCAAAGGTGACTTGATTCAATCAAGTCCTATCCTACATATGTACATGTGTGAATGAAACATGTCAATCCATCATGGTGCCACATGACATGAATCTAGTTGCTAGATTTTAACATTTTTCACACAACAGAGGTGGACTAAGATGAGACTTGTCTGGGTCAAAGCAGAGCTTGACATTCATAGGTATAAGCCATAACACAGTCATCATCAAATTGCATAGATATCACTTGCAAATTAGAAGCTTTTAAGAATCGCAGTATTTCAATGTAGCTTTTATTTATGCTACAACCGAGACTGGCAACGCCAGGAGCAATCACCTCCTCTAGTGTTGTTTGAGCTATGGACTTGTGAAATACTCCCACATCATTCCAAATCTCTTGAGTCTTCAATACTTGTGAAACATCACACAAAAAATCCAATTTTTGGGCAATAATACGTGTTCACCATATCAATCTTGTCCGCATGTGGGGGTTTTGCTTAGAATGCGTTGATCACTTGCTAGTTTATGAATATATGCCAAAACTATCCACTTGATAAATGGCTATATAAGAATGATGAAACCAATGCCACACTAGCAGAGGAGATTTGAGATCGCTAAGGGCACAGCTCATGGAAACGCATGCACACTATTTCAGCCATCATGTTTACTAACAGTTAAGTTCTTCTGCTTTATGCATGTTTGCTAGCTGAACGCATTGTCTAAGGCATGTCCAAAAAGAAAACTGTCCATGCACGCATGATGTTATGTCAGCCCTCTGCGAAGGTCCAAATCTTAAGTGTTCGGACGTGCACCGCCATAATTTAGCCTTAAACGTTATCTTTCTTCCAAACCCCATTGACCGACCTCAACGCATAGTATATTGCCTTTGCAAGGCAAGGCCAACAAAAGTGTAGAGATATTTATGGCAATAATAAGTGACTTTAGGTATTTGATGTTTCGTATCACCAATATATATATATATATATATATATATCTTATATCTTAATCTTTCTAAACTATGACTTGATGGCTGTGTTTGCTAGTCACCTTGTTTGAGGAGAGTAGGAGAACACATATCAAGTCAAGCATGAAGAAGCTCTCCCTCAATGATGGAGATGACAAGGTTGTTTTACAATTGGTCAATTGTAATACCAATTTCTTGATCATTACTGTAATTCCATATCTCATTATCATTGTAATGCTCTAGTTCCATTCGATTCATAGGAGGAGCTTCTTATGCTTGTGGATCTGGCAAAGTAGTCGTTCAGGAAATCCAAGGCCAAAGTTTTGAGCCTGGTGACATTCATTCATAGTGTGATTTCCCACACAAATTGAACACCAAACATTTTCCTGACTAGGAAAAGTCTTAGCGAACTTTTTGGTTGCATTGCTCTTAGCATGTACCTCTTCCAAGGCTTTCATCTTTTCATCGAATTGAGACTACATCTTATCCAGCTGCATCTACTACTTTTGACCAAGTTTCTCGAACTCGTTGATCATCAACTCTGTAGTATTATTAATATTCATGGATGGAATAGTGGGTATCGTTTCTCTAGAGGAAGTGCGTAGAAACCCGTCTTATATGACCGTAGAGGTAGAGTCTAGAATAGAATGGACTCTAAGGCTGCGACGTAGGTATTACGCAAAGAAGAGATATTTGGATAGAATTATGTCTACGCATGCGAGAGGAGGTTTGTTTGAGGTAGGAAGATTGTCTCAAACATGAATGTGTCATGATTTGGGAGGAATGGAGTTTGTGGGTAGTCGTTGTTCAGCCCTACAATAAAAACTAGAAAAACCTTTGTCTTTTTGTTGCATGAAAGGCAAGGTGCGTCTGCATTGATGCCTTTGTCCCCTCTTGAGCTCCACAAGTTGTACACATCTTCTGATGACGTAGGAGTTCATTTTAGAAAAAATGTGCGGATTCTAATAACTCATTGGCCTTTGTTTCTCTCAGTGTAAATCTAGATAGATCCACTGCCAGTTCCGTAGGTGGTGCATATACATTTCGTGTGTCAGGTCTGTTGTATCATCATATTGGTGGTTTGTTGCCTATAGATAGACCTTTTTTTTCATAGATCTACATCATGAATGGTGGTGATCTACAAATAGATCAGATATTATCTTTGAATATGAATCCTCCCCATCTCTCCTTTCTTTGTTAAGATGTTTCAAAACATAGGTTATACAAATGTTCGATTATGCATTTATCCTCTAAGATAATTATTTTAAGGTGGATTAATATCTCCTAGACCTTCCATAAAAAAATACAAGTTGGTATCATAATCCACAAAATGCTCCTATAGATACTTCTTCTTGGCAATCTTTGGTTACATATTTGATTATGTGGGATTTGCTTTAGCCAAAAAGTTATGGTTTACTAAGACATTACATCATAAATAGTAGCGAGCCAAATATTCCTCTTTGTTTAATATCATTTTTTGAGTTTGGAAATGCCATTGGATTCTCATTGGATTCTCTCAAACACTGGCCAATAAGGGCACAAAATTTCAATAATTTCATGTAAAAATCGAGATTCACTTTGACACAAGCGTGGCCTCACTAGCTGCAAACACGGTGTTGTCAAGCTTTAGACAGTTTTGGCTTGGGATCGTGGGTTTTGTCAAATCTCACTTTAGTTGCAGATGGTGCTATTGGAGTTGAACGACCCCCCATTGTTAGATGATCATTCTTTATGCTGAGTTCTACATGAGAGTTCCTGCTCTTCGGCGTCTCAGCCTGTTGTGAGATCGTTCTTGGTGGTAAGGAAAAGGCAGAAATGGTTACACCAGTACTAGAACTAGGTCAGCAAGGATACTCTCTCTCTCTCTCTCTCTCTCTCTCTCTCTCTCAAATTCCTAACCCTAAAAATTTAAACCTGATTGTAACCAACACCACTCTATCCCTAATTGTAACCAACACCACTCTATCCCTAACCATAATCAACACCACATCATTTCAGTCCAAAACATTTCATTCCAAAACATTCTCAAAACATGCTCTTACAAGATTCCAAGAATTTGGATTACCACAACAAAGTATTATAACATTCCATCAATTTTCATTACATGTGATTTCAAAACAAAAGTAACATGTGATTTCAAAACAACAATACATATCATGCCAAAATTTAATCCGCACTACATAGCATTACATAACAATTGCATAATGTTCATAGCATGGATCGCTTCAGCATTACACATGCTTTGCTCCAGATTCGCAGTCACTCATGTTACCATATCTTAACTCCACATCATTAACAGAAATTCCATTATAGTTTGGAATAGGTTCAAAGGATTTCAAAGGAATTTTGACAAGGATGACCAGAGTCGAAAGAGTCACACCCGATTCAACCTGATCCAAGATCAAAAAATTTCTCTTTGAAAAGAGTTACAATGGGTCGGAAAAGACTTGGGTCGAAAATATCCAATACTGGATTTTTCAACTTTTGAAAAATTCACATCCAAAGATCAAAATCCAGAATCAGATTTTTTGATACTAGATCGATTCGAAAAATCAAAAAATTTTCGATATCCAAAATCAGGAATTTTTGATACCCAAATTCAAAAATTTTCGATACGGGATCAACTCAAAAAATTTGTGATTTTTCGATACCCAAAATCAGATTTTCTCAATACCCAAAATCAGAATTTCTTGATATCCGAAATTAGAATTTCCAATATGGGTTCGACTGAAAAAATCTATGATTTTTCGATACCCAAAATCATACTTTTCAATACAAGATCAATTCGAAAAATCCGTAATTTTTTAATACCCAAAATCAAAGTTCGATATGGGATCGACTCGAAAAATTTGTAATTTTTCAATACCCAAAAATAGAGTTTTTTCATGACTCGATTTTTTTTAAAGATTCAAATATTATCGAAGACTCGTTTTTTTTGGAAGACTCGAATATTTGCAAAGACTTGAATTTTTTAAGCGACTCAAATTTTTGCAACGACCCAAATTTTTGGAACGACACAAATTTTCCAATGACTTAAATTTTCTGAACGACTCGAATTTTTCCAAAGTCTCGAATTTTTTGAAAGACTTGAATTTTTCCAATGGATCAAATTTTTTCAAAGGATCAAATTTTTCACCTTAATCTAATTTTTCCAATGACTCAAATTTTTAAATACTCGAATTCTTCCAAAGATTCAGATTTTTCTAAAGGATCAAATTTTTCAACTGACTCGAATTTTTCAAATGACTTGAATTTTTTCAACGACTCAAATTTTTCCAAAGAATCAAATTTTGAAAAGACTCGAAAGTTTTAAAAGACTCAAATTTTTTCATAGACTCAAAGTTTTGGAAAGACTTGAATTTTTCTAAAGACTCAAAGTTTTTCAGAGACTCGATTTTTTTCAAAGACTCGAATTTTTTTGAAAGATCGAACAGTCAAGTCAAATTTTTCCAAAGGATCGAAGGACTCCTTGTATTGTCAAATCGAATTTTTCAAAAGACACAAATCTTTTCAAAGACTCGAATTTTTTCAAAGACTCAATTTTTTTTTTCAAAGACCTAAATTTTTTCGAAGACTCGAATTTTCTCAAGGACTCAAATTTTTTCAAAGACTCAAATGTTAGATATTTGAGATGTGAGATGTGCAAGATCGGCCATCATCCAAATCATCGGTTGCCACCTAGATCGACTTCCGTTGCTCGTCAACGATGGGCTTACATACTAGTATATATACTAAAACTATTTGTGTGTATGTGAGGTACATATGTATGGGGGGACCCATGAATATGGTGCATCCTCCTCCCCTCACCCATGCATATACTTTTTTGAACTAAAAGGATGAGGAGGAGGAGGATGAGAATTGTGAGATGTTCTGATACGATTGATGAGAATCGTGAGGAGAAAAATTCACGAAACAGTCGCGACTCTCTTTCAAAATTTGGATGGAGTTCAGATGCATTCGCTGAGCACTATCAGTTGAAACACTCCTACAATCCTCCAGAGAGTAGTCAGTTACTACTGATCTACGTTCATAAAATTAATACAACATTCGACTTAATTTCAACCAAGGTGCAGCATTCAAAGAGAACAAGAAAACTCAGACATATGAAATAAACAGCATAAGCATTCAACATCCAAGATCAGACATAACTAGAAAATAATCTATATTGATTTTCTCTAATTTTTTCAGAGCACTGCATGCGAATCTATGTAGTGCGTTGGCGTGAGAGAAGCACGGTTCTCTCACAAGTATAGTTTCACTTCACTAGCGGACAATTGGATCTTCTGATCCTAGCCAGAATTATCTTCTCGCACGTAGACGGGACTTCTGTCTGTGTTCATCTTTATTGCTTACTAGCATCAGACTTCTTCAGTGTCTCTTCTCTCTTAGTTACACTCTATGTATCATGTTCTGATATATGTCAAGTATTATCCAGTAAGTACGGTCTCTTTATGTAAATCTAAGATTAGAGTGATTATACATTTACAACTAATCAGGGAATCATAAGAGTGGCAGATTAGCCATGACCTAGGAAATATATGCTGACATCATGCCATCAGGTTAGATCTCTGTACTTCTGGGTACTTGCGTGATCTCTGGTGGTACTCCTTGGAGCGTGAGGACAAAACGAGTTTCGTTTCCATCGTTGTTTTCGTTTACCTCATCTGCCTTTCTCTCTTGTTGGACCACAAAGGAATCTCGTTCGTGGATCTTTCGTGTTCGCGAACCGTTCATGTTCACGAACCATTCGTGTTCGCGAACTGTTCATGTTTGCGAACCATTCATCTTTGTCTCGTTGACTTTCGTGTTCGCGAAACTCTTCGTGTTTCGTGTCTCCAGATGTTCGAGTTTGCAAACATCTTCGTCAGGTGAGGGCTGAAAGCTAACAAGGCTTTGTAATCATAAACACTTTGTTTCTTCAGCTCCCTCTCAAAGCATGGTAGCTTTATGATCCCGAGACTACTCCTTTGCCTCTCAAAGAGCCCTTTGTCTAGAGCTTTAGTGAAGATGTCAGCAACCATATCTTTCGTTCCTATGAAGGTGGTCTACATCATCTTCCTTTCAATCAAATCCCTAATCAAGTGACACTTGATATCAATGTGCTTCGTTTTTGAGTGGAACACAAAATCTTTTGTCAGGTGTATCGTAGAGGTGTTGTCCATCTACAAGACCAATGGCTCGTTCCTTGTTTTGACCAATTCATCCAGGAACTGCCTTAGCCAAATTATTTTGTTGGCCATCTTCGTTGTTGCTACGTACTCTGCTTCGCAGGACGACTGGGCTACAATGGTCTACTTCTTGCTGACCCAGAGAACTATTGCTCTTGATGCGATGGTGCATCCTCTTGAGATGCTTTTATAGTTGTCCCTAAGAGATGCCCAGCTAGCATCGCTATAAGAAAGTATCTTGAGACTTGCACCACAAAAATAACACAAGCCATAATCCCTCGTTAATTGAAGATATTGCAAAATTTGTTTTGCAATCTTCCAATGTGTTGAGACTAGATTCGTGCAGAATTGGCTCATCCTGAATATTGCATAAGCAATATCAGGACGTGTGTTGTCTGCAAGGTACATCAGTGAACCTATAAGCCTCCTGTAGGGTGTGAGCTGCATCTGTTCTCTTTCTTCCTCAGTCTTTGGACAGTCGTCATTTGTTAGCACCATCCCTGCGAGCATTGGAGTGTTCGCTCCTTTGTAGTTAGCATCCCAAAGTCCTCTAGGATCTTTTGGGTGTATCTGGACTGGTGAAGGTTTAACTTGCCTCCCTCATAGTCCCTTTAAATTTGTAAGCCTAGATAACATCTGGCTTCTCCCAGATCCACTATCTCGAAATGCTTCAAGATGTCTATCTTTACTTCGGCAATTAGCTGCTCACTCCTGCAAAGTATTAGAGTGTCATCCACATAAAAAGCCACTATGATGATCTACCCATCCGTAACTCTGACATACACATTGGAGTCAACCAACAGAGGCTTGAATCCCAATGATTTCAGGGCCTGATCCTTCTTCTTGTACCATTGTCGGGCTGATTGCTTCAGACCGTAGATGCTTCTATGCATTCTGCATACATAGTTAGGAAGTGAATTCGAGACAAATCCTGGAGGTTGATCCTTGTAGACCTCTTCATCTAATTCACCATGCAAGAAGGTTGTCTTCTTGTCCACAATGTGGATCTTGAGGTCATAAGCTGCTGCATATGCAAACAACAGACGTAGGGATGATGTTTGATGACATGAGAGAAGGTTTTAGAGTAGTCAATACCATATCTCTGAGAGAAACCCTTCGCTACCAATCTTGCTTTGTATTTCGTCACACTCCCGTCTGGTCCATATTTGAGTTTGAAAACCCATTTGCATTTGACAATCTTGTGCTTATGAGGTAATGGCTCCAACGTCCATACCCGGTTCTTCTTCATGGACTCCATCTCTTCATTCATGGCTTGGATCCATTTGTCCTTTTCTGGACCTTCAATCGCCTCCTCAAATGTCTGTGGTTCGTCACTAAACTCACAGAATTCTTCTGATGTGGAAGTTGAACTGCTTGGCACAAATCTTGCTGGTGCTCTTCATGGTCTTGTCGACCTTCTGGGAGATCTTCCCGGAACAGCTATGCCTTTGCCCTTGTCTGCTCTGCTCAGTCCAGAACCATCTTGGTTTACAAGAACTGCGACGGCAGGTTGTCTCTTGAATCTTTCTTCGTCTGATTCATCGCTCGAATGAGAGACGACTCAAAAATCTTCGTTTTTGTGTTTGTCCTCTACTCCCTCTGACGTTGGCGATAGGTCATAGTACTATCTTTTTAGAACTTCATAGCTAATAGGGTCTTCGTTGGCCATTGTCCTGATCTCATCGAATTTGACATCCCTCACTATTTTCACAATGTTCATGTCTGGCATGTAGATTCTGTAGTATGACAAATTATTGTCATAACCTACTAGAAATCCTTGTTCGACTTTCTCATCAAGCTTCTTGCGAAGCTTTTCAGGAATATGTGCATATATTGCACAACCAAATATTTTGACATGAAACAGGTTGGATTTTCTACCCCACCATAGCTCATGTGGTGTCGTGTGAGGAACACCAGATTTACATGTCCTGTTCTGGATGTATGCGACTGTAGCTACTGCTTCAGCCCACAGTACTCTTGGAGCCTTCGAGTTTGCCATCATGCATCTGGCTGCTTCCATCATGGTCCTGTTCTTTCGTTCAGCAACACCATTGTGCTGCAGTGTGTAGGTTGTAGTTCTTCTGTAAATGATGCCACGATCATTGCATAAGTCAATGAAGCGATTCGAGATATATTCGCCATCTTGATTTGTTCTGATCTACTTCACCTTGTCTCTTGTGCATCTCTCAGCCAATTCACATATTCTGTGAATTTATCGAGTGCTTCAAATTTATTCTGAATAAAATACACTCTGGCAAACTTGTTATAATCATCAATGAAGGCTATATAATATTTTACCTCCTACTAAGATCACGTTGAATGGACTGCAAATGTCAGAGTGCACCAACTCCAGAATCTTTGTCGTTTTATAGGAGTCTTTGACGAATGGTGTGCGTGACATCTTGTCTTTCAAACATGCATCACAAGTGGTCGAACTGGTTGCATTCGAGATGCTGACCTCTGTTATTGCTCCATGATGACTTGCCTGGTAGAGTGCCATTGAGTTTGTGTGGCAGAGTCTTATGTGCCACAGAGTGTCTGGCGGATCGTCATGGGTCTGATGCATCTGATCTTCAGGTAGGTGCACCTTTAGATGATATAGGTTGCCCTTCCTTCTGCCTTGAGCAATGAGAGTGTTGGTGCTGGCATCATTCACGTTGCATGCTTCGTTAGAAAACATCACACGCATTCTTGCATCTGGTATTCTTGCTACATAGAGCAAGTCTTGCTGCAGAGTTGGCACGAATAGAACATCTTCGAGTCGCCTGTCTCTGCCATTGGTGTTGAGCCAGAGTGAACCAATATTGTTCACTTGATGTCTGGATCCATCTCCAAGAACTATGAATCTTGATGGATCTACACTTCTAAAATCAGACATGATTCGTCTTGATGTCACGAAGTGCGAGGTGGCTCCTGAATCCAGGATCACCTCGTGTGTGTCAGACGTTGATGCTGCACACACATCTTTACAGATGTAGGTGGTCGAACATTTTTTGTTCGTTCTTTCTTCGCCCATCTTTGAGCTCTCGAGCTCCTCAACATAGGAAGAACTATTACTGTTCTCATGTCTGTTCTGTGCTGATCTGTTTCTTGGGTTCTGGAGGCAATCCATGGCTGCATGACCCTTCTTATGGCAATGGATACACTCAATCTTGGGATTGAGCCAGCAGGCATCTATTGTATGCCCGTCTCTTCTGCATCTCGTGTAGGTCTTCTTGTCTGCATCTTGTCATTTTGACCTCCCTTTGGTCTTTTGTGATGCTACCTTATTGTTAAAAATTGAATATCAACATAAATATGGCATGATATACTCAAAAATGAAGATATGAGCTGGTTAAGTATAAATCATGAAGAGGCCTAAAGTCATTTTTTGGGAATATATCTCCTAAGTACTTGCCTTGTAATTAAGGACAAGACCTTTAATAAAAAAGACATTACCTTGGATAACCTTTACTAGGTCGTCCACACGAAACAATTAGATACGAAAAGACATGTTAAACTAGAGTAACTTTAACTCGTAGTTAAGTATACCTTTCATGGTATAATTGAACGTATTTTCAGTCTGATTGTTAACTAGACCCTTTCGCGGGAGCGACGCACCTATTGTTTTAGAGGTGTGTTTGTTCGTCCCGTAGAACATATATTGATCTCACACTTCAGTCTCGATCATCGAGAGAGAAGAGTTTATGCATATGTAATAGATTGAAGAAGTGAATAGAGTTCTGTGAGTTATTCTCTCTTATCTCTGTTGTCCGCACTACTGAGTATGAGTGATCTTGAGTCTGCTAACAATCTCTAACGCATTACATGAATTACTCTCTGATCAGACAGACGCTCTAGTGCATTACAGTTGTTTGTTGTGTATCCGTGGTTGAAGTGTACGAGTTGGATAAGTACCACCGACAACTCACTAGACTCTCTCAAGGAAATCTCTAGACTCTCTCAAGGAGTCCTACGAGAAGATCGATTCACTTAAATCAGACAACACAAAGCTGATCGAACAAAATTGTTCTCTCGAAACACAGCTTCAGACTCTAATAAAGGAAGCTGATTTTTTGAAGCAGACAAATAAGGCGATTCTGATAATTTTCATACTCAAAATGATTCTTTGAAACACCTACTCTTGGCTGCGAATCAACATAACGTCGCCCTCCAGAAACATTTACAGGACGAGCGAATGATGAGAATAAAGACAGAAGCTGCTCTTTCTGTGAGCACTAATGTAGGGTCAGTCACATTCGACCTCACGAAGCTGAACCAGCTCCAAGACCATATGCTTAAAAATTTTCGAGTCGAGTTCTTACAACCGCTAGAGGATGCGAAGGCACTTGTCGAGGAAGAGTTGGCTGAGCTGAAGGAGCTCTCAAGTGAAGCCACCCCATCTTGCAGTGGGCCCGATTCTCATGACGAATATCTTCAGGCCCTGCTTCACATTGATGATATTACATAGCAACTTCAAGTTGTGCCACCTTGTTCCGGAGCCTCGGACCATCAAGAGTATTTGGAGGCTATCGCGAATCTCGACAAGCTCGAGCAGGAGCTGTCGAATCTCAAGCAACAATTGGAAGATCAGAAGCTAGCTACTCAGTTGCAAACTCAGGTTTTGGCAACTGCATCTACATAGCCAAAGCGAACACGACGCAATCAGTCGAAGATATGTGCTGACAAATTCCGTGAATTTGCTGAATGCTTTTGGAAATGGTGTCCACATGCATTTAATGTTGAATTGCAATGGCGTGTGGAATACATGATGCTACCAGGCGCAGTAGGCATCGCCTTTGATGATTGGAAGCGACCTCGGGAGAAGGACGACTTTCTCTGGTTATGGGCCCAGCTCTCTATCGAACAGAAAGGATGTCTGTGTTGGGGCATAATCTAGGATAAGTTCCAGGTCGTGTCTTTTGGATCAGCAGAGTTGTACATAGACTCTTCGGCTATGTATGCTCTAGAATATATGCGAATCAAAGAGTTTCAATATTTGCTGAACGAAGATAATAAGTGACATTTTTGGAAGCGAAAGTCGCAGTTTCAACTGTTCAAACCTCAAGTTGTTGCGGATTTAGGCGAATTCGACGATGTCGGGCTGCTGATCAATGTAAATATGGCTTATTTAGAGTTATTCAGTCTTTATGTGAATTGGGAGCAAAATCTTGGAGATTATTTTGCGGAGATTCGACACAATCTGCAAGACAGAAGGAAGTCATTTTGCTACAAGCAGTTCTATATATATTCATTCTGGACGGTTTGGTACTTTCGCGGCAAAGACATTGTTTTTCGTTCAAAATCTTTATGTTAAAAGCTCTTTTATTAGATTTTTAGCTCGTTACTATAAATAAGTCACTCTTCGTAGTGATTCAGACGAAGATACAAAGTTAACTCAGGAGCTGTTCGATGGAACATTGCTCCCGGTTAAGTTAGAAGAATTTGGCAACTTACCAGTTGGCCGCTACACAAAATCAAAAGAAGACTTGTTGATGATAGAAGCTCAGCAAAACTTGGAGTTTGCTCTGGAAATTATATGAAGAATTGAATCGTTCATAAAGCTTCATTCATGTCTTTGTTGTGCTAATGTTTCTATGGGAATTTTTGAAGTTTAAAGATGTTTTGAAGGTTGATTCCAGTTTTCATCAACAATTCAAAGATCAACTTAAAACAACATATTCAATTAAAGAAATAGCAAGACACATATTCTCTAAGATGAAGAAATATCGAAAGGACAAAATTGACGAAGAAATATTTTTTCGTCTTAACGAAAATATGAAGAACAGAATGTTTCATGAATAATCCTCAAAAAGAAGATGTTATATTCACGAGGACGTTTCACATTTGAGGAAGGGGATATGTGATGCCACCTTATTGTTAAAAATTGAATATCAACATAAATATGGCATGATATACTCGAAAATGAAGATATGAGCTGGTTAAGTATAAATCATGAAGAGGCTTAAAGACATTTTTCGGGAATATATCTCCTAAGTACTTGCCTTGTAATTAAGGACAAGACCTTTAATAAAAAAGACATTACCTTGGATAACCTTTACTAGGTCATCCACACGAAACGATTAGATACGAAAAGACATGTTAAGCTACAGTAACTTTAACTCGTAGTCAAGTATACCTTTCATGGTATGATTGAACGTATTTTCAGTCTAATTGTTAACTAGACCCTTTTGCGGGAGCGACGCACCTATTGTTTTAGAGGTGTGTTTATTTGCCCTGTAGAACATATATTGATCTTACACTTCAGTCTCAATCATCGAGAGAGAAGAGTTTCTGCATATGTAAGAGATTGAAGAAGTGAATAGAGTTTTGTGAGTTATTCTCTCTTATCTTTGTTCTCCGCACTGTTGAGTATGAGTGATCTTGAGTCTACTAACAATCTCTAACGCATTACATGAATTACTCTCTGATCAGACAGATGCTCTAGTGCATTACAGTCGTTTGCTATGTATCCGTAAAACATGCTCTAAAGAACTATCTTAAAACCATCTTATTCGTTTGTCGCAGATACTTTCTTTTTGGCACTTGAATAACAACTATCTTTGGTACAGTCTAGCACGATCATTGAATAAAGCTGTATGTACACATATGAGATGATAGTCCCTATCTGAACAATTGAGTCTTTGATTTGTTTTCCTGATTGGCATTGACATAAGTTTCTAACGTGTTCTAAAACCATTCGTGTTATTTAACCATTAATTTGGACTTTAGTTGTTGAGGACTTATGTCTAGAAACGAACAGTTCGCGAACGCGATTAATTAATTGTCTGCACAATTGCAAATATATCGAACAACTCTGGACTCTTGTTGACACCTTAATCAGCCAGAGTGTAGTACTGTTTTACTACTCTGATAACATCTCATCTGTAGAACGCATTTCATTCGATTTGATAGAGGCTAGATTGTTGTTCTGAAATTATTAACATTACATTTCCCAAACCATAAGTAATACTGGTTACTTTTTAATATCTGTTGACAACCAGAATAACACTCGAAACCACTTGTCATAATTGTATCAAATACATAACTTTCTTGTCCTCTGTGGGAACGACATTATTTACTATAAAATCTATATTAACCCTGTTGGTATAATACAACATCTTCCAGTTGCTTTTGTTGGTCCCCTCTGCTTGTTGGTCACAATCCTGTCTCTGATTCGATTCCCTCTTAGGCTTGAGCTATTTCTTTGATTTTTCTATATTGTCGTAGAGTGTCTGGTCAGAACCATCTTTGTGATCAAGATGCTCTCTGGCCTCGACTTCCTCTCAAATCTCGACAGTCGCCTTTTCGAGGTTCATGGTAGGATCTTTCGTGAGCAGGGTTCGTGGCGTCTGGAAAGATCTGGGTAAGGCTCTCAACATATATGTGAGCTGCTTCTCAGTTCATACTACATTCTTTGCTCCTGAGTTGTGTGGTGATAGAAACAGATCCTTCATCTTTCTCACGAAAGAGTTGAGGTCTTTTCCATCCCACTGCAGATTCGTCAACTGATCTTCCAGCATCATAATCTAACTTCTTGATTTCGTCTGAAATCTTGTGAGCAGTGCATCCCACATCTCCTTAGCTTTGGAGAGTGTAGTCAGATCAAGTGTAAGGCTATCTTCGATGGAAGATGATAGCAAGACTTCTGCCTTGTCGTTTTTCTCCCTCCATTCGCATAGCTCCTTGCCTATTGTTATAGGCATTTCTTCTGTGCCATCTACCCAAGGGAAGAGTCCTTCGCCCTTGAGTATCAAAGATGTCTCTCTCTCTCTCTCTCTCTAGGTCCACTTGACTCTACATGGCACAACCCAGTTGGCTTGCCATACAAGCCTATGGTAGGCCTACATGGCTTGCCACATGGAAAATTCCAAGCTTGCATGATTTGCAATGTGGCAGACCTACGTGGCTTGCCACATGGCAGTGTGTGACAGGCTTGACAAATAGCAGACCACATAGGCAGAGCCTAGTTGGCTTGCCAGCCTATGATGGGCCTACGTGGCTTGCCACGTGGCTAACCCCAAGCCTGCATGATTTGCCATGTGGAAGGCATATGTGACTTGCCATGTGGTAGCCTATGATAGGCTTGGTAGATAGCAACCTATGTGGCTTGCTACACAAGCCTATGGTAGGCCATGTGGCAAGCCACACAAGCCTCTGGTAGGCCAACGTGGCTTGCCACACAGCAGTTTTTGAGCCCCACCTATTTCTCTCTCTAGGTCCACTCAGGCCTACATGGCAAATCCTGGTTGGCTTGTGTAAGAGAAGCTCTCTAAAATCCTGCTTACAAGACAAAACATAATGGAAAATGGAGCAACCACCCAACCAAGTAGAAGCAACCAATCAACTCTAAAAGCTTCACCCCCAAGCCAAGGAACAAGAGGCATGAATGTAGAGTGAAATCCTGGCAATGAATCCATGATCACAATGAGGAGTAGGGCGAGTTTGGCCTCTTCTTATAGAGCCATAAGCATCCTGGGCACATAGCCATGCATAGCCCTAAGTTCCCTATACATAGATTCACCTAGAATAGAGTCCTATGCATGGACCACCTATTTATAGAATTGTTATTGATAACTCTACACATGCATACACTATCTCATACCTTGTCTAAACTCCATTTAGTGTGTTTTGGGCCTCACAAGGATATTAGTTACTTTTGGGTCACATCCAGTATGACATGGCATAACTAACAGCTTGATTTACTGGAGTACTGTGTATCCAAGACTAGGAGTATACTGAATCCTACTTACTGGTCATGGACATAACATTCTTCCCTCCTTAAACTGTTTCTATCCTTAGAAACTCTCTAAACAGGAAAGAATTACAGTTCCTTTAACTTTCAATATTAATCGAGAAAATCAATATCCTTAGTCTGACTTTCATATCAAACAACTACTCAGAGATAAACCTATTCCAAATCATTAATCTTTGTTCTGGAGTACAACTCGGGTTTGAAAAAGTACACTAAGCAATAAATTTCTCAACTGGGTTATATTCACCATAAGTTAGTAACATCACTTTCATGTAAAACACTTACATGAAACACTAGGTGAAATAACCTAATTTAAGAGAATAAAGTTAAAGAAATAATAAAATAATTATAATTATAGTCTGAAATTATCCACAACTTTGACAGATAGTTCATAAGATTTCAAGTACAAATAACCTTAGAATTCAAATTCTAAGATATGATAATTCATTTAGCTAGAATCTCTAGGAGAATCATTAAGATATAGAATGATTAAACCTCAACCCTGAGTATCCCAAATACTCTTTTGAGTTAAATGCTCCTATTTCTAGCAACAAATGCAAGAAAAATAGCATTCATTCATCTTAATAGCATTAAAGTTTAAACATTTGCAGCATAATAACCGGCACTAGTTCCACACCCATTTCTTCTTCTGAAGAGACTCATACAGTGCCAGTAGGTGGGGCGTCATTGGATGCAGGTATCACAGTCACAATCCCACGCATCGTAGTCACATGAGTCCGACTGCGACGCAATGACCAAGACGAGGACGACTCAGCTAGATCTAATTATGATTAGGTATATTTCAATAATCCAATTTGTAATATATCTCTGTACTTGGAACATTTATGTATGAATGTGAGTTTCCTTCATCAATTTTTAAGTGCTTAAAATGTAATTCAAATAAAGTTTGCAAATTTTTTTATTAACAATAATGAACAAATGATTTTGCTTACCAACTTCATAAGAAGTGGTGCAAAAGACAAAACATGCCAAAGTTTCCTACAGTGGAGAGGCATGGAAAGTTCACTTTACCTTGCTAACTCAACTAATAGGGATCCACATGTAAAACTGCATGCATGGATAAGAGGCTCGAATTCCTACAGTGGAGAGGCATGGAAAGTCCACTTTACCTAGCTAACTCAACTAATAGGGATCCACATGTAAAACTGCATGCATGGATATTGCATGTACTGCATGTCACTTCGCAAAATTTCCTAGACATGTGTAGATCATGAAAACTACTTTGCATGTTGCATGCATTGACTGCATGTGGCTTGCATGCACACTGAATGACTTTGCATGTAATCTAAACTTTTGCATGACATCAAGATTGAATCTACCTAGGTCAAACTCGACCTATTCTAGAAGGTTATGTGCTCAATTCACATACCTTTATGTACAATAAAATATACAATGGAAATAAGATAGGCATGGCCCCAAAACTTGAGATAGGAAGATATAATTTTACTAATCTCCACACTCCTCCTTAAAATATATGTTCCTATCCAACATAGACTTTGAAATTAGGCCAAGGTTAGGCCTCATCTTGATAAAAACATTCTTGAGTAATGGCTTGGTGAGAAGATCTACAACACAATTTGAAGATCCAACATGCTCCAATAAGATCTCTCTCCCAATAACTTTTTCTCTTACAAAATGATAAGCTACCTCGATGTGTTTGCTCCTTGCATGGAACATAGAATTATTTGCAAGAGCCTGAGCCGAGATGTTATCATTCTTGATAATTGGAAGGTCTTCATCTCCATAATACTTTAGCTCCAAGAGTATCCTTTTGATCCATAGAACCTCTTTTGTTGTGGTTGTAAGAGATTTGTATTCAGTTTCATAGGATGATAATGATATAGTTGCTTGCTTCTTTGATAGCCAAGAACCTAGATTCTCTCCAAGAAAAAGTGTGTAAGCACTTGTGGATTTTCTATCCAACCTGTCTCCTGCAAAATCTAAATCTGAAAAAGCAACCAAAGTTAGATCTTTTTCTTTATAGATCAATCCATAGTCTAAAGTAGAAGATACATATCTCAAGGTTCTTTTAGCCAACTTCCAATGATATATCTTTGGATCCTGCATGTATTGGCTTAGCTTATGCACACTAAAGCTTAGATCAGGCCTTGTCATAGTTAACCATATAAGTGAGCCAATAAGACTCCTATAAAGAGTGATGTCCTCGAAGGATCTTTCATCATCTTTTATAGAAACTTTTACAATGTGTTCCATTGGTGTATCTATGCCTTAACAGTTTTCCATTTGGAATTTCTTGAGCATGGAAAGTGCATATCTACTTTGACTTATGAAAGCATGACCTTTCCAAAAGTCAATTTCAAGGCCTAAAATGTAGTGAAGAACTCCTAAGTCTTGCATCTTAAATTCACTACCAAGTGCATGCTTAGTTTCTTCAACTAGCTTCTCATTATTTCCACTAAGAATGATATCATCTACATAGATGAGAAGAATAACTACAAAGTTCTTTACAAACTTAATATACAAAGAAGGGTCATATTCACTAAGACAAAATCCGAGTGATATAAAAGGAATTGAGCCTTGCATACCAAGACCCTGGTGCTTGTTTTAGAAAAGACAAACTTTTGATTCTTCACCTTCTTTCACAAATCCAGGTGGTTGCTCCATGTGAATCTCCTCCTCAAGGTAACAATTGAGAAAGGCATTAGAAACATCAAGCTGAAACATCTTCCAATTGTGATAACATGCAAGAGAAATGAGAATTCTAATTGTTACCATTTTTGCAACTGGTGCAAAAGTGTCTTCATTTTGGCACAAAGTCTTGCTTTATATTTGTTGATGGATCCATCATTATTGTACTTGATCCTAAAAACCCACTTACATCCAATGACATGCATGTTGTTTGGTGGCTCCACAGGCTCCCATGTGTTGTTTGACATCAAGGCTTCAAACTCTAGGGTTATTGCTTCAACCCACTTCTTGGATTGAAGTGCTTCTTGGACATCTTTAGGCTCTTCATCTGATATGAAGAAAACATGATAGGAAGTTTCACTTTCCACTTACCTTCCTTCCTCATCATGTGTCAGCCTTCTTGGCTCAGATCTTTCTCTTGTAGATCTTTTTGGTGTAGGTGCTTGAAGTTGCTCCTCCTCAAGCCTCGGCCTCACCACTTCCTGAGCAACATCAAGATTGATGATTGTAGATCCTGCATGAGACTCCTTGATCTTTGTTTCATCCAAGTTAAACTTCTAATCTTCATGAAAGATCACATCTCTACTTACAACATTATTGTTAGTAGAGGGAAGATATACTTTATATGCTTTTTTATAAGATGCATATCCAACAAAAATTTCTTTAACAGCACTAGGATCATCCTTCTTCCTAGTCTCTAAAGGTACATGCACAAGGCATACACAGTCAAAGATCCTAAGATGATCTACCTTAGGCTTTTTCTTATACAACATCTCAAATGATGTTCTTCCTTCTATTGCAAGATTAGGAAGTCTATTACAAAGATAATTTGCACATGCAGATGCTTCTCCCCAAAATTCTTTAGGCGGAGATGCTTCTAGCCTAATGGCTTTTTGCACATTCACACAAAGTTCTATTTTTTCTCTCAGCAACTCCATTTTGTTGAGGAGTATAAGAACAAAAAAAGTCTCTTTGTATTCCCTCTTTCTCACAAAAGTCTTTAAACTTATTGGAGGTATATTCACCTCCACTCACTTCTCAAAGCTTTCAACTTAAAAGTAAACTGCTTTTTTACATAAGTTTTGAAAGTAAGAAAAACATCATAAACCATGGCTTTAGAAGATAGCATGTAGATCCAAGAATATCTTGTATAATCATCTACAAAAGAAACAAAACAATTTGATCCTCCTTTGCTTTTGGTTGAAGAGAAATGAACATCAGAGTGCACGAGTTCAAATGGATGTTGTGTTTTGATACTTGATCTTGGTGCGTGATTTTGCTAAAACACAAGCTTCACAAGGTTGAAGCTCCTTTGACAGTGTCATTAGGAAAAATATGGGCTCAAAATGGGCCCTTTAAGAAATTTCACTTTAGAGAGAGGTTAAGTAGAGAGAGAATGGAAACCGATAACTTTTGGTCGTCATTTTTTGAGTTTTTGGCCTTGATCGACGTTTAACTAGTATGGTTAACTTTAGACAATAGTTAGTTTAGCATGAGATGTAATAACTTCTCTTCATGCTCGTTCCAAAATTTGGGACTAGAGCTTTAAGACTGAAAATCTTGGTGTGCTCAATGCAAAAACTGAAGCCAGAGAGGCAAAACTTTTGAAATCACTGTATGCTTATAGTGAAATATGAGGCGGGATGATTTTTCAATGCGACATAAACATTACAAAAGTAAGGAATGCTAGATCTATTCATATTGACTTATTGTAGCTAGATTCATTAACAATGACAATGTTCTATTTGCATGTTGCTCTTCTGATGGAATGCACTCCAATCATTAAGAAAAATGCGAAAGTTGTAGAGAATGCTGCAGCAATAGTTAGAGAATTGAGAATGAATAATCATATGAATATAGATTTGTGGGTGGATGGACCAATTTATATCCCGCTACCAATTTGTGTCCAGATTTTAAGTCTGTACTCATCTTCTCATATATGTATGTGAAGGAAATAGCGGATTACTTGGATATTGTCAAAGGTTGCGTGATATTGGAATGCATAGCCTATCTTGTATTAATCAACAATTATAGTTTGCTAATCAACAATTGTTTTATTATGTGCAACACACTAGTGCTGAGAACAATGCACTCAAGAATGCTCTGTCAGAGTTGAATGCTACTGTCACTACTCTTCGGGGCTCAAACCAAGCAGATGCGAATGTGATACAAGGTGCATGTGATGTATCTAGAATTAGCAGAAATGCTTATTCTACTTTTTTTAGAATAGTTAAAGAAGCTTTTCCCAAGTGATGGTGAAGAAAATTAATCTTCCGCGTCCATATCGGATAAGATTAGCTAGAAAATTTTATAATGACGGAATGTTCAAAGTAGTTGGCCAACCACTTCATATAACTGAATTATACAAATCAGAATATGGTGAGCTCAATTACAACGATTGCAATAATATTTTTTTTGATAATTTGAAAATGTTCTAAAATACATTATTCGATTCTATAAACTAGACGAACATCAAGTGAATGGAAAGATCATTATTGTTATAAAATTGGATGAATATGAAATCATCAAGGGTCAGAAGTTGGAACGTGTGAGTGTCACTTTGATGAACAAAATTTCAGATATAGATGATCGAACGTTTAGTGTTCAATCGGAAAATCACATATGGTGGTTGGCGGCATTCCAGGTATACATTTCAATTTTCATTTAGAATATCTATATTAACAATTCATACCTTGCCAATTTTTATTGACATGTCATGCATTCCTTGTTTCTCTACAAGTCTTGAAAGAGGACCATAAAATACTATCATGGATATTTTCAAGAACAAATTATGGTGAGATTATAAAGAGACATTTGGAGGGTGAGAAATTTATAGTCGAAAACCATGGAAGTTTTCAAATTCAATGGCACCTTGCAGGGGATTTGAAAACATTAAAATGTCTCTCATGGGGCAACATCAAAGCATTGCATGAAGGATTGCTACAATATGAATTTGGGACGATCAACAAACACTGGCCCAACATGAGAAGTTGAAGATCCAAATATGAAAAGTGCTCTGCCAATTCCATTAAAATATGTTCACATATGCACATTGCATACTGAGGTTTGTATTATTGAAAAACTAATTTACCTGCATATTCTACTAGCATGGAATCATAAACCAGAGTCAGTGGCTAAAGCAGCAATTAGGAGGTTGGAAGTTTTGTCAAATGCAGGACTACATAAAGGGAATGTCACGATTGAAAAAAGTGAGACTCTGTGGGAAAAAAGAAAACGTCCCTAATAAGCCATCAATTGGAGGTGCTAAAGCAAGAAGATTCTTATCCAATCACACACGCAAAAAATTAAGTGTCAGATACGAAATATGGAGAGAAATTGTTCAAGTCACACGAACACTGGATGGAAGTAATCGAGTGGAAAAGAGACAAGTGTGGACCAATTTAGACAAACTCATAGGTGTTATCAAGAAAGAAAACATATCATCAGAAGATATGAGGACTTTGCAAAATCATTGCACCACATTTGTAAAATCTGTACATGATTGTTGGGGAAAAGACAACGTTACTCATTACATGGTGCTAATCTGTATCAGTATCTGGTAATTTTCTCATTCAGGCATCACTCAGGCCTTAGTGTAAATGTTTGTATCCTTGAAGAGTGTTGGCCACCAAAAACTGGCCAAGAGGATTTTCTTAGTAGTTGTTTCAGAAGAGAAATGGCCTGCACCAATACCTTCATGAGTGAGGGAAATTACAGAGGGCATTTCACCTTCAGTAAGAAATCGTCAGATGATTCCATCTAACCCTTGCTTGTAGAATTGTCCTACAATTAACATATAAGGTTTAGTTTTGACCCTATCTGAAATCTCAACTGACACACTTTTTTCAAACCCCTGTTTCTTCAATTTTTCACCATGTCATCCAACCCCAGTTCCAGTTCTGACGACCCCGATGCTAATAAACTCGACATCCAGTTATGCAAGTTGGATCTTATAGAGATGCAGACCTGGTATTCTTCAAGGCAATTGAGTTCCAAATCCCCGTACTTACAGGGTATCAAAGCTAGTACCTGATACATATGGCACATGCCAATTATAATGCTACCACAAGGTCATGCCAACTCACAGTTCCCCCTATCAGGAACTATGTTTATAACATATCTTTTGCAGTGGCCGATTTGCAACCCTTTGGGTTCCCTCGAGGACCAAATCTGTCACAAGGATTCTCCAGAAGATTGAGCAGACAACCTACTTCAAATACATAGATCCTTCAGTGGACAAATGGAAGAATAAGGACGGGTACCACGTGGAGGCCATCAATGATCAGCAGCTGCAAGCGGCATGTGCATATTTGACCAGATGCACACAAAGACCAAAAACAAAGGTGTTGAGGGTACCCATGTTCATGTTCCACATGATGGCTGATTCACGACTGCATGCTCAAAATCTTTATGATTGGGCACAGTTTGCCTCGAACTGCCTTCACGAGTGTCTTAAGAACAATCAACCAATAACCACCCTGGGGTATCTCATGACTGATATCACACTCCAGCAAGTACAGAATGGGCCCAGACTCCAACAACACTTGTAGCTTGAGGACAAAGCATGGGACATTCCCATAGGGTCAAAACAGTCCAAGTGTTCATGCTCACGGGCTATTTCACCATCGGGACTCCCACCCAAAAGGGTGAACACTAGTATTCTTCCACTGGTCCACAATCGACAAAGCCCACAACCAGACCCACAAGCAGCAGCATCCTCCCAAGCTTAACAGGCCGATACCTCCAAGGCCCAGTTGCCAGACACATAGAAACAACAAATACGTAGAAAGCTTCAGGCTAGGAAGAAATCACCCGATAGAACAACATCAGATGGTTTAGCTTCAGATGATGAAAGCTCAACTTCAGCCTCTCAACAACACTCATCACCCTCACACACCATCGACGGGGGTGATGGAGTAGCTACGTCTACAGCAGCACCAGACACGACCACATCACAAGTAGTTGGTCAACCAGGCAAGGTCACCACCCCACCCATATTGATTACCACGCCAATGCTGCCAACTTTACCAAACACACCATTTTCTTTTTTTTGGGGGAGGGAGGGGGAGGAGTGGGGAGTTCTAGTCCCCAAGACATGGGGGTGGGCCAGCAGCCACAAGGTCAACAGCCACAAGCCCAGCAAGTCCACACCTTGGAAACTTCGCAATATTTTGATGTTGCGGACCTGATGGAAATAAGTGATGACAAACCAAAGAAGGTCGATCAGTCAGGAGGAAGTCTGACCCCTCCAATAACCACCACCACCACCACCACAACAACCACCATTGCTACTAATATTATTCCTCCACTCCCTCCACCTCCATCTTCATTTCCTACACAATGCCTTTTATTTGGATGCGGCTTCACCAGCTCACACCCCTGATCAGTACCCAATCTTCAATAACCCTGAGAAGCTCTCTAAAGTAGCCAAGCGCTCAATGATTGGCCTATCCGAAGCAAGTTACCACATGCATTGGTTGGTAAGCTAGCACCAAGTGCTCAAGAACAAGGTCCAATATCAGGACCGAGAAATTGCGCAACAACAGAAACTAGCCAAAGAAAAAGAAAAAGAAAAAGAGAGAGAGGAAATCAAATCCGTGATGGCCAGGCAAAAGATCACTTTGAAAGAGGTCTAGCAGCAACTGAAGCACTAGATGGTCCAGATCGACCAAGTACGAGACAAGTCGTAGGTGCAATGACAGTTGGTGTCCCTCTAATAAAGCCCGAAAAAATACAATTCCAAGTCCCACATGCCTCAGCCATCCGGATGGATAAGTATGTGCGGCCAATCCAAGAACGAGAAGCTGATAACAGAAACTTTGAAAATATTGTGGCCAAGCAGGAAAAGATTATTCTTGAGTTCTAGAAACAGCTAGAAGGTACAACAAAGGCCCTGCAGCAAGTCTTGGACAAGGTGAACCAGTTGTGGGACATGGCGTGCAAGGCCCAAGCAGGCGCTCATTCAAAGAAACCACGGGACAATGATGGAGATGACTGAGTAGGAAATAAGGACGGGCAAATCCGACCATCAGATGGTAGCTTGAATCGGGTAGCCAGAGAGCCGAAGCTGCTTCCAGACTTTTTCCCTTCCCCCTCCCACTTTTAGCCCCTCATCTTATTCCACTTTTAATTTTTTCGAAACATTCATTCCAACTTACCCTATTTCTTCATCTTCCCTTTCTCCACCACCTCCTAGCAGAATAATGGGCCCATCAAAAGGTCCAGCTGACACGTAAAAAGCTCGACGGGACGAGTTCCTTCAACAACTCTGCTCCCCCAATGCGGCGTATAATTGGTTAAACCCACCTCCTCCTAGACCTATCATTCATGCACCTCTCTCTCCAGATCACTCCATCCCTAACCTTCCAAAAGTTAACACTGACATTGGGGGTGATGACGACTTCCTAGCAGATCCACCAGAAACAAGAAGATTCTCGCCCAGGCAAGACACGGGTGCAGCTGAGCCATCAACGAGCAAGCAAGCCAAAGAAAAAGATATAGGCACAAAGGCCTTGGATGATTACTTGGCAAGGCCACCAAAACCACATAATATCCTCCGAACATGAGGGGAGGCAAAGAGGAGATAGATCAAAGCCAATACTCCACCAAGGCTTAGATCATTGTGGCATTACAACCACAACCTGAATGGCAAAGCAAGATCTCAAAGGATAGCAGGTGACTACAAGAGTACCTGAGGGCATTGACGTGGAAGCGAATAGATCCATTCTACATGCCGCTCAAACATAGAAATCCATGGCTGGCAGAAAAGCCACGAGTTGAGTTGGTGAACTGGCCAGTGATTCTGGGAATTTAAGATAGAATCTCCCCGGAGGACTTGAGGCTACAATTGATAGACTTCGGGCACAAATACAAGACAAGTGCCGATCTATGCGTGCAAGAAAGTGTTGAATATTGTCGATCCATGGCCTTTCTAATGCAGCAATAATGTTTCTGGGATCGTGGTTTGGATCCGATCAAGATCAATCCCAATGTAGCCCTCCAGTCAGAGGAAGACCATGAGATGATGGCCCGGCTATACTACAGAGTGGCCTTCATGTCATCACGATACGTCACCATGGTGGAAGACTGGAAGGAAATGGGCATCATGAAAAGATACGAGAGTACCTGGGGCCATTAAACTATGGAAGTAAGCTCTGCTTTCAAATGTTCTAAGCCCTGGGGTGAAAGATGAGCGAGCAAAAACACACGGCAAGATGACGAGGCGAGCAGGACTCGCAAGAGGTTCTCAAGAGGGCTGGAATGTAGCGGCCATTGAGAGATCTTCATTTTTGAGAAACAGTTTTGCGGATAATAAGCACCTGGTTTTATGGAAGCGAACGAAGATCCACGCTTTTCCAAGTGCCGAGCGGAACGACATCGCCTGGTGTGTCTGAAGACATAGAGTATCTCTCACCCATGACCGAGGAGGTCTCAGAAGGAGGAGAGCAGAAGAAGTTGAGAGTCGAGCGTGAGAGCCGAGGATTACTAGCTAGGATGACAGTCATTATCTATGTGAGCCTACATGGTGTATCCCAGAGAAGAAACGACCATGTAGGAGCTAGTAATATTTCATAGGCATTGTAAATAATATAGACCCATTAAATAATTTAGAGTGAGCTACCTTTTGATGGTGACCATTAGTGGAAGGGCTTTTTCCACTTGTAATTCCCAAATTAGTGGAACTGCCACTTGGGCTCCACATGGGCAGCTTTCTTGCTTATTTAAGGGCCCCCTCTCTTGTGACGGAGATTTGATTGTATTGACAATTGCTCTTGAGTGAATAAAGAAGATCTTCCATGAGTTCTTGATGATTGTAAAGCTCCTTGTTCATGGCAATCTTCTTGAGTGAAATTTCTATGAGCATGTTCTGATTGAGGAAGACGAAGGTTTTGATGATGACTTTGACCATCGTGAAAAGAAATCTAAGAATCCGGACCGTCCTAATAGTTAGAGTTAAAGTAGAATCATTGTGTTACTATATTGTGGGTCCTATCAGTTGATAAGGATCAGTTGGCCTCGCCACGAGGCAAGTCAACGGGACACGCGTCCTGCCAACGACAACCTGGGTCATGCATGAGTTGCCTGAGTGAACAACTATATGTACAGTGTAATTTCATTTTGAGAAATACAGTTGCTATGTGAGCTTGATGTGGAGAGTGTTTTCTGTCTGTGTTACTATGTAGCATGATCTGTGTTTCTATGCAAAGCAAATTCTAAGTTGGTATCAGAGCCATACAGGGAGTGTACACAGTACAACATCGTCGTTGAAGAGAGCTTTGGGAGAACTGTCTTCTGAGAGTTCGTGATTTACAACAGGTTGAAAACGAAAAGAGAAGCATTGGTGCACGATTTCTAGTTTATGGAGGCTTACCAAGCTCAATAGAGGGATTATTAGCCTGTGCATAGCATCGGACAGGGAAAAATTTGGTGAAAAATTGACAATTTTGAAGCAAGTTGAAAATTGAAACCGGGTTTGGGGTTACGATTTTTTATACATAATTGGTGATTTCTTCGCTGTTTGTGCACCGTTTTGGATGCCGTAAAGACAAGTTGAAAGCTAATTACGTTGTCAACCAGCCATGGAGAGATTCTGAGGTTTATGTCAGAGATTTGTCTCTAGACAGTTAACCTAGCAGATTTGCGATAAAAGGTGAAAAAAGCCACTTTGTCAAGTTGAGCTAAAATCACCGTTTCTCCACGGAATTTCATGATTGAACACACTACAGACTTGGTATCAGTAGGGTGACCCTGCTCCAAGCCTCAGATCGTGCTCAAATTGATCCAAAAACAAAATTGATCAAGCAAAAACCAATTTGGGGAGGTGCGGCTGTAGATAGAGAGGAGCGTGGAGTTCATGCACGACGAACGGGACAACAGCTTAGTGTTTTGAAGTGTCCAGCGGCTTCAGAAGTGTAGTTCGATGCACCGATGCACGGAAGTCCACAAGATCATCTCCACAACGATCAACGAACAAGATTAATTGCATCTGGACCACAGAATGGAAACCTATCATTGGATTTAACTGAAGTGGGCCCTGAAGAAGTGAAGTGCATTTTGGCCTTCAACTTCATTAAAAATCTTCATATTGAAATGGGAGCTAGTTCCCTTCACAAGTGAAGAGTAAAGTTTCTTCAAGGTGAAGAAATAGTTCAAAAACAAAGAAAATCCCTATTTTTGGGTCCTTTGCCCGTTTTGACCCAAACGAAAGGCTATAACCTCCAAACGAAGGGCACCCGGACTGTACCTGCAAGTATGGTACAACAAAACAGTGTGATTGCAGCGGAGAAAGTGTTCAGAGTGCACCAAAAGTGATTTCACCATTCCACTGGGCACGTAGTTGGGAGTAGATGACTAAATGCATTTCTGAAGGCGACGCCAATTTGGCCTTCAAATTGGTGGAAAAGCGACGAGTGGCCTAGTAAGAGAAAAAGTGCAGGTCATTATTTTCAACCCCTGACATCACTGTTGGCCTCGGCATACTATTTTTAGCCTACAATAGAAGTTTCAAGCAGTTTTGCGATGGCAAACATGGGAGAGTCCATTTTGAGTGAAAGTAGCAAATTGGACAGGATTTCCAACTATGCAGTGTGGAAATTCAAAATGAAAAACATACTGATGGAGAAAGACGTGTGGGAAGTTGTCACAGGTGATGAGATAAGGCCACCAAATGAAGCGGATATCAAAGTGTTCGACAAAAAGATGAGGAAAGCTTTGACCTTCATTAACTTGTCAGTGAAGGATCACATCATTACCCACATTTGTGATGTTGTTACACCCAGACAGACATGGGATGTGCTAAAGGAGCAGTTTGAGATGTCAAATATGTCTAGAATCATGTTTTTGAAGTCAAAGCTGAATAGTGCCCACATAGAGCAAGGAGAGCACATTCAAACGTACATGACCAAAATCAAGACAATGAGAGGTGAACTGCATTCTATTGGTGAGCACATATGTGATGTGGAGCTGGTGCACAATGCATTGTGCGGCATTGTAGAACCCTATCCGATGTTTGTGAGTGGAATAGCATCAAGAGAAAGATTGCCGACCTTTGACGAGCTCATAGGAATCTTGATGCAAGAAGAGCAATGCGAGAAATGGTGAAAACTAGACGTCAAAATACTGACGATCAAGCACTTGCGACACGCCAAAAACAAGGCAAGAGCAAGGGCAAGAAGAAGTCTAAACAACAATCTTCCAAGACTCAGGAGGATGAGGGATCTTCCAGTAAGATCAAGAAGAAAGCCAAGTGCTTCCATTGAGGTAAAAAGGGCCATTAGAAGAGTGAATGTCGCAAATTCCTGGCGGAACAAAGGCAAGGGAAAACCAAAGCAAGCAAGTAACCTTGTCGATGAGGGTGAGATTGAAGACTCTAGCATCTTCATATATACATTATCATCTAATCAAGATGATCAAGTGTGGTATATTGACTCGGGAGTCACAAGACACATGATAGGTAACAAAAATTGGTTCAATAGCTTGAAAGTGTTGGATAATGGAATGTCCGTTTCACAAGCAAATGGCGATGTGTGCAAGATCAAGGGGATATGTACTGTTTCAATCCAACTACTTAATGGCAAAAGCAAGATGATCAGGGAGGTACTTTACGTACCAGGTTTGAAGAAAAATCTACTTTTTGTTGGAGTCATTACTGATCAAAAGTTGAAAGTAGAATTCGCCTATGATCGTTGCTTTGTGAAAGATGTGAACCAAAAGTTCAAAGTTATTGCGGATGGAGTAAGGGAGCCCAATACAAAATTGTACAGGTTGAATGCTACAATCAAGGGGCAACATGGACTTGTATCGTCCATTCTATCGCAAACTGAGTTGTGGTATAAGAGGCTTGGTCACTTGAACTTGGGAAGCCTCAGTTTGATGAGAAGATTGGAGATGGTAATATTGCCTACCATAGAATTTTACTTGAAATCAATGTGTGAATCTTGTGTATATGGGAAGTAGCATCGAGAGAAGTTCAATAAAGGGGTTGTTGCAAGAGCAAAGAACATCCTGGATTTAATCCACACAGATTTATGTGGGCCTATGAGGACCATGTCCTTAGGTAAAGCCTTCTATTTCATGACCTTTATTGATGATATGTCACATAAGACATGGATCTACTTCTTGAAGAAGAAAATTAGATGCATTTGTCAACTTCGAGAGCTTCAAAGCATTGGTAAAAAATCAGACAGGTAGGAAGATCAAAGTTCTAAGATCAGATAGTGGAGGTGAGTATAAGTCTAATGACTTCAATGATCTTTGTGATCAATTTGGGATTAAAAGACATTATACACAAGATCATACTCCTGCTCTCAATGGTGTAGCTGAGCGCAAGAATCGTACGATTGTGAAAAGTGCCAGATCTATGCTAGCTGAGATGAAGCTACCAAAAGATTTTTGGTCAGAAGCATGCAATATGGTAGTCTATCTTCGAAATAGAAGTCCTACCATCGCCATACCAAAGATAACACCTGAGGAAGCATTCACGATGAAGAAACCAAAGGTGAACCACTTGTGAATCTTTGGATGTAAGGCCTTTGTACACGTTCCTAAGGAAGAGAGACGTAAACTTGATGTAAAATCTATCAAGTGCATATTCCTAGGATATGATGATCATGTGAAAGGCTATAGATGTTTTGTTCCAGTGGAAAACAAAATCCATGTAAGTCATGATGTTATCTTTGATGACTCCAAGATGTATGAAGACAAGGATGCTGAGAAGATAGATACATCCAGTGGGAAAGATGGTATAGTGAGGATACCACCTGATGATGATCCATTCATTGACCTTCCAAGTGATGAAAAAGAGGATACATCTCAAGATACTACTACTCAACCTCAAGAGACAGGTTGAAGAGGTAGGGACAAACCTTTTGGTGCAAGAAGGATTGAAGTTGCAGGTGAAAAATGCAAGGAGAAGGATGTACCTTGGGATACATTTTCACCAAGAAGCCGATCACTTGACAGGAAGCTCTCTAAGTGGTTTGAGAGACTATTGAAGAGCCGCGACATGGATGACTTTCTAGGATCATCTAGCCAGGGAGAGCTACAAAGATCAACAAGAGAGAAGACACAACCTGAAAGGTATGAAGAAAATTATGCTCTCCTATCTAGCATTATTCAAAGCAAAGAACCTTCGACTTATGGTAAAGCAAAGGATGATGACATTTGGGTCAAGGCCATGGGAGAGGAGATGGAGTCAATTGCTAAGCATAGCACATGGGACTTAGTAGAACCACCAGTTGGCAAGAAACCCATTGGTTGTAAATGGGTATACAGAACTAAGTACCATGCAGATGGAAGTATAGCAAAGCACAAGGCAAGATTGGTGATCAAAGGGTATGCCCAAAGTAAAGGCATTGACTTATGAGGAGACTTTTGTGCCAGTATGTAAGTGGAATATTCTACGTCTACTTGTTGCTTTAGCTTCACATTTTGGTTGGCCTTTGCATTAGATGAATGTGAAATCTACTTTTCTAAATGGTGAGTTAGAAGAAGAGGTGTTCATGGATCAACCTGAAGGCTTTGTAACGAAGGGACAAGAAAATAAAGTATGTCACTTGAAAAAAGCGCTTTA
The DNA here is from genome assembly GCA_029204225.1 of Diphasiastrum complanatum. NCBI lineage: Eukaryota > Viridiplantae > Streptophyta > Lycopodiopsida > Lycopodiales > Lycopodiaceae > Diphasiastrum > Diphasiastrum complanatum. The sequence goes on from CM055097.1 coordinate 57,844,840, forward strand.
TAGTCTTAAACAGGCACCACATGCATGGTATAGCAGGATTGATGCCTACTTTCGTTCAAAGAGAACACACTCTGATCCAAATCTATATGTCTTATGCTTTGATGGTATGGTTGCTTTGATTGCTCTTTATGTTGATGACTTGATTATTACGAAAAATAATCAAGAGATGATAGATATGATCAAGAAAGATCTCATGGAATAATTTCAGATGACAGATCTCAGCCTGATGCATTATTGCCTTGGAGTAGAGGTGTGGCAAAAAGGACACGAAGTGGGTTTAACACAGGTGAAGTATGTCAAAGAGTTGCTGCACAAGTTTAGGTTGCAAGATTGCAAACCAGTAAATACTCCTATTGGACCAGGTAAATGCTTTCTAAGCTTGATGAGTCACAGTCATTTGATGCTACACTGTATAGGCAGTTAGTAGGGAGCTTGATTTATCTTACCACGACTAGACCAGATATATGCTATGTTGTTGGCATTGTAAGTCAGTTTATGACAGCATCTACGGAAACACATTGGAAGGCAGCTAAATGCATTTTGCATTATGTGAAAGGCACTTCAGATTATGGCTCGATTTACAAGAAGCATGATGGTTTACCTGAGTTGTGTGGCTATGTGGATGCAGATTGGGGAGGTGACTATGATAATCGTAGATCCATCATAGGGTATGTATTCCAGTTTTGTGGTAGTTGCTTTTCCTGGTCTAGTAAGAAGCAAAGTACAATTGCTCTATCCACCATAGAAGTAGAGTATAGGGCAATGTGTAGTGTAGCACATGAAGCTATATGGTTGAGACAAATCTTGGAAAAAGTTGGCATGAGGCAGAAAAATCCCACGACATTACATAGCGACAGTCAGAGTGGCATTCAGCTAGCAAAGAATCCAATGTTCCATGCGAGAACTAAACACCATGAGATTCAGTATTACTTTATACGTGAGACGCTGCTGAGTCGTGAAATTCATGTTGTTCATTGTAGCACAGAAGAACAACTAGCTGATATTTTCACTAAGCCACTTGTTGAAGAAAAGTTTGATAAGTTTAGATCAAAGCTTTCTGTATTTAAAGTTTGTTGACTTTAAAGCTATGTATATGACTGTATAAAAAGTAGACTCTACTTTAAGAGACAGAGTTAGAATTAAAGTAGAATCATTGTGTTACTGTACTCTGGGTCCTATCAGTTGATAAGGATTGGTTGGCCTCGCCACTAGGCAAGTCGACAAGACATGCATCCCGCCAATGACAACCTGGGTCATGCATGGGTTGCCTGAGTGAACAACTATATGTACAGTGTAATTCCATTTTGAGAAATACAGTTGCTATGTGAGCTTGCTATGGAGAGTGTTTTCTGTCTGTGTTATTGTGTAGCATGATCTGTGTTCCTGTGCAAAGCAAATTCTAAGTCTAATCACCTAAAGTCTAACAATATTGCTCAATCTTCTGAACTTCTACATCAAATGGAAGCCTGGCAAAAAGCTGAACAATCTCATATGGATAAGCTCACTACCGATTTCCAAACTACTATGAAACAAATTGCTGAGAAATCCTTTCCAGCACAGAAAAATATTTGGTGTCCGATCTGCTCACAACATCACACCACTAATGAATGCCCTCAACTGCGAAACCATTTTCTAGCAACCACCAGACCCTCCATCTATCGAGCTTACCGCCCTTACCCTCCACAACAGCCTGTGCCACGACCAGGGGTCTACCAACCACGACTAACAGCACCAAATCAATACCCATCATCACGTCAACAATTTGTTGTTAACCAACCTGCCCCACAAAACGTTGTCCATTATCCTGATCCGAATACCATCGATCCAGAAACCTACTATGTGGAAGACAATACTTGTGAAAAATACAAAAATAAGCTTGGTAGAGGCCAAAAATCATGTATATAGGATGATTACACATGTGTGGAGCCTGTTCCCATGTGTGAAACTAGTGTACTTGTCATGTACCATAATCATATAGGTTGTCTACATGATTTCATTCAAGTTCTAGTGGCTAAAAAGGCCAAAAGCTAGTTTTCTAGATATATGACACATGGCATCAATCTATTGATTTTATGAGCCAAATATTTTGGTTAGGTGTCACATCCCATGTGTAGAGGACAGTTCACATGTGTGGAATAAGCTGAAGTAGACGAATTTTGACTTCTAGAAGATTTTCAAGTAGATCTCCATATAGAAGGAAAATGGACCAAAAGTGCTCAAAATAGAAGGTTTTGTCCAAGTGTCAGTTTTGCATGATGAATCATCATATGACAAAGCACCTTCACACATGTGGGATCAAAGGGATGATCAGTACCACGAGCACCCACTTATTGTATATATAGAGCCACATTTGGCCATAATCAGTGTGAGACACCAATCTTGGTTTTGGAAGCAATTTTGAGTGATTCTCTCCATTTGTCTACATTTGTTTTGATTGTTTTGAGGTTCTATCAATGTGTACTTGATTTTCAGGTTGGATTCGGTACTCAGACAGTGTTTCACACGTTTGAAACCAGCAAGTACATTTACCTTCAATAAATGATTGTTCTTGTTTGGATTTTATGTCTAGAATTGATCTAGATTGATCTTAATCTTATGTAGATTGATAGATCAAGTAAATCTAACATCCAATCCCTCTTGAGGATCAGATTAGGATCCACTCTTGGTCCTTTTTGTACCTTTTGCACATGGTATCAGAGCCAAGTACAAGAGTTTTTGTTGAAATTGATAGAGTTAATCCAAATCAACGCCAAAATTAGCAATTTTTTGGAAACTAGTCAAATTTTGTGTAGTGAGTTGGATTTGATAGCTATCCTCAAAATTTTTGGTCCAAATCTTGTTGTGGGCTGTAGGAACCCTTTTCACACGTGTGAGGCCGTACAGCTCCAGTTTTGGCTGAGAAAATTCAAAAATTTGTACAATTTGACTCACACACCCAATTTGAGAGAGTTTTAGTGCAAAATCAAGCATTTTCTATAGAGAATCTAATCCCTTGATTAGTTCTTGGATTAGATCAGCCAAAAAATTAAAATTGAAGCTTGAATTAGGAGCATTAAATGATTTTTTCTGATTTTTTTGAGTGTATGTTGAAGTTAAGAGAGATTTTGCAAAAAATCATAGATTAAGGAGTGATAAGGTGAGAGTTTGAAATCCATTGTACCATCACTCTAGATTTGTTCAAGAGTGATAGGGTCAAGTTTAGAAGCATCAATTTTCTAGAAAACATCTTTGGATCTGTCCTCCAAGTGAAACCTTTGAGAGTTTCTAGTGCATATAGAGCATCTATGCAAATTTTTTGTAGAATTTGACATAGATTGGCTTAAATTGAGAGTTCTAGAAAAGAGATTGAGATCCAAGTCACATTGTTCAACCCTACTCAATTTGTTTGAGTGATTGTAAGGTTTGAAAAGAGTCATTAAGGTGTCTATGACAAATATGTAGAGAGAGATCCAATTTTCTAAGAGTTCCTTCCTTTGTAGAGGGCTTTTGTGTTGTTATTGGTGGAGAATTTGTCTTCTCCTAGGTGATCAAATCTTTCTAAGTGGCATTAGCTCTTTGAAGCACAATATCTTAGTGAGAAAAATCACAACTTTTGATTTTGAATTTCATTCCAATTCTCTAAAGGTAGAGTAATTGGTAGAATCCAATAGGGGTGATTGAATCAATTTATTGAGCAAAAATTGACATAGTATGTATGAAGCTCAAATTAGTTCTATTCAACTTTCTTTGTGAGAGTGTGAGGGTCAATTTGAGATCCCATTGGATGTCTAGAATGAGGAGTCCATATTTGAGTATTCATGCATGGTTGAGATCTTTGTGAATCTCTAGTTGTCTACTTTTTTTAAGCTTTGTGAAAAATTGGTGGTATAGTTTGTTGTCAAATCAAATCAAATTCATTCTAAATCTCAAGTGTGAGATTATTTGGGTCAAGAGTGAGTCCAAAAGAAGTGATTAAGTTTGATTTTCATGTGTTTGAAACAAAACCCATCTTTTGTTCAAGAATCTCAAGTGTTGAGAGAACTTGTCAAGTGAAAAGAAAAATCTAGGTGTCAAATCTTTTCATATTTATTTCAGCTTTCAAAAGAAAGAGTCATTGGTATTTGATGATTACAATAGGAGATTAAATCTGATTTCTTTTGTGATTTGATTCAAATATTGTGTGCTTTTGTCTTAGTGATCAAAGCAAAGTTTCCAAGTGACTAGTCATTAGTGTGAAGATTGATTCTTAGGTTTGTGAGCTAGATCTTTTGTAGATCATTCTAGATTATTAAAAATGTTCAAATCTAGTCTCTTGAAAGTCACAAATTACATTTGTAGAATCATATCATAGGTTTTTATTCACATGGCATCAATAGGTGGCATCCTATTGAAGGAAAGAAAGGATCCTAAGTACAACCTTTGTGGCAAGGGAAGATATATTTTCTCAAGATGCTACAAAAAGAAGACCAATCCATCCAAGGAGAACCAAAGCAAGGGGGCCGAGGTGAAGGATGGAGCTTCAAGTTTGAAATGAAAATACAAGAAGGACAATTCCAATGGAAGGTGTTTCCTTTGTGGAAAGGTGAATGAGGCTTGGAGTCTCACAAGGACTTGCAAGATTTGTCTTCAAGAGTCCATCACAACAGATGTCAAATCTTTTGAGATTTTTCATTTGGAAGTGCATTTTTTGGTTCAAGATGAAAAGATAGATGTCACTTTCATAAAAGTAACTTGGATTTATTTCATGTCCTTGGAGAGTAGTTTGCTTGGAACTTTAGATAAGTTCAAACTTATTGTTATTATCCAAGAGAAATCAATCAAGAATAAGAAGCAGTCTCAAAATGAAAATAGTTTCATTTATGCTATCATGTCAACTTATGAAGAACCATTTTGCTTTGAAGTGATTTTTGTATCTCAAAGGTGGATTAAGGCAATACTAGTTGAGTGTGATGCCTTAAAAGATAGCAAAATATGTTTTCGTTGTAAGCTTACATTAGTTATGAAGTCAAGGAAATGGAAATATCTTAATAATGTAGGATATTTGGTTTCAATAAGATCATGAATGTAAGTGTTCATTCATAAAGATGAAAATTGTAAGTTTTCAATCTTAAAGGCAAGTTGTAAACTTATTATGAGAATAAGTGAAGCATCCAAAGTGGACACTTATATCCATAAGCAAGTAGTTAGCCTTATTGAGATGGAAATGCCTTTTGATTTCAATATTAGAAAAATCATGCCAGGTTGTGGTGATTTTTGGACTTATGTTTCTAGCATAAGTAATTTTGATAATCATAGGAAGTGCATATTGTGTGGTCATAGTTGTTGTGATCAATATGAGACATGGAGGTCTCGGATTTCCATCAAGAAGGAGCACCATGAAGAGGATCTTAAATAATCATCTCAAGGTTCAAGTGTGCCAAGGATTGAGGAGGAGAGACCTTCTCAAGTTGTGATTCCAAAAAGAAACTCAAGAAATATAATTGATTCCATGTGGCTCACATTTCAAGGGAAAGAGGAGCATATCTCATGTGGTATACATCTCATACTTACTTCTCTTATGTCATTTGATAAATCAATTTGCTTTAGTGAGATCATTGCATCTCAAAATTTGAGTAAAGCCATACTAGTTGAGTATGAAGTCTCTCTTGAGAACATAGATGATGTTATTAAAAGGTTGAAATTGATTTTAAATCAATTAGAAAGCAAATGGTTATTTCATCAAATGTATGCTCTTGAATCATGTAAGAGCAAAAGTGATTTGTTCACTCATAGTTTGAAAATTTGTATTGAGGCAAATTGTAAACTCTTTATGAGAGTAAGTGAATCGTCTTCTAAAGACACTTATCTCCATAATGAAGTATTTAGCCTCATTGGATCTGAGATTAGCATGGTAAACAAGCATGAAGATATGATGCAGACACTTTGTTATTATAGCATGCACAGTCTTGCCAATCTGGATAAGTCTAATTCTCTAGATCATGGTAACATGATGTTAGATATTTGTGATACTAATAAGTCAATAAGAAATCTTTATTCTCTCATGGAGGAGCATGCACATGAGGAAGGAGCAAGCCTCAAAGTCAAGCATCTACATGAAATTTGGAAGGAATCAATTTGGAAGGTGCTAGGATGGTGCAAAGATCTCAAGTTCATCAAAGATGTCAACATCAAAGAAGCACTATCATGGATATGGTGATTTCAGATCAACATCAAGCTCATTGGCTGATCTTCATACCTTTTGAACTAGCAAAGACCAATTCAGCCCATGGAGTCAAGTTCAAGATCATCATGTTTTCCATCAAGCTAGATTTACCAAGCTAGATTTTTGAGGAGTGTGAAAAATGCAAAAATAAGCTTGGTAGAGGCCAAAAATCATGTATATAGGATGATTACACATGTGTGGAGCCTATTCCCATGTGTGAAAGTAGTGTACTTGTCATGTACCATAATCATATAGGTTGTACATATGATTTAATTCAAGTTCCAGTGGCTAAAAAGGCCAAAAACTAGTTTTCAAGATATATGACACATGGCATCAATCTATTGATTGCATGAGCCAAATATTTTGGTTAGGTGTCACATCCCATGTGTAGAGGACAGTTCACATGTGTGTAATAAGCTGAAGTAGACGAATTTTGACTTCTATAAGATTTTCAAGTAGATCTCCATATAGAAGGAAAATGGACCAAAAGTGCTCAAAATAGAAGGTTTTGTCCAAGTGTCAGTTTTGCACGATGAATCATCATATGGCAAAGCACCTTCACACATGTGGGATCAAAGGGATGATCAGTACCATGAGCTCTCACTTATTGTATATATAGAGCCACATTTGGCCATAATCAGTGTGAGACACCAATCTTGGTTTTGGAAGCAATTTTGAGTGATTCTCTCCATTTGTCTACATTTGTTTTGATTGTTTTGAGGTTCTATCAATGTGTACTTGATTTTCAGGTTGGATTCGGTACTCAGACAGTGTTTCACACGTTTGAAACCAGCAAGTACATTTACCTTCAATAAATGATTGTTCTTGTTTGGATTTTATGTCTAGAATTGATCTAGATTGATCTTAATCTTATGTAGATTGATAGATCAAGTAAATCTAACATCCAATCCCTCTTGAGGATCAGATTAGGATCCACTCTTGGTCCCTTTTGTACTTTTTTGAACAATACTCAACCGCAATACTCTATTGAAATGGTTGTCTATTATACCTATGATTCTAATGCTCAAACAATGGATTTCAATGCCCAAGCTTACAATCCAAACCAAGCTGTCTTTGCTGCACATCAACTGCCCACAATACGAGGATGTTTTATCTATGCACGTAAACATCCTAGTATTCACTGCCGAGATAAACTCGGTTTTCCTCCAGCTTGTGAAAACTATGGTATTGAACATCACGTAAAGGACTACCCATCTCGATCTAAGCCTGATGCTCCTATCTGTTCAGTGCAAGTAGAAACCTTATCCATCGAAACTCAATTTTTTGCATTAAAGCTAGAAAGTGGAATGAGCTTAAATGATCATGTGAATCGTATGAAGTCTTGGGCCAAAATATCCTATTCTTGACCTTGGTGGCAGGAAACAGTTCTCGCCATGCTATTGGATACTAATAAGATTTGTGCGCATGTAAGAGGGAGCTTTGATATACCGTGCCATCGAGGTCTTACTTTGTAGGAAGAGCTGATGGCGCCAGAGAGGTTGTGGATCCAGGAGTTTGACTGCTTCTTTATGTGTTTGACTCTGGTCCAAATTTGGCATTATATGAAAACCTCGCTCTTTTTCGTTGGATATTTCTTGGCAAACTCCTGAGAGGCATGCAACTCCTTGTTCGATTCTATGGGCGTGATTCTGTGCCGGATGGTTGGTGCTTCAAAGGCAATCTCGTGTTGAATTTGGGAATCGGGTTCAGGAGAGAGAGGAGGCGAGAGGTTAGCTTCAACAATTCTTTGTGACTCAGGAGAAAATTGTCGTGGAATAAATGGGGGGTTAGTGGTGTCAAGAGGGTTAGAAGCGGTGGAAGGAAAAAGATAATGTTGGGAGCTGGTACCCCAGAGCCTGACGGATTGGTTGGTGCTTGAGCTCATTGCCCCAGGGGTTGGCCTTGAAATGAGGAGCCTTGAGTTGCAGGAGGAGGCTGCTGGAATCCTGCGCCATCTCCACGATCTGCTCCATCAAAGTGGTGCCCCGAATCATGAAATTGGGCGTGCTCTACATGAACAGATGGTGTTGACTGGACAGCTACCTTTAAGCATTCTTCCAAGGTGTCTATGTGCTGGTTCAGGGCCTCGAAGGAAGCAAGGTATGATTGTGGCTTTCAACTTTTGGGCCAGCATTTGATAGGACACCACTAGAATGGCAGTTCCCTCAGGAATAGCTGGTGGTGCGAAGTTGTTGAAGTCCACCAATTCCCAGCTATTCCTTCATAACGGAACGTGTGGCTTGTGCATCTGCTACAGCCTCATCCCTTTCGGCTTTGTGTATGCTGCATGTGGGGTACCTTCAGTTGGAGCTAGTTCTAGAGGTGGAGTAGCATCTGCTGCTGTTGTTGATTATAATTGGTAAGGTTCTGAATCTGCAGTTGTTGTTGTTTTTTTTCCTCCTCCAGCCTTGTTTTTTCTTTCTGAAGGTCCGCCATAATACCATCGTCGAATTGTCGCATAGTATATTGTCCTCCTAGGGTGCCGAATAGATTGTATTGGAGCTCATTCACCAACCATACCGCTTTTTGGGCTGCAAGGGGTAGCTACTCCCAAGGACCAATGTCAGGGAGGGTGCGTGTGTAGTTAGGATACGACATTGGGTTAAAGGGTAGAAAATCAGGAGCAGGGTTAGATGGAGATGTATGAAAGGCTGGTGGAGGTGATTGAGGATTGATGGGTGAAAGAGGTGGGGAGATATTGCATGGCGGAGATGTGTGGATTGGGTTAGTGATGACGGCGGTTGATGGAAGTGCGGTTAGTAATTGTAATGCAAAATCATCTACGTTGACTGTAGAGTCAAGTCGGATGGAGATTTGTATAGGTGAGGGCTTTTGTGAAAGTATGGAAGTGAAGCCCGTGTTGAGAGTTAGTGATGGTGTGGAGGTGCAGTAAATAGTGGGGGTGGTGGTGGAAGTGTGAGAGCAAGTGAGGGGGATGGGGTTATGGAGGTTGCCTGTGTGGACGGAACCACGCCCATAGGATCAGAACCAGAACTGTCTGCCACCATTGAGCTGCCTGCTGCTGCCGCTACTGTTTGCCTACGTTGTTGGGCCTGGTGGAGAAAGGCCGCTTGCTGCTCTAGGACCTCCTTTGGGACCTGAGAGGGTTTGAGGCTCCCTTTGGATTCAGCATACTCAGTCCCGATGTCGCTGGATAGAATGTCGTGAGGAACATCGGCTTCTGTGCTGATCGCCTTCTCTTTCTACTTCTTAGTAGGTGGGGCTGGTGAGACTGGTTCAGCTATTGGTTGGGGTGTGGCTAGCTTTTTTGTGCTTGGATAGAGATCATCCAGCTCCTTGATGGAAGCAGTCGTCCTAGACCCCAACTATTTGGTAACCAACATGTGTAGGAGATATCCACATTTGGTAGTTGGTTTTCTAACTTTCAGGGCTCCGCACAGCTTCTCTGCTACCTTCTCAGCCCACTTGTAATTTTGAGTGGGATCGTCCATGGTGAGGGTCAAAGAGAAGAGGTCGCTCGGTGGTATGCGATCCATC